>NW_012193340.1:117263-199452 GCF_000504015.1 Erythranthe guttata | reverse complement strand
AAAAAGAAAGAAAAGAAAAAAGGAGCGAGGGAGAGAGGCCGCATACTGAGCTGGCGACCGTTGGCTGTGTGTGTCTAAGTAAATAGCCTTTGAATTAGTTGCAATAACCACGAGTTTCTATTTGGCTAAACATATTTAAAATAACTGATAAACTTTTAGGTTTGGTAAGCTATTTTATTTTTAAGATATGATAAGTTGTTTACGTTTTATTTTTAAAATTGATTTTAAAAGTATTTGGATAATGAGCTTATAAGTTATTTCTACTTATTATAGGATCTTAAATAAAAAATGTGGAGTAGCGGTATTTAAAAAAAATCCTATTTATTTGTCATCAGCTTATTTTTCAAATTTTTAAGATTTTTTTTGAAAATTTTACAAAACACTTTGAATGTGTTTGTAAGCTCTTAAAACATCTTCAAAGTTTTTTATAAGCCCAGCCAAACATCTTAAATCTATATTGTTTCTAGAATTATATTGACCCCTAAATTAAATTTGTGATATTACTCTACATACTAAAACTCAAATTTGTTTTCGATATCATAATTATTTCATATTTTGAAAGCTTGTAAATTCTTGTATTATTCAAATATATGACAATCAAAAGTCCTCCATGAATGGAAAAAATCCTACAATGACACCCGCGGAATCAAGAGAAAGTTTCCTGAGAATCTAAGGGTGCATTTGGATGGATGGATTTGGGGAAGGGATTTCAAATCCATAATAACAAATCTCTCGGACTTGTTTGGATTGAGGGATTTGGAGATGGATTTCAAATCCCCACCCCTCATTTTTAGTTGATTTTGGAGCAATAGTGATGGATTTCAAATGACTCCAAAATTGGAGTCATTTCAAATCTATTCCCCAAATCAAATCCCTCCATCCTAATGGACCCTAAAAGCTTTCGTTCACCTTTACACTGTAAGAGGAAATATAATTATATATTAGACTATCATACATTAATGAAATAATTGTTCTTTAATTAAATAGCCACTAGCTCCTATTAAAATAAATAAATAATTAGCGTAATTCAATAATACATCAGGATTATTTTTTATTTTGTTAATTTACACTAACATTTGAACAATAATATTTGATTTGCTTCATTCACATATTGACTTTTCATCCTTGCTATTGAAGAGTTTGAAGAGTTTTTTCCGAGTCTGCAACTTTTTTAAAAGTCTCTCTATAAGTTGAAGAAAACAATACAAAGAAAAAGCCTTATTATCTCAACAGTTACAAATCAAAAAAAAAAAAAAAATGGCATGGAACAAAACAACAGACATGAGTAGTAGTACACTAATTTTCCTCAAAGGATCCGAATACGAAGAGTGCGGATTAGAGACGTTGTTGTATTCGAATGCGCACGTTCTAGGCAGGGGTACTTTCGGAACTACTTTCAAGGCTCAGCTGCCCGGCAAAGCTTTCGTTGCTGTCAAAAGATTGAAAGGTGTTTGTTTGCCCGAGATTGATTTTGCTGCAAAGGTTAAAGAATTGGCGAAAATGGCGGCCGGTCACGAAAACTTGCTTCCTCTTAAAGCGTATTGCTGTCATATGAATGAAAGACTTCTTCTGCATGACTTTCTCTCAAGCTTAGCTTCTGCTTTACATGGTGAGACAACTTCTATATCTACTATAATCTTGATTAGCATCATTTTTTCGTTTCTAAATATTAAGGACATTAATTAATTGCATGGTTTAAGGATGCTTGTTGACATTGTTGTCCCAATTCATTCATGTGGTTTTTTTCTTTCTCTTGCCTTGTTCATCATGGTCTTATGTTTAATTTTTGTCCTTAAAACCTCTGTTTTTCTACACGAGGTTTTTCGATGACAATGAGAACAAAATAATTTCTTTTTTTGTTGTTGTGAAATTAATAGGAGTTGTAATAGGACTAGCCTCTTGACGAATATTTTATAAATGGCAATCATTTACATTTTTTTTCTGAAAGTTAAACCACTTAGGCCATGTTTGGTTGGCAAGATAAGATTAGCCAAGATAAGATTAAATAATCTAATGAAATTCAATTATTTTATTGGAGCTTGAAACTTCCAACAAAAAAAACTCATTAGAAAGCAAGATAAGCCAAGATAAGGCAAGATAAGCCATGATTATATAATTTTGGTGGGTCGACCCGACAATTTATTGATGATATCAAACATCAAATTAAGTCCAACTATTTAGTTAATCATGGCTTATCTTGGCAACCAAACATGGCCTTAGAAGATGATTTTGGCAAAATTCAAAACACGTAAACTGTAGTCCTTTAGGATATCTTTCAAATTCAACTTGAATCAACTAGATGGGATGTCAGCTGATAAAGTTATGCATGAATGAGTTACATTTTGAATTTTAGATGATTGAAAACATCTAATTAAGTCTTGGGCTATCTTCATTGATTCATGTATATCATTCTCATCCAATACCGAATCTTGCTGATTCAAATTGGATTAGAAAGCTAACTCAAAGAAATACAAATTCCGTGTTTTGAGTTTTTCAAAATTCAGCTTAAAGCATGGTCAACATCACAATTGAAGTTGTAATGGTATTATTAAAATTGAAACGACATTTAACACATCCGTTTCCAAAATGATCTGATTTTTTCTTTATGGCACAAAGGTAGTGCAATAAAGATTCCTCTCAGTTGGGAAGCAAGGAGCAACATTGCTTACGGTATCGCTCGTGGGATTAGCTACCTTCACTCCCAACCCTCAAATATTTGTCACGGAAATATTAGGTCGTCAAACATATTCATCTCCTACTATAATGACCGTCATAGCGTACAAATTTCCGAATATTGCATGGCACAACTCGCCACACTAGACTCGAAAACGGCAATTGCGCAAGGATACCGTGCGCCTGAGGTAACAAACTTAAACAGTGTTTCTCATAAGTCCGATGTTTACGCCTTTGGAGTGGTCCTATTGGAACTGCTAACCGGTAAAGCACCGCTAGTGAACGACAAGGGGACTGATTTGCCGAAATGGGTGCGCTCGATTTTCCAAGAAAAGCCCATAATTGAAGTGTTTGATAGTGCACTGCATGAGTACAAAGAGAGTTGGGTTGGAGAGCAAATGGTTCGGTTGTTGCAAATTGCAGTTTGTTGTACGTTTGAGTATCAATGTAATAGGCCTTCAATGGCTGCTGTTACAAACCGGATAAGGGAAACTTGTAATTTCAAACCATGATTATTAATTTTTATGGAATTTTCAAATGAGATTTTTAAATTTTTACTGATATAACGTCATAATATAGATATATAATAAAACAGTTTTCCGCGATTCAAAATATTATGTAAAATAATCAACTATATTAACAATGTACAATAAAATCAACCTAATAATCAACCCTTAAACCGAAAGTGAACAACGAAAAAAAAAAGGAAATTAAAAGCTCATAACTTGTTATTTCACTAGACAGGATTAAAAAAAAAATTATCAACCACAAATTTCACGGATGCGTTGCGTAACCTCCAGCATGGACGGTCTCTTATCGGGAAGCAGAGCAGTGCACGTAATCGCGATATGCAATAAATGCACCATTTTCTCATCAAGATTTTCGTACTCAACTAACAAATCCGGATCAAACACTTGAATAGTCCACTTCTCCTGAACAACCGAATTGACCCAATTGGGAAGTTCGATCCCTTCTTCGGTCAAAACATGGTCGGGTGCCTTTCCGGTGAGCAATTCCAAGAGCACGATCCCGAAGCTGTACACATCGGCCTTTTGTGAAATCTTGCGAGAATCGTTCACTTCCGGGGCTGGGTAGCCATTCGAGTTTGGAACAGAGGACACGAGCTCCGTTAGGCCAAACTCGGAGACACGTGCTTCCAAGTTGTCGGTGAGGAACACGTTGGACGAGTTGATGTTGCCGTGTGCAGTTTGAGAGTTTACCGAGTGGAGGTAGTTGATTCCGCTTGCAGCTCCAAGTGCTATTTTGGCCCTCGTTTCCCACGAGAGTCGTCGCTTGTTGCTGCCTGTTTAATCAATCAATATATAATCGATAAGTAACATAAACACAAGAGAGAGAGAGAGAGAGAGAGAGAGAGAGAGAGAGAGAGAGAGAGAGAGAGAGAGAGAGAGAGAGAGAGAGAGAGAGAGAGAGAGAGAGAGAGAGAGAGACGGTCACCGTGGAGAATCGAGGACAAGCTTCCATTCGACAAGGGATCATATATAAGAAGCTTCTCATCTCTACCATAAAAGTAACCTCTAAGAGGCTCCAAATTCTCATGCACCAAAGATGCAAACTCCTCCATTTTATCCTTAAACTCTTTCTCCGAAACAGAAACACTTTTCAACCTCTTCACAATAACTTCAACCCCGCTGTCCAAATACGCCTTGTAAGTCGATCCAACCGTCCCCTTCCCCATCACCTGAGCCGACGCCCTCAGCAGCTCCTGTAACCCGAAACCTTCGAACCCATCCTCTTCACCGAAAAACACCAAACCATCATTCCCGCCATTCTTGATTGCCGCCCTCAATCTCTCCTTCGCTCGTATATCGCTCGAGAAACTACTGTCCGACCGGCTGTCTTCTTCTATCACTACAATAGATGACGACTGAGGGACATTCCAACTCTGCCGCTCGGGCGGCTTCACCGGAGAAAACGGCAACGGTGACCCTTTACTCGTCATCTCAGAAGGGCTTGTTCCATTAATTGTTGTGTATTTTCTCCATGAGATGAATATAAGTACAAGAACTAAAACTAAAACCACCATTGATCCTATTGCTATTCCGGCTATTGCTCCGCCGGAAAGATTATTATTATTATTATTATTACTACTACTATTGGAACAAGGAACAAGTGGTCCGCCGCAGAGAGAGGTTCCGAGAAAAGACCGAGAAGAATGAGTAGTGCCTAAGCTCGACGGAATCGAACCGGTCAGTAATCCGTTAAACGAAACGTTGAAATTCGTAAGATGGAGGAGGCGGTTCAGATCTGGAAGTGGCCCTGCGAATTGATTGTTCTCCAAGTACAAGGTTGTCAGCTTGGTCAGGCCGTTGAACCCTGACGGCGACAGAGCGCCGGAAAAGCTGTTTCCCGCCAAATTGACGCGTGCGAGTTCCGTCAGGGCGAAGAAGCCGGTCGGAATTTCGCCGGAGAGGTTGTTTCCTTGGAGGTGGAGGTCCTGGAGATGGGTGCACGAGGACAAGTCGGAAGGGATGGGGCCGGAGAGGGAGTTGTCCCTGAGGCTGAGGGCTCTCAGTTCGGTTAGGTTTCCGATGGAGTACTGCGGGAGCTGGCCGGTGAGGCCGTCGCCGGGGAGGCGGAGGGATACGACGCGGTTGGTGGTGGTGTCGCATTTGACGCCTTCCCAGGAGCATGGGGTGGCGGAGGTGGTGTTCCATTGGAGAGTGCGGCCGCGGACGGCGGATTGAAGGCGGAGGAGGGCGAGGCGGTCGTCGGAGAATACGGGAGAGAGGAAATGAAGTAGGGAGAGGAAGAGGAAGAAGAAGGGAACCATTAATTCATTCATTCGTGCAAAGAGAAGAAGCGCATATATATGGTGGTGGGAGAACTCAGTATTCTAATTTCTTGGTAAATGGTAATATAGCGCAGTCAAAGGTCATCTCTTTATTTTTTCTTTTCTTTCTTTCTTTCTTTCTTTTTCCTCCCGCGTGGAATATAAAAGTCTAATATAAAAGTCTGGGAAGAAATTTATGTAGCCGTATAAAAATCAGTGTTCTAAAAATCAGCTGAGGCCGCTGATTAATCGGTCTCCAAAGCGGAGGCGGTCCAAAATCTTTACGATTTAATGTAAATGTTTGAAAAATCGGTTTTTTGCCTGTGAGGCAGTTTGAGGCGGTCAAACCTTTGTGGCGGGCCAAACATCGGTGGCAAAAATCGGCAAAAAATCGGTTTTTTTTTTTTTTTTTTTTTTTTTTTAATTCAAAATAAAAGTTGAGATTTTAATAATAAAAAATATGAGTTTATGTTTTATTTTGTTTACGTTTACTGTTATTCTTAAAGAACTAATGATGTATGACAGGAACGTTCAAGAATAAATGTAAATTCAAAAAAATTGCATTTTTATTTATATTTTATTAGAATATTTATGTATTATGATCTTATTATTATTAAACTTTTATTATGTTATTAGGATATATACATGATGGAATATAACTATGTTTAAATATCTTTTTATATATGTTTTGAGTATTTATAAATAATATCTAGAAATATGTTATATTAAATTTTAAAAACCGATTTATTTCAGATTTATCACCGATTAATCACCGCCGCACCGATTAATTATGAGTCGGTCCCTGACCGCTTCCGACCCGAGTACCGTTTTTTACAACCTTGATAAAAACATCTAAAAAACTAGTTCATCTTGATTGGAGTGTGCGCCAACTAGTTTAAAAGGATGTATATGATTTACTGTATTTGGTGATTTCCTGTTATTGTTCTTTACAAATAACTGCTCATTAACTACACAAACATATTGATGTGTGTACTATTATGCGTAGATCAATAATGCATGATCTAATAAATTTCATCGAGTTTAGCATTTATAAAACCGTATGTATGCTGTCTCAATTTCCTTAAATCATGGGTTTCACTTGTTATGTATATACTTTTATAACATTTAACCGGTGTTTTAGAATTGGCATAATTGGCTAGACCCTCCAAAATGAAACTTTTATACTTTGGAGTACAAATCCATATATTAAAGGGATAATTTGACAAAACCCATCATTTGCATTGTACAATTATGAGGAGTCTAAATATTTTTTCCATTTTCAAGATAAATCTAAATTATTTTTTAAATATTAAAAATAATATAATTTCACTATAATACCCTTTCCCATCTTTTTAAAGTTTAAACTAACCGCTAGACAGAATAGTCTTTCTCTCATTTTTTTTTCTGCCTAACACAACCCACGTCCCCACCTACAGCCCTGCTGTTCGTCGTACGAGTCACGATCACACCAGGCACCCACCTACACCCATACTACCACGTAGAACGAGGATCATTGGTTTTGCAGTGATTTGTATTGATTGACGGTGTGAATTTGAGGTTTCAGATTTCAGGTATTTCGGGTTTTATTTATTAAGATTTGTATTGATTGTTGGTGTGGGTTTGGGGTTTGGGTCTCCATACATGAACATCCCTTGGAGTTTATCCATTGGAGATTTGTGTTGATATGTATCCGTTTTTTTTTTTTCATTTTATGTTTAACGATACAATGACATTTTTATCTAATTAATGTTTTTATTTAAATTTAAGCTTTATATTCCGTGTGTTTTGTATTGATGATTAGGACCCAACAACAAGAAGAAAAGTGACTCATGTTGGTGGTGGATTGCGAATTCATCCATGGGTAGAAAATTGGTTAGATATATTTTTCTAATTTTTATGGTGTTAAATATTTGTATGATGGAAAATTAAAGGATAAGATTGTCCAATCTCATGCCCTTACTTAGATTTCTAAAGAGGTTTGATTCTTAGAGATTGATAAGTATACGTAGTGGTTTTATAGTGGATTTCGATAAGTATAAAAAGTGGTTTTCATGTTTATATAGAGTGGTTTTCATTTTTATATAGTTGTTTATACATAGTGGTTTTCATTGTTGTTTCCTCATTAATTCTCGATTTCAACAAATTTATACAATATTAGTAAGTTGGAAAGAATATGTTTACGAAAGTTTCTCAGATTTTGTTCCCACCAATGATGGTGTGACAACAAGGTTTGCTTTTGGAAATTGGTTTTCATTTGTTAATTAATTTTTTTTTTGTTTTCAGATTGATTTAGTGACCTCGTTGGCCTAGTTGGTGGTGGTATACTGGTCTTGCACTTTTTCCTGGACATAGTAATGGTTTACGTTTCAAATAGTGAATTTTTGAATAGTGGATTTACGAATAGTGAATTTAGATTTTTTTTTTGTTTGTTATTTTTTAAGTTCTGTTATAGTGGATTACGTATGTTTTAGTGGATTTCGATAAGTTTGTTTTGGATTATGTTAATATTAAAGTGGATTACGTTAATTTTACAATGAATTTTGCGGTAATTTTACAGTGGTTTTCGATAAATTTGTCGTAGTTTCCGATGAATATATAGTGGATTTTAATTTTCATAACCCTGGTAGAAAAAAAAAATTGAAATAAAAAAAAAACAAAAAAATAAAATGAAATTGTGCGTTAAAAATCATATTTTTTTAAACCTCGTGGAAAAATAAAAATAAAACTCAATATAAGAAAAACTGAAATAAAATAAAAGCAATATTTTGTTTTAAAATCGAAATCAAAAAAAAAATATTTTTTCTGAAAATAAAAGAATACAAAAAAAAAAAAACTTAAATGACGTGAGATTTGTGAGGAGTTATTTTGGAGAGAGAGTATGATAGGGGCATTTCGTATAATTTGAGTCAAATAAGTTTATGTCAAATATCAATTAATAAAATAAATTTATCATGAAGTCGAAATTCAATGAGGGGAGTTTGTCAAATAGCCTCAATATTAAAATGGTTATGGGCTCTCTGATGAAGATAATTAGATCACTTAAATTGATTTATAAAATTAGTTTATAAGTGTAAAGACTTAAACACCCCTGAATAATGTTAAAATATTTGATTTAAATTAAATTTTTGTTTAAAGTTTAAAAAAAAATTACATTTTTAAAACACAAAATAACGAATAGTCTATTATAAATAAGTCCATTATGAGCTACTTATTTATAAAGAGTTCAGACAAAAAACTTTTTTATAAAAAAGTCCAGACAATGTCTAGAGGTGTGTAAAACACTAAAATACCTCGTCATAGTTTAATACGCTCCAATTTCAGCATTTAATTCAATTTAACCTCAATTTGCCCAAAATTTCACAAATTATTCAATTTTGACTACAATTTCGCCCATCGTAGTCATTGACCGCCGGTCTCCTGCGTTGATTTTTTATGTCAGCCTTTTTCGCCGATCTCCAGTGTTGACTTTTTTTTCTATCGCCGTTGACCGACGGTTAAAGCCGACCTATGGCGGCGTTTTTTTTTTTTTTTTTTTTCTTTTTTTAAATTTTTTGAATTAGTTTTTCTTCAACATTTTTTGGCTCCTTTAAACAGTAATATTACTGCGGTTGACAGTCATATTAATAATATTAATGTTTAATGCAGTAATATTAACTATATTACTTTTTAGCACAGTAATATTGTTATATTATTCTCTAGCTCAGTAATATTAATACAACAAAAATCACTATTATGTGTAATATAGTAATATATATGTTGACCGTTCAATAGAGACAAACATAATAAAAAGTCAAAAGAATTTAATATTGATGTGGTTAACAATACTATTACTGTCAACCACACTAATATTATTGTACGATAGTAATATTACCTTCAACCACATATTATTGTGTTTACAGTAATATTACTATAGTAGACGGTAATATTATTACATTAATCGGTCAACAAATCAAACAAAATAAAAAGACCAGGAAAAAACAAATAATATTGATGTCGTTGACAGTAATATTATTTGTTTAGATTAATTTTACCGTCTGTTGACTGATCAACAAATCAAACAAAATAAAGATGCCCAAAAAATAATAATATTGATGTGGTTGACATTAATATTATTGTGTTCATAGTAATTGTCCTGGTAACGACAATACAATTATGTAATTGTACTATCAACTGTAATACAATTACTGTCAGCGCCAGTACAATTACCGTCAATGACAGTACAATAACGGTTGACGTTCAGCGGTGGGCGTAAAAGAAGCAAACAAAAATTTTAGGGAAAAAAAAATCAACGCTGGGAACCGGCGACGGAAAAAGCAGACCTGGAAAAAAAAATCAACGTCAGAAACACGGGCTGAAATAAAAGTAAATTGGATATTTATGGTCAAAATTGATGAAATTGAAGTTAAATTGGGATTACAATTAGGAGTTGAGTTTAAAGGGTTGGGGGTAATTTTGTCGTATATATTATATTTTATTTATAATACATATTAAGTGAGTGAGTTTATTGGCAAAAGAAATATAGAGCTGAAACTAAAATAATAAAGATGGTTGACCAGATATTTACGCATAAAAAAAACTCATAAACAAAAGGAAAAGAAAAAGAAAAAAGACAAGGAAGAAGGGGATGGGGAGCGATAGGAAATGCACCTGCTCTACCCCTACAAGACTACAAACTAAATGGTCAAACGACCATGTTTTTTAGGCCAAATCTATGTTATAGTCCCTTAAATATATATTTGATCTCACTTTAGTCCATCATCTTTAAAATGCATCAGTATCATCCTTTATATATCTTCTAAAATTTAAAATTGTCCCAATATGAACCTCCCCTTAACATTCTTGTTAACATCTAGCATAATCAATCCAAAACATGGAATATTTTCTAAAATAAATGTAATTGTTGCAAAACAAGAGAGAAGCAAAGAATAGTTGAAATTATATTTTCTCACTTTACAAAAAATAATTGAACTTGGACATTCACATTTTATTAATTTGATAATAACATAATTCTACTCGGCCATAATTAACAAAATTAATAGACCATATATATTATTCACTCTCTACATCAATTATACAATGATATTGGTTTCGGGCACTGCCCCTAGACCTCCATGTGTTTAATTAAGCCCCCCACCAATATTTCAGCCATATAACTTATAACTTTGCTACTTGGTTAATTAGTGTAAGATATTAAAGAAACATATATATATATATATACACTGCATGCATTTAGATATTTAATAATTGTTAGATCTGGTTGGTTGCATGCATTTAGATATATATTTAATAATTGTTATGTTAGATGTGGTTGGTTTAGGATCCATGTTGAGTAAGATTAGACCTAACATGCAGGAAGCTAACGACAATCGAACCAAACAAAAGATCGAGACGACTTATCAATTATCATATATATATATATATATATATATATATATATATATATATATATATATATATATATCTTAATAATCAGTAATCAGATTCAGACACACACTTGAGATTAAAGATGAGTAAGTAGGTCAGTGTATGTTGGAATATTTGGAATAAATGTCGATTAATATTGTGTGGGAATTAGTGTTTTCAACCTCGATATGAATAACAAGTAGTTACTTTTATTATAAAACGACAAGATATATAATTGGACCTTTTCATGCTACGTACTAAGCATGTGCACTGTGCACTGCTTGGTTATAATTAAAAAAAGAAATTAAAAGAAAATGTATGTTCTGTATAATAATTAATTAATAATTGATACCAAACATGCATGCGTGGCTGGCTGCCACATCTTCTGTTTCCTGCATAAAGCAATACTACAAACTAAGAACATAGCCAAAATTCTTAGAGATAAGATATTATGCGTTTTCCTGCCTCATCACTGCAACTTGAGGGATGGACTGACCGACAAGCTGGGGTAAAGACACGTACGGCCTATAGGGTTGGAGGGGGAATACGATGCTACACACCGGGTGGCTCTTTTCTTGACATGTGTCCTTTTTTATTTATTTTATAATTATATTTCTAAAACCCATTGGGCCATAACTGAACCCGTAGTGGAAATCTTATTAATTAGTGTGCCTGCTTATATTCACCAGGTGTAGCATAGAATTTCCCAGGTTGGAGACAGGGCAATATAATTTCACCGGATCATATTAATTTATTTTTCATACAAATGTTTTATTGAATTATATATATGTATATATAAAGGATTAAACGTTTGTCAATCCTAAGGTACTATAATATTATCTTATTTATCTTTGTAAATATTATAATTTTTTTCTCTACTAGTTTTTTTTTAATACTTTTTTCCTCTACTAATTTTCTTACAAAAAAGTTCTCTCGACAAATTTTCTATTCTTTTTTTCTCTCTGAAATTCCAATTTTATGTTTTCTTTAATATAAATATTATAAAATTTTATTTTCATGTATCTTACATATAAAAGTAGTAAACGCTAGAACAGTCCTAGGGTAACCCGAATGTAACAGCTGGAACGTGTGGTGGATTAATTGGAGGTCTTTACATGGAAAAATCTTTGGGGGGAAAACATAAGTCGCCACCAAAGGTCGAAAGCAAAGTGAGTAGACCCGGAAAAGAAAAACATGCAACGAACCACCCCCATTGTTTCCTCATGTCATTTCTCATATGAAATATAATGGAATAAGGAACCCTCAATCCTTATTGTACTTAAAAATTGTAATACTATTTTCAACATAAGCCGTATATTGTGGCTATTCCGGAACCCAAAAATTACATAATGAATACAAAATTTCTAATGTTGCCAAACAAATTGGTTTTACGAATTATCTCCGATCCACGGCAATCCATATATTTCGATTTTTTAGAAAGATTATGTGACCTTGCAACCTACGAAAATTTATGCTCAATGTATGACGGTGGAAGTATCTTTGGATAATTTCTACACTCGCAAGATGTCCTTAATTTGTTTATGCTAAGTGTAATCGGTAGGATAGGTTGATTTTGTGGGATTATTTGGCTCGGCTCAACAATAATATCAAGGATCCATGAATTTTAAGGGGCAACTACTTCAATACCATCAAGTCTCTGGATGACAAGAACGGAGGATCCAACACTCACGTACCAGGAGTGCAAGAGTTTAATGAGTTTTTGTTGGATGCCAGGGTTGACAGATGCGACCTTCGAGTCGGCTCGGGTTATTCGGATTTTTGGCATATAAATCATTACCCGAACCCTAACCGAAATAATCGGGGTGGATCATTTTTTTTCTCCCTCTTGCAGCACCAATATTTGGCAATAATGTTGATATTCGAAATTCAGTAGTGTCATTATTACGCTTATTTCAGCAATAATGTCGATATTCAAAATTCAGTAGTGTCATTAGGCTTATTACCTTGTACATACATAACCATTTTTTCATACAAAAACAAGAAGGAAAAAAAAGCCAATCCTAATTTCGAACCAAAGTATAGAACATGAGCAACACAATAAAAATCCAACATAGGGATATTCTTTGAGCTAGAGTTGATGAAAGTCTTTAACTTGCACGATTCTTCTATGTACACGACATGTATGTTCCTAGTTATAGTCTTTCATAATGGAACCATAAACATTGGACATATAATCGGCATAAGAAACTTAAAATTAGGGTTCTCAATTGCTTTAAAAGAAAGCTCATCAACAACCAACCAAAAAACCAATGCATTTCTTGCTTTTGTTTGATCAAACTTTAAAGAAACAAAAGAAGGTTTAGTCTCTCCTACACGAGGTGGTTGAATTGAAATTCGAGTTTGGCTACTTCCAACATTACAGGGTTTCTTTTTGCAAATTGAAATGTGATTCTGAGGAGACGTAGTGCCGTGTTTGGTTGGATCCGCTTCTATTTCTCTACTGTCTGGGCTTGATTCCACTTCGTCTGTATGCCCCTTTGAATTTCTGAATCTGAAATGCCACATTGTTGAGACATTCCTCTGCATCATCATCATACTCCGGAGCAACTTCTTCCTTTTCTAATTCTGCCTGGAGTGCATTTGAGATGGCCTTACCTTTTCTCATTTTCTCTGATCTTTAAAGTTCATATCTCTAGACTTTAAGCTACCAATTAATTCGTCCAGTCGTAGAGATGATGTGTCTTTGGCCTCCTCAATTGTTGTAACTGTTATGCTGAATCTTTCTAAAAGAGTTCTCAGTACCTTGTTTACCAGTGTCTCATTGCTCAAAGGACCACCTAAGGATTGAAATTCGTTAGCTAAATCAATCATTTCTCACTGTATTCAGAAATTGTTTCAGTTTCTTCCATCCCCAGTCTCTCAAATTTGGAAGAGAGTAATCTGAGCTTAGTTCTTCTGACACTGTCTGATCCTTCACAGTGTAACTGAAGAACCTCCCATGCATCCTTCGCAGAAGTGCACAGTGAGATCAATTTAAACATTGTTAAATCTACTAAATTAAAGATTGCATTTAACGCTTTTGAGTTTTGGTTGACATTTGATAGATCGTATGTTGTCCACCGTAATTCTGGTGTTGGAAATACATCCCCATCCGCATCTGTTATAGTTGGTGGCTTCCATCTAGTAAGAATAGATCTCGAGGCTCTCTCATCCATGGCTTTGATGTATGCCCTCATCTTGACTTTCCAGTAGGTGTAGTTTGTGCCATCAAGTACAGGAGGTCGCATAGAAGTAGTCATCTGAGTATCCATCACGAATTCGTTTCTGAAAAAAAATAGGAACAAACACTTAATATACGTCAAGTGTTGGCTCTTGATGCCAATTGAAAGAATTTATGGTCCCGAATTCGTTTAATACAGATGTGTTATATTAAGTGTTATGACACTTGTATAAACATGCAGCGGAAATATTAAAACAATACTCAGATTTAAAAATGTTCACAAGTATAACTTGTGAACTTGCCCTTTTTAAAGGATGTAAAACTTATATTAAAACAATATTACAAGAATACAAAGAGAAGAAGTACAAAAACTTCTTCCTTATGAATGAATCACTATACTGATCATTCTTACAACCAAATCTAGAAACAAAAATATATACTAAAAATCTAGACTTCAAAGAATGTACTCATGAGTAGTACGTACAACAGATTCTAAAAACACACTAATACTCTCATGTATTCTTTTCAGCTCACGGTTTTTGTTTCTTAGAATCCCTAACATTCCTTGAGTCTTGAAGTCGGTATTTATAGACATTCCAAGCTTCCACTCCTCAGCCCATGATCTGCAAGAAAACCGACTACAAGAGCACTCAAGAACATGGGTTAGTGGGTTAGCTTAGTAGTTAAAATAATATCAACAATTTAACCCACTAAGCACTACTTAGCCCACTAAGTATTATACTTAGCTCACTAAGCATTATACTTAGTCATAACTAAAATTTAATTTGAAAGTAAGAGAGTTAAAAACACATTGTAAAATTCCACGTGTTTCAGTGTAGTCTCCCATTCATCTTCTGCACGCAACATATGCACTGCAAGATAAAATAAATAATCAAAAATATATTAGATATCCATTACTAGTATAATCGAACGTCCAAAACATACAAATCTTAATAGTTAATAATTAATACTATATTAGTTATTAAAATAACACTACATGTCTTCCAACATATATAACGGGTTTCACAATGTTAAAACAAAAAAATGAAAATTTCAACTAAACATAATTGTTCAACAATAGCACAATACAAAAAGGCTGGTGATGGTTAGAGAAGAATTGCTAGCGGCGGGTTGATGGCTATGGCAGAGATGTTGGAAGACGATAAGAGGAATGAGTAATGATATTGATAATTCATCCAAATTACATAATTATAGATTAGAGTTTAGGTCAAATATTTTTTTAAACAAAGATTATGGAATTAGAGAAAATAATATAAAACTTTTAATTAGAACATATAAAATAATAATAAATAAATAAATTTGGCTGACCTATAATGCTCGAGGAATCAACTTTTTAACATATTAGAAACTAACAACCGACCCATTTATCATGTGTTGGTTGACATATCGACCTACCTTTAATGGGTTGGTTGATGGTTGATCATCTGCCAATAAACATGGTTGAAAATCATTTGTTTGCGGGTAAAATCAACCCATGAACAACCCTAACAACAACATTAAAAACTCATGTAGAATAAAAGAATGCTTCTTTCCTTGGTTTTAAATATTTTCTTTTACTTTTTTTAAATTAGTCGGTTACCTGATCGGATTTTCGGTAGGAATACCAATACCCGAACCCGACTAGATTTGTGGCTTTAGGGTATCTGAGCCCGTCGAAACCCATAACAGTAACAAATTATCCGTTCCGATTGGGTAAAGCTGGGTCCGATCGGGTCATAACCCGAATAACACGACCCCAACCATCGATGGAGCTTTGTATTAGATATTTATATATATTAGCCGTATCTTTATGTATCTTTATTAATATATATATTATAGATAAATATTGTATTATTGGTATATATATCTCCTAGTTCCCTTGTGTAAAGGGTTAGGATTTTCACACATGTAATATATATATCACAATAAACGTGAGAGATCATTACTCTCTCTTCTCTCCAAATATTCACCTTCTATCATGGTATCAAGCCAAAAACCCTAAGCCGCCGTTTCTCTCCTTCTTCAATTTTTTTTTCTTTCTCCTTCTTTCTTCTTCTCTTCATCCACCATGGCCAACGAAACACCAACACCGACCATGATTTCCAACGCTTTTCATCTTGCTCATGCTATATCTAACATCAAAACTCTTATTCCTGTAACCCTGGATATTAAAAATCCGAACTATCAAAAGTGGAGCCACTTCTTCATCATCACCGCAGGCCGCTTCTGTCTCACCGATCTGCTTCTCGGAAAAGAAAAGCCCGCCAACATCTCTGCCGATGAATGGCAACGCGCGGATTACCTCATCCAATCTTGGATCTATGGCACCATAACCAAGGACCTCTCAAGCATGGTTCTCTCCAAAACCGCAATGGCTCATGATCTGTGGAAGGCCCTCGCCTCTCTCTTTACAGATAACGAAGACTATCGGGCCATCCAACTCGAAGAACAGTTCAAGTCCCTAAAGAAAGGATCTCTCTCGATCCATGATTATTGTTAACTTCTCAAAACCACTGCCGACAACTTGGCAGATGTCGACAACCCTGTGTCAGACAAGCAACTCATCCTCTTAACCCTCCACGGTCTACCAAAACATTACGGGACCATTGTCAATCTAATCTCATTCCAAACGCCGTTGCCATCTTTTCTCCAAACACGTGCACTACTCCAGATGGAAGAACATCGTATTGCTGAATCGGAGCAGACCCCTACTGTTCTCTACGCATCTCGCCCCAACAGTTCCAACAGTTGGCCGAACAGTTCCAACAGTTGGCCCAACACTCCCTGTAATTATCGAGGTGGTGGTTCTTGGCGCAATCAGTGAGGTGGCGGTCTCACAAACCGTCGTGGTGGTCGTGGTCAGTCACGACATCCGATGCAACACTACGGTTATAATCCATTTCATAACCAATCGCAACCTTGGCGGGCCTCTTATACACCTCAGACATCGTCATCAATTCTTGGACCCCCCCAGGCTCTCCTGGTCCTTATCATGCTCCTACAGCTCATGCTTATTTCGTTGGACAGCAAGATCCGACACCTGGCCACTCCTCCACTGCCTACAATTATCCTCCTCAACAGCACGTGAACTGTTCCAACAGTTCATCGAACAGTGGTCCCCTACAGCCAACAGATCTTGCCACTCATCTCAACACGTTGACTCTTCAGTCATCGAGCGAACCTTAGTGGTTTATGGATATGGGCGCCTCATCTCACATGGCACCTCACTCAGGTAATTTCCATTTTATTTTTAATCCTAGTAATAATTTCCCCAAGCATGTCATCGTTGGTAATGGCTCCACCGTTCCTATCCTTAAAATTGGCCACACCATCCTACCCTCTACCCCGTTTCGTCTAACCAATGTCTATGTTACTCCTCACATCATTAAGAACCTTGTGTCTGTCCGAAAATTCACTAGAGATGATTCATGTTCAGTTGAATTTGACCCTTATGGCTTTTCTGTGAAGGACCTTCGGACCAGAGCAGTCATCCTCAGGTGCAATAGCTCCGGTGATTTATACCCCATTGGCGCCCCTTCTCCCAGCCCATCCGCAACCGCCCTCCTTGCTCACACTACACTTGTCTCCTCTACTACATGGCATCGTCGTCTCGGTCACCCGGGAAACCCTGTCATGACTCATCTTTTTTCTTCCAATTTTATTTCTAGTACCAAAGACCCACGTGAGTCTATTTGTAATGCTTGTCAATTAGGCAAACATTCTCGCTTACCTTTCTTTACTAGTCATTCTATTACCGTTGCACCTTTTGAAATTATTCATGCTGATTTATGGACCTCTCCTATTTCTAGTATTTCTGGTTTCAAATAATACCTCGTGTTAATAGATGATTTCACCCACTATACATGGACTTTCCCCATACACTATAAATCCGATGTTTTCTCACTGTTCCAACAGTTTCACAAACTTATACAAACCCAATTTCAGCACCCCATTAAAGCTTTACAATGCGATAATGGACGTGAATTCAAAAATACCGATTTTCAAACATACTTTGCCAAACACGGTACCTTACACCGTTTCTCATGTCCCCACTCTTCACCTCAAAACGGACATGCCAAACGCATGATCCGCACCATCACAAACATGATCTGCTCACTTCTCTATCAAGCTTCCCTTCCCCCCACCTATTGGGTCGAAGCCCTTCATATGGCTACACATCTCATCAACATCCTCCCTACCAAATCTACACAAAATCGCACGCCACATGAATCCCTATACAAATCAAAACCCACCTACTCTCACCTTCGTGTCTTCGGTTGTCTCTGTTATCCTAATTTAACCGCCACCACCCCTCACAAACTCGCCCCTCGCTCTACACCTTGTGTCTACCTTGGTCACCGCTCATCGCACAAAGGCTATCGTTGCCTCGATCGATCAACCGGTCGAATCATTATCTCCCGTCATGTGATGTTTGATGAAACTCGTTTTCCACTTGCTGAATCCACCGACTCATCCCACAACTCACCCATCTCTAATATGACTGAACCCCTGCACCCACTTCTTCTTCGTCCTCAGCCTAAACCAGTCCAACCTACTGTTTCACACAACTGTCCCAACAGTTCGTCCAACAACACTACAAAACCACCTACTGTCTCCTCCAACTGTCCCAACAGTTCGTCCGACAGTCCTCCTTCAACTCCACCCATGCCCCTCAACCCGGCCGAACCTCCACACCCAGCAGAACCACAGCCTCCCCCTCCCACTTCCTCACCCCCACCCAACCATCCTATGCTGACACTCAGCAAGGCCGGTATTCACAAGCCCAAAATCCCTTTTTCTCTTAACGTGTCTACCTCATCCCCAACTCCCACTACATATCGCCATGACCTCCTTGATCTAAACTGGCGTATGGCCATGCTTGAGGAATATACTTCTTTGATTAAAAATAACACATGGGATATTGTGCCCCGCCCCCCTTCTACTAATGTTATCAGTGGCAAGTGGTTATATAAGCAGAAATTGAAGGCTGATGGTTCATTGGAACGGCATAAAGCACGATGGGTTGTTCGCGGTTTTGATCAACGCCCTGGTATTGATTTCGAAGAAACATTCAGTCCGGTGGTCAAACCAGCAACCGTTCGGACAGTTCTCAGCATTGCTATCTCTCACTCTTGGCCGGTCCATCAACTCGACGTTAAGAATGCATTCCTCCACGGGAACCTCTCTGAAACAGTGTACTGCGAACAACCACATGGCTTTGTTGACCCTACTCGTCCTACTCATGTATGTCGTCTTCGCAAGGCTCTTTATGGTCTCAAACAGGCACCACGTGCGTGGTACAAGAGATTTGCCGGCTACATCACCTCTCTTGGATTTATCGAGTGCAAATCGGACACCTCCCTCTTTGTGTATCGCACTGACTCTGCAGTTGCCTACCTCCTACAGTATGTTGACGACATAGTTCTGACAGCTTCCAACACAGCCACTCTTCAGTCCATCATTACCAAACTCCACGAAAAATTTGCTATGAAGGACCTCGGCTCCCTACACTACTTCCTTGGCATATCTGTTACACGCTCGTCCGAGGGGATGGTCCTCTCTCAACGTAAATATGCCGAGGAGATCCTTGAACGTGCTAAGATGATGACTTCATGCAACCCATGCCTCACCCCAGCGGATACCAGAACAAAGCTTTCTGCCAACTCTGGCCCCTCTGTCGCCGACCCTTCTCTCTACCGAAGTCTTGCCGGCGCTCTTCAATATCTCACTTTCACACGGCCAGACATCTCCTATGTCGTGCAACAAATTTGTCTTTTCATACATGATCCAAATGAAGCTCACATGGCAGCCCTCAAAAGAATCTTACGATATCTTCGCAGCACTCTTGACTACACGCTTCACTTCTACCGCTCTAGAGACATGTCTCTTATTGCGTACTCCGATGCCGATTGGGGTGGATGCCCTGACACTCGCCGATCCACTTCGGGCTATTGTGTCTTTCTAGGCGACAACCTTATCTCCTGGTCCTCTAAACGGCAAGTGACAATTTCTCGCTCAAGTGCGGAGGCCGAATACCGGGCTGTAGCTAATGCCGTTACTGAAACGACATGGGTGCGTAACCTCCTGACCGAACTACTATGTCCACCGACGAAAGCAACCATTGTCTATTGCGACAATATCAGTGTTGTCTACCTATCCAGCAACCCAGTTCAACATGCGCGCACCAAACACGTGGAACTTGACATACACTTCGTCCGGGACAAAGTCGCCTTGGGACACATTCGTGTCCTCCACGTCCCGTCTACACATCAGTTCGCTGACGTCTTCACCAAAGGACTTCCGGCCTCTCTCTGCACGTTCGCCCATCTTCCGTTTCGACGGCGGGGGAATATTAGCCGTATCTTTATATATATTAGCCGTATATTTATGTATCTTTATTAATATATATATATATTATAGATAAATATTGTATTATTGGTATGTATATCTCCTAGTTCTCTTGTGTAAAGGGTTAGGGTTTTCACACATGTAATATATATATCACAATAAACGTGAGAGATCATTACTCTATCTTCTCTCCAAATATTCACCTTCTATCACTTTGAGGGAAATTTATTTACTTGGTGTAACAATCAAAGGGGAGACATAGAATATCACAATGTATTGATCATGTCTTGTTGAACGTTGGTGCTGCTGCATATGTTAGTTCGATCAAGGTTAAACTTTTGGCCAAGATTGAGACTGATCATGTTCATTTACTCACTAGCTTCAGTCAGATGCACCCTAGGAATATCAGGGGGTTTTTCAAAGGTTGTGGGTTGATCATCAGGATTTTGATCACTTTTTAAGAATAATTGGCAGTTTGTCCCAACAATTAGTACAAATACTTTCGAGCATGAACTTGCTTATCTCAGAAAAGTGCGTATACAATGGAGTTGAGACAAATTCGGGAGAGCTGAGAACTGTTGAAATATTAATGTACTTTCTAGAAGTGTATCCACGTGTATGTATAATGTATAATAGGATACACGAATAAACAAATACATGAATAGTTAGATACATGTTTATCTAATATTCATGATGAATCTTATTCAATGTAATACATGCACCTCATACGCCTAGACTAGTATAAATAGGTGCAGTTTTTTACCAGTTGAACCCGTCGAAATATGTCTGACTTGATTGAGTGAGCTGATATCTCTTTTGCAACCACAACCCTATCCACAGTACGAAGATCTGAACTCGAGTTGACTGATCTGGGTGTATCCATTGTAAAGTTACAGTAGTGAAATAAGTTCACTATCCCAAAATCTCAAACAAACAATTAGAAGGAATGAGACAACATCTAGATAATGGAAAGATCAACTATTAATTATGTTTATGGATACAACTGTAGAGTAGCATTTTGTTCTTGTCATTCACTTACAAACACAAACAACTCTTCTTATTCTGAATAATAGAAGACTCTAGCATCTGTCTAGAAAGCTACAGAGGTAAACCGATGAGACACCTAAAACACTGTGCAAGACTTTAATTAATATTTAATTTTCAACGATTCAGATTTAATCACTTTTAATACTCCCCTTAAAGCAATCTTTTTGAAGGTAAACCGAGCTTAGCTTGTAACTTCTCGAATGGTCCTTTTGATAGAGATTTGGAGAAGATTTTGACAATATTTTCACTGCTGCAAACTTCAAGTGCCGAGATAAATCCATCAAGAATCTTTTCTCGAATAGGGTGATGCTCCAACTAAATATTTGGTTCTTCCAATATTGCAAGTTTTATGGCAATTTAATTATCTTTGTATAGTGGTGTTTGTCTGACAATAGGATAATGAAAATGTTCCAAAAGTCTTCGAAGCCAAACATATTATTGGGCAGCCAAAGATAAAGCCTTGTACTCTGCCTCAGTCGTCGAAAGTGAAGCACTATCTTTTTTTTTTTGCTGCACCATGAAACACTTGTTGGACCACAATGGAAAACATACCCGGATGTAGACCTTCGATTGTCCAAATTACCTCCAAAGTCCACATCCGTAAATCCAGTCAAGGAAAAATATGCTCCTGTCTCACAAACCATCCCCATTTATGTTGTATTCTAAACATATTTAAGTATTCTCTTTCCAAATACAACTTCCTTGGAGATTGCACGAATCTATTTATGAGCCCCACGGAAAATGCGATGTCTGGCCTTGTAGTAATGGTTAAGTAAAGAGTACTTCCCACGAGAGCGCGGTAAGGCTGGGCATCCGATAAAAGAGAACATTCTTCTTGTGTCAACTTCACATTAACGTCAAGTGGAGTTGCAAATTTCTTGCTATAGGTGGACAAAAATATGCCAACAAGTTTCTTTGCATAGTTTTTTTAGTCGGGGTGATACCTTCTTTGAAATTCTCCACTTCCAGACCAAGAAAATGATTAAGCTCCCCCTAGTTTTTCATATCAAAATGGATTGAAAGATGTTCTTGTAATTTTGCGACTTCATGTTCATCATATCATGTTACAATCATGTTGTCTACATATAAATGAACAACTATATGTAGATTCCCGCCCTTTTGACGAACAAACTTTGATCGGAATTGGAAGCAAAATATCCACAAAATTGAAACAACTAAACAATTTTTCTTACCAAGCTTGCGGAGCTTGTTTCAATCCGTAAAGAGCTTTATGAAGCTTGCAAACAAAATTTGGATGTGCTCTGAGAAACAAACATACCTGGAAGGCTACTCCATATATATCCTTATCAAGATCATCATATAAAAACGCATTTTTTTACATCAAGTTGACTGAGCTTCCAATCCATGCTTGTTGCTAAAGTAATAACAACTTGAACCAAAGTCATTTTTGCTACCCAATAGTTGTCTTAGTTGGACCCATTAAGTCGGTATGAATGAGCTCTAAGGGAGCTTTTTATACAGAAAGAGAGTTATCAAACAAAAGACGATGTGCCTCACCATATTGGCATCATTCACAAAAAATTTCACCGGCAAAGTTACTCAAATTTGGTAAACCATCAAACAAATTCTTTTGCACCATTATTTTTAGTTTATTCATGTTAAGATACCTAAATCTAGAATGCCAAAGCAAGGTATTTTCGCTGGTGCTAATTTTTTTAATATACGAAGATGGAGCTGATAAAACAAATAAATCATCAACTCTCTTATCAGTGTGAAGAACATCAGCTTTTAGCACCTTAATATTACGCAGAAAATTTACACTATCTGGTCCAAACAAGACGTAGTTTCCAGAATCCACTACGTTGGCTATTTATAAGAGGTTCTTCTTCACCCGGGGACATGAAACACACTGTTTAGTGTGACCGAGTCATCTTGTTTGTTTCCTCCAATGATCACGACACCTTCATTTCGCACTGGGTGAACCGAATTATCTACCATAACAGTAGCTTCGTTACTATCATAATGGCGGAATTTGGTGAACTTGGAATCATCTCTTGTTACGTGGTGGCCACAAGATGAGTCTACTATACAATCTTTCGAAAAATTGATTGAAGCCAACGCAAGGACGGGTTTTTTCTCAGCAACAAAGAATCTCGTCCAATCCTCTTCGTTTTTATGTGAATAATCTTTTTTTCTCGGATTCAGCTAAGTTACATTGATTCAACTTAGCACGGCAATATTTCCTTATGTGCCCCTTTCTGCCGCATCGATGATATTTGATTTGAATTTTATTATTTTTGGAAGAGGTATTTTTGGCACCAGATTTCCAATTATTGAAGATCGAGGAAATCCGCTAAATTTTTGGAATTAAAAGATTGGCAAATATTTATTTTCATGATTATTTTTTGGAATTAGTTAGAGTCCTATGTTTGTAATATTCTTATTAAGACTTTGAGTTACTTTTATGCATCTTATTCTAGTTAGGTATCTTTGTACTTATCTAAAATAGAGTTAGAAATCGGCTAGGATTCTACTGACCTAGTTATACGATTTCTTGGAGATCAAGCAAGGGTTTGGGAGGCTAAGTTTGTGCCTTTATAAAGCCTCACA
This sequence comes from Erythranthe guttata, assembly GCF_000504015.1. The sequence goes on along the minus strand of NW_012193340.1, from coordinate 175,438 downwards.
AGTCATTGAAGATCCCTACACTTTTATTGGAGAAAACCCTCTCATCGTATTGTTGTCGTGATAGGGTAGGCTGTAAAGTAGTATTGTGCCCTCGTTGCAGTGTGCTAACATATCGTTGGTGTGGTCCAGGGATTGACGACTTACCCATTCAGTGACTTTGGCACTGGACGTTCCTAAAACGGGTATTATCAGGTCGGGTCTATTCAATAATAGACGCCTTTTGATATTCCACCCTTCCTTCTCCTTTCAGGGCCTATCCGAAATAGAATCCAGTACTTCTTGGTCGTGAATATCTGAACTGGTTGTTCGCTGTTCAAGAATTCTTGTTTGGGCAATTCATACCATCCATACATAATGTTTTTTGATCTAAGATTTCAATTCTTCCGTGTTTCCAGCAGTAACATATTGTTCCATGGATCTAAGGTCAAAAATATGAAAGAAATAAGCGTTTCCACCACTCTACCACCCAGTAACTATGCTGCATCAGGATGTGAGAGATACAAGCTCAGGGTACTCACATCGAGCACCGCCCGTGATAAACAAATCTTACGAAAATGAGGTGGAAATTGTACTCGAGAGACGTGTCGTTCGCCGACAATGTTTGCAATTAATTGAACACAAAATTCTTAATCAAAAGGATAGCCCGAATATGTGATGACATGAACAACCAAGGAATATTTGTGGCAGTTCGCGAATATCATCAAGGCGACCAAGACAACGAGGACGCCACTGAATTAGATGGGGAAGAATGTCACGGGCCGCCTATTATGGACCAACACTTTGCTATTTTTCCATGGGTCCAACAGGCTTGATATAATCCAACAAGTAAGTCCAATGGAAGATGGCATAATTAGAGGATTCCAGAAAATCTTCTAAAATTTTCCTTTGCATATTTATGGTAGTGTATCTTTGGAGTGTTCTAAAGAACATTTCCTAGCCATTAGATAAAGATGATCGACAAAGTTTACTGAGTATGTGGAGTTGTATATACAGGGGTCCGACATTCATTTGTAAATCATCCAAAAATCCAAATAATCAATGTCCACTGTCCCAACATGCAGCTTGTTGGGGGTGTAATACCCGCCTTGAATAGGAGAAGACGTAGCCAGCTTGTTGGGCGTGTAATACCTACATTGAATAGGAGAAGACGTAGCGTTGAAGAGAATATTGTTTACAAACAAAATTCCAGGTTGATTCCATGTGATCGAATAAACGTCTTAATATGATCACAAAGCTGCAGAAGCAAGCAAAAAAGCAAAACTCTTTCATGGACTTCTGACCCGATTTAATTTCCAAAATAAATTCAGAAATTTCTGTTTTTCTTCCGAAAATTACACATAAATATAATTTATATTATATATTACTTATTTTCGTTCATGCAAAATAAATTAAGTATTTAAATATACGTGTACCTTTTGAGCCATGTCGTATTTTTATTTTTATTTTTTTACTTTATGGGCCACGTCACCTACAAAAAGAACGTACACTTTAATGAAAGTGGATGATCTTATTTTAGCAAAACTATGAAAATTTTCGGAAAATTTCAACTTAGTTTAGAAATTTTAAAACTCTTAGTGGAAGTGGAGTTAATTTTCAAATTCCAAAAAAAATGGAAATGAAATTGGAATAGATTTTGTATTTATGAAAAAAAATGGAAATTATCTGAAAAAGCTAATGCCGATTCGTAATATCGGACTTTCACCCCTACTAAAAAATTATAAACCATGCACTATTCCATACAAAAGTTATTGTTAACTGGGTAGCAACTGAAAAGAAATTAACCTAAAATAAAACCAAAGTAAATGATACGAACCCCGTAGAACTCGTTACGAGACCCTAATACCTTACGCGGAAGCAAGATCGAAAACATCCAAAAATAAAGATTCAAAGGGTGGAACCGCGACCCGTTGCCTATGAAGAGGCAAGAACCTTGGTATGTGAAGACGCCACAATCGATTGTGAAAGATCGATTGATAAGTCGGGGTGAACAAACGGAATCCACCGATATGTTCGAAGAGTTCTTAAAGAACCGAAGAGAATATTCTCAATTAAAACATCAGAATTCGTCCTATAAAATAAGCCAAATTGGCAACCTATTTATAAGTGCTAAAAAGACTCCTTTTTCACAAGGAAAAAGACTCCTACCTAAACTATAATAAGGAAATAAATAAATAAGCAAATCATAACCATAAAAGACTCTAAAATAATAAAAACATAATAAATACTTAATTAAAAACGTGCATAAATAAATTAGATAACTTGATCTTCAAGTCGACTTCTCGATCACCCTTCTTAACTCGCGACATTGGGCTGTGCACGTGCATGCAACTAAAGCTCAATTTCGACACTGTTCCACTTCGAATATCTCTTTGCTCAAAACATGAAAGTTGTTGATCTTTCAGTTAGCTTTCCGAATCATTTTGAATCAGCTTAAATGGACTTCAGATGCGAGAGTTATAACTCGAATGGTAAACTCTGCCAGAATAGGCGAGAATCTCGGATGCATGGAATTCGACTTGTCCAACGAATTTTACTCTTCCTTTTCTTCCAATTCCTCAACAACGACTCTTCAAAGGCCTGATTCAAGCCTTTAATCTTCAACTACAACACGAACGGCTCCATTAATCTCACTCGCTTTCCCTTCTTCCAATTCTTTGTCTTGGAGCTTGTGCGGATCGTATCATTCTCCCCCTCTTTAAAAGGATTCTTCCTCGAATCCGGACAAATATCAGGAGTACAAACAAAATCGACATCATGATCGATCTCCCTCTTTGGCAGCAAACTAACACATCTCTGCACCACATCGCAGAACATATCATCTATTAGCCATTGCAGCGTAAACGAATGTGGGTGTTTTGTTGCTCGAAGCCCCAACGCGTCAAACCTCGACACCACCATCTCATCATAATTAACAATGGGAGTTTGCACTTCGGTTAGTTCAGCATTAACTTCATTGCATGGATGGATCATATCATTCTCCACCTCTTCAAAAGGATTCGCCCTCGAATCCGAACCCTCTTTTTCTTCCATTGGTGGGGCGGGTTTGCTATTTTCTTCCCTATTGGACTCGAGATCTGAACTCTCATTAACCTCTTCCTCAACGATTGGATCAGCAATTTCCACATTCGCTTGATTATTCTCATACTCAAAACCTTGACGAGTATCTTCCTTTTCAAGTGGCGATAGCGAATCACCCTCTCTCGTCAATTCCTCGTACTCTCCTTTGTCTCGTTGAATTTCCTCTGCTTTTAGCTTTTGTAATGGTTCTCTCATTTTCCTCGTTGAAGATCTCCTATGTGATTCCCAAATCGATGAACTCCTTTCTTCTAACTTAGTAACTGGCCTCAAACTCTGTATCTTCAATTCCCTATAATAATTGGCAGGGACGAACCTCCTTCTCATGATTGCCTTCATGGACTCCCAATCTTTAATTCGTGGTTCGCCACAGCGGCGCCTAGTTAAGACAAATTGGTCCCACCAAGTAACTGCATAGTCAATGAACGCTTCGACGGCGAGCTTCACTTTCTTCTTTTCGGAATAGCAATCAGAATCGAATACGTGCTCAACCTTTCTTTCCCATTGAATATACGCCTCGGGATCACTCTTACCTTGAAAAGATGGTATAGTCAATTTCATTGAGCTAAGGTTTCGATCTACGCCATCTCTTTCTCGACCAAAATATCCTCGGCTCGAAGTTTCAAATCTGAACCCTCGTCCCATACTCTCCCTCCTTGATTTCGTTGCGTTCACACCAAAATTTTCATCACGATCTACCTCTTTATCAGGATAAGGTATAACTGGTTGGTGAACATCACGTCGTATGTATGGCCCTCGAACATGTTGATCTTTGCGTAGTTCCTTTAGTTGGGTAACAATTCCTTCCATCCGATCTTGGAGTTCTTGGAAGCGTTTATCCATTGGCGACATCCTACGCTGCTCATTTCTTTCTCCGTAATAACCGGCCTTCTCGGACATGATCAAGCAATTTTTTTTTGACGCTAACAAACTCTAAATTAGACTCTAAGAAATTGAAAAACAAAGAACAAAAATTCTTTCTTCTTTTTTTTTTTGTATATTTTTTTTTTCCTTTTTTTTTTGGACTCTAGAAAAAACCTAACTTAGACTCAAAGGACCTCAAAACAAATAACCAAAAATTCAATTTATTTTTATTATTGACACAAAACAACAGAACGAAGAATAACATATAAGAGGACTAGAAGACGACAAAAGAAAACTACACGATGACACGAACAAGACAGACTCAAAACAAAGATAAAGATAGGTGAAACCTGTTTTGGATGTTGGCTCTGATTACCAACTGATACGAACCCCGTAGAACTCGTTACGAGACCCTAATACCTTACGCGGAAGCAAGATCGAAAACATCAAAAAACAAAGATTCAAAGGGTGGAACCGCGACCCGTGGCCTATAAAGAGGCAAGAACCTTGGTATATGAAGACGCCACAATCGATTGTGAAAGATCGATTGATAAGTCGGGGTGAACAAACGGAATCCACCGATATGTTCGAAGAGTTCTTAAAGAACCAAAGGGAATATTCTCAATTAAAACATCAAAATTCGTCCTATAAAATAAGCCAAATTGGCAACCTATTTATAAGTGCTAAAATGACTCATTTTTCACAAGGAAAAAGACTCCTACCTAAACTATAATAAGAAAATAAATAAATAAGCAAATCCTAACCATAAAAGACTCTAAAATAATAAAAACATAATAAATACTAAATTAAAAACGTGCATAAATAAATTAGATAACTTGATCTTCAAGTCGACTTCTCGATCACCCTTCTAACTCGCGACATTGGGTTGTGCACGTGCAAGCAACTAAAGCTCAATTTCAACACTGTTCCACTTCGACTATCTCTTTGCTCAAAACATGAAAGATGTAGATGTTTCAGTTAGCTTTCCGAATCATTTTGAATCAGCTTAAATGGACTTCAGATGCGAGAGTTATAACTCGAATGGTATACTGTGCCAGAATAGGCGAGAATCTCGGATGCATGGAATTCGACTTGTCCAACGAATTTTCCTCTTCCTTTTCTTTCAATTCCTCAACAACGACTCTTCAAAGGCCTGATTCAAGCCTTTAATCTTCAACTCCAACACGAACGACTCCATTAATCTCACTCGCTTTCCCTTCTTCCAATTCTTTGTCTTGGAGCTTGTGTGGATCGTATCATTCTCCCCCTCTTTAAAAGGATTCGTCCTCGAATCCGGACAAATATCAGGAGTACAAACAAAATCGACGTCATGATCGATCTCCCTCTTTGGCAGCAAACTAACACATCTCTGCACCACATCGCAGAACATATCATCTATTAGCCATTGCAGCGTAAACGAATGTGGGTGTTTTGTTGCTCGAAGCCCCAACGCATCAAACCTCGACACCACCATCTCATCATAATCAACAATGGGAGTTTGCACTTCGGTTAGTTCAGCGTTAACTTCATTGCATGGATGGATCATATCAATAAACTTCAAAAATCAACTGAAAAGAAACTAACACAATAATACTTCTAATTTGTCCTAAAAAACAAAAGCAAAAGGTACTTCTGATTGCTATGACAGATGAGTGAAAGTTGGAACGAACATTTCCATTTTCGTATTTCTGATGCTTTTGGATTGGAATTGAATTATATAAGAATTTCCAATTTCCAATCTGAGTTAATTTTCAAAATATAGTCCTTAATTTCCGGTTTTTTTCCAAAAAGTACACCTAAATATAATATATATTATTTATTACTTATTTTACTTAATGCAAAATAAATTAAATATTTAATTATATGTGTACCTTATGTGCCATGTCAAATACTTTCATTTGCTATATTTGTAGTTTATGGGTCAAAATATCCGTTTCTTATACTTGTTATTTATTACTGTACAAATAACATTCATTTTTATCAAAGCAGATGTTCTTATCTCTATCTCTATCTTTATCTTTATTTTTACAACTTTAAATGTATCAATGTTTTGTTTCTTTAACAGTTTTGTGCTTCCTACTATGCTTCTTATAACAAAGTTATGCCATCAATTAGTTAGGGCCAATTGTAATAACAAAAATGAAAATAATATATTAACATAGCTTAACAATTTAGTTTAAATATCTAATGTCTTTTTATGTGCTATATTTATATTAAGGTGAGAGTCTATTTTCTTGTTATTGTCATTTTTTCCACATATTGAAATTTTTGATGTAAAATAATTATAAGCATATTTATAAGCATATATGCTTATAACTACATTTGAAGAGTTTTTCAATGATATATTATAAGCATATATTTGTAAAAATTAATTTTAAAACAAATCCTTTTATTTTAAATTAAATATTAGATACCTAAAGTAGTTCCAAATTTTATATTAGTTCTCATATACATTTTATTACATAAATTCCACAAATATGAATATGTAATAATGTAAACTCAAACTAATTATTATTTATATTATGTTATATTAAACGTATGACAATCTTTTCGTATATTATAATTTATTTCGAAAGTCGAAGTTTATTTTCTTAAATTCTCAAATAAAATGTATTTCATACAAAACTCATGATAGAGTTTTTAGTGACATGTCATAAGCAACTAAGTGAACGTTATCAGTTTAGTTAAGATTACTTAGAAATAACAGAATAAAATTAAAAATAAATACTGATAACCAATATATAAGAAATATGTCTAGAAATAAGATGAAATAGATGTGAATGACTAAGATTGCTTTTAAAATATCGGAGTTAAATAAATTCTTAATTTTATCGTTATTTATGCATTTTATTAGTATAAGTGATAATATGATTTAAGCATAGTCAATTATGTTAAAAAAATATAAAAACATAATAAGTATGTTACTTACTTTTTAGTAATTAAATTTTAATGTCAAGGACATGTTTGTATACTACAAAATATGTTAAAAGTTGTTTTTTTTTCTTGGTTATCGTTATTATTTTTATATATGAAATCTCAACAATTCTTTTTCTTTAGAATGAAATTTCAAGAGTTTTCCAATGATCTTGTATAAGCATATATATGTAAAATTTTATTTAAAATAAATCCTCTTGTATTAAATTAAGCATTAGATACCTAAAGTAGGTTCAATTTTTTAATTAATTCATATATATTGTTTTTCCGTAAATTTCACAAATATGAAAATATAATAGTGTAAACTCAAATTAATTACTATTTATTAATACCAGTAATAATATTTATATTATGTTTTATTAAAAGTATGATCATCTTTTAGTATATGATAATTTCTTTGAGAAGTCAAAGTTTATTGTCTTAATTTTTTTAAAGTAATAGAGTTTTTCAGTGACATATCACAAATATGTAAGTGAACGTTCATGTAAAAAGAAGTTTTAGCTGAATATTAGAAACTTAGTGTACTTTTGATTTTCAAATTGGTGAACTTTTCATTGTAGATGCCAAGTTATATTAAGGAATATTTTAAAAATAATAAAATTAAATTAAAAATAAATACTCATACATAAGAAATATGTCTAGAAATAAGAAAAAATAGTTATAAATGACTAAGATTGATTATAAATATTGAGGTTAATTATTAAATATTATTTATTGTCGTTATTTATGTGTTTTATTAGTATACATGATTACATGACATCAATTATGTAAAAAAAACATAAAAACATAATGAGTAAATAAATGATAATGTATATGAGGTGTATACGTATAATTAGAGCGAAGGAAGGTCAATATAGTTTACTTAAAAAATATAAAAATATAATGAGTAAATAAATGATAATGTGGCACTTCAAGATTGCTCCGGAATGCGGGAAGTGTGGTCAAACGCTCCTTTTCTCCTCCCTGACCTCGACACTCAAGCTACAATGTGGCAGCTTATATTCATGTGGAAAAAACATCTTTCTTCCGACACCATAATTCTTGCTGCCATTACCGCCTGGAGTGCATGGTTTCGTCGGAACCAACTTCTACATGACGGCACCTTCTCGATCTCGACGGACATTCTATCTTGGAGTACGGCGTTCATCGAATCCTATTCTCAAGTGAACCATCTACTCCGTCCGCATCAGGTAATACAAACGCATAGAGCAACATGGCTCCCTCCTCCTCCGGGAACGATCAAACTCAACGTCGACGCAGCCTTCCCTCATGGTCAAGATTTCTATCGGGTTTCTCTGGTGGCGCGTGACTCCGGAGGGAGGTGTCTATAGTGGTAAGTCCGATAGTTAATGGGCAGACCGCAACCAGTTGATGGAGAAGCGCAAGCGGCCAGGATTGCGGTGGATTTAGCCCGGCATAAAGGATGGAACTCGATTATTGTGGAAGGAGATTGCCTTCAAATCTTTAGTGACCTCCGCAATTGTAGCAGGTCACTGGTTAGTTATGGTGCTATTCTTGATAGTATTGCTAGTTTGGTTCAATTTTTCACTCATTTAGAATTTCAATTTGTTAAGCGTACTGGCAACAGGCTAGCTCAAGCTTTGGCGTCTTCTAATTCTCTTGTTTGTAATGAAGGATCTGTTATTCCTTCGGATTTGGCGACTTTTGCCTGATTTATGCATTTCAGTTTCGAAAAAAAAAATGATAATGTATATTACTTATTTTTAGTAATATAATTGTAAGGGTAAATTCCACTTTCTCCTTTGTACTTTGGTTCGATATCACTTTACCCCCTTATTTTCTCGATTGCATTAATTTGTCCCCTGTAGTTGAAAAATTGTCTCAATGTGACCCTCGTCATTAGTTTTAAGGTCTTTGACCTTAACACCGTTTGATCAATGTATGAAAAATACAAAAAAAAAAAAAAAAAAACCACCCCTCCCACTTTAAATAATTATTAATAAAATTAAAAAAATAAAAATTAAAAATGACTTTGAATTTTTTAATTGAGGGCTCCATGTTTAATGTATTTTTAATTTTACTTAGTCTTATTATATACTCCATTTGTCTTATATTAGATGTCGTTTTGACTTTTGAGTGGTTGCACGCATATTAAAAAAACTCAATAAATATGCGTAGATTATACCAAAAATAACATAGTAAATATTAAAATACCCTTGTCATTAAGTATTTTTGTATTAAATAATTAAGAGTGACAATGGGCAATAAAAATGCAATTAATGTTTTATTGGAATACTAAAATGACATATAATTTAGGAAAAAAAATAGCCCAAAAAGACAAGTAATATGAGACATAGGGAGTACTTAATAATTAGTTTTATTGTTTATTTAAGTAAATTTTATAAATTTTATACTGTAACAAACGTCAATATTAATAAAAAAAATTATGAAAATAAAGAAAAAGTTAAGTAATATACGTGGATGATAAAAAATATTTTAAATTTTGCGTTAAAAAAAAGAAAGTAAATATGATGTGTATACGTTTAATTAGATGAAGAGAGGTCAATGTAGTTTGCTCAACATTTGGTGAGAGGTAAAAATCAATGTTATTAGGACCGGACCGGAATAGACCGGTCCGACCGCGACCCGCAACAAAAGTGGTCCGATCTGGTGCCTAAAACCGGCCAAATCAAGAACCCGGGCCAAATCACAAAAATCCGTTCGACCGGTGGAAACCGGTCAATGACCCCGGTTTTCATCTAAAACACTTCGTCGGTGGCTATTGTCGGCGGGATTTGGGTGAAATTCACCGGGGATGGCCGGATATAGTTGGAGCAGGCAATGGGTGGCCAGAGTTCAGTGAAGCAGGCTATGGGTGGCCGGAATTTCACAGATCAGGCGGTGGGTGGCCGGAGTTCGATGGGAAGAAGATGGAAAAAAAGAAAAATAAATGAAAAGAAAACAGAGTGAGGAAGTAGAAATATTTTTGAGGAAGAAAGAGAGAGAAAGTGATGAAGATGAATGAGTAAGTGATGGGAGAAGAAAAAGTGGAGTGAACAAAGAGGAGAGAAAAGGTAGAAGAGAAAAATAAGAAAAAAAAATATAAAAGAAAAAAGGGTGTAGAGATAATACCGAAAGAAAATAGATGATATATAAAAAGTAAATAATAAAAATAAAGAGAGAGTGAAACATAAAAAATATATACAAAATATAAATTTAAAATATTAAAATAATTAAACTAATAAAAAATCCGGGTCGAACCCGGTTGAACCGGTCCAATCATGACCCGAACGCCTATTCAGTTTTGTGTCCATTCCGGTTCTGAAAACATTGGTAAAAATATAATTTAAAAAAAAAAGTGAATGATCAAATGAGTTAGGGCTTAGCTACTATCCAAATTCAAGGGAGATATGCATTTTTTTTCAAATTAGAGGCAGTCTAGCTGTAATTACACCAAATATCAAGGTCTTGATATAGTAAATTTACATTTTATATAAGGAAATTGTTGGTAAATTTGACCGGAGTGATCATAACGTACGAGTAACACAAAATAAATACATAATTGATTCAAATAATAATTAAGCAAATAAATTCAAGATAATGAAATTATCAACCATCACAACAAAATAAGAGAAATTTTAATGTGTGCATTTTCCATGCATGAATTAAAAATAACAATTTATTTAGTTATTTTCATGTGATTGTATATACTTATATAAATACATAATTGATTCAAATAATAATTAAACAGATAAATTCAAGATAATGAAAATTATCAACCATCACACCAAAATAAGAGAAATTTTAATGTGTGCATTTTCCATGCATGAATTAAAAATAACAATTTATTTTAATGTGTGCATTTTCCATGCATGAATTAAAAATAACAATTTATTTAGTTATTTTCCTGTCATTGTATATACTTATTAATATCAATTTTAGAATAATTTTATTTCATCGCACCTTTTGATACATAGGTAGAACATAAACTTTTGTACTTATTTAATTTTATTTAAAAAAAATTCTTTTGTAAAATATATTGTGTAACTTTTATTAATTAATAATAAGTTATATATATTAAGTGAAATCGCATGTAATCACATGCAATGCACGTGATGCTTGCTAGTTTTAGCAAAACTATGATTTGTTTTGGAAAATTTCCCCCGAGTTTAGAAATTTTAAAACTCGCGTGATTTTCAAAACTTTTCCAAAATTTCAAAATTTCCAGCAGCACTCGAAATGGAATTAATTTTCAGATTCCAAATATTTTGGAATTATAATTGGAATTGAAATTAAATTTAGAAAATGAAAATTTTCTGAAAAAGCTAATGCCACGGACTTTCACCAGTACTAAAAATTATAAACTATGTACTATTCCATATCAAAGTTATTGCATAATTGAGTAGCAACTGACAAAAAATTAACCTAAAAGAAAACGAAAACAAAAATCAAACTGAAACTAAATTAACTTAACTACTACTCTAGTCCTAAAATAAAATAAAACCAAAAGTAAACTCCGAAGCCCAGCTAGTGCATTAATTTGGTGGTGGAAAGAAGATCTCCTCAGCCTTCCTCTTTGAGGTGAACTTGTCCTCGACATCTGCCGGAACATTAAAAGCCGCCTGTAGAACTTCCGGCGACAGCGCCTTCCAAACTGAAGTCCGTCCAGCCAAATGAGTGAAAATAGGACTGCAAATATCACAAGAAAACACATGATAAAAAATTAGCAAAAAAGAAAAAGAAAAAAATAAATCCTTATAAATTAAATAATGATAGAGAATCAAATTGAAATTGATTGGAACTTACTTTGGAGTAGTGATGATGGAGAACCAGTCCATACCCTCAGGATCAGCAATCTTGGAGACAACAAAGAACCTAGGCACAATGAATAGATCACCAGCCTTAAGCCTCGTCTCGAGCACCCGTTTCCCATCGACACCGACAACTTGGACACGTCCACTTCCCCTTACAATGTAAGTAACCTGCAAAGCAGAGTCACAAGAGAAACCTGGAGAGCACATTGCACTACCGTCTAACCTAACAAGATCTGCACCGAGCCCAACTTCACCGACCAACGGTAGATTCTTAGTGTTGAGAACCACAACTTTGCCACCATTCTTGATGTCCACATCCAACGGAGCTTCCTCGCAGTTCAACGCCATTCCGTTGTAGTGCTCGATTTTGGGCTCGGGCATCTTGAAGGTGGAATCGAGCTTGACAATCCCGTTTCCTGATTGGCTGCCGACGAGTGTCTTGACGGTGCTCTCTTCCAAGTCCCATGCTCTGCCAACAAACTCCGTTGAGAATCCGGTGAAGATTCCGTTGGGACCGGTTAAGAAGAAGTCGGTGAAGGAGCCGGATTTGTGGGCCTTTGAGGTGTCGCCGAGGAAGAGAATGACTAGCTCCGTGTCTTGTTTGTTGTACCACCACGTGACTACTCCGAAGGGGAGGGCTATGGCGTCTCCCTTCTTTATTGGGATCACCTTTTCTTCTTTTTCCGGGAGGACTATACCAGCTACTCCACTACCTATATCAATTTCATAAATTCAGTTCATCAAACAACTTATTCAAATAGAAATTAATACCAGAAAGATGAAACTCATTCTAGAAAAGTACATAATCGAAAAGAAAAAAAAAACAATCTGAATTGTGAATATATATACATACCTTGAAGCACATAAGCAACCTTAGCAGAATCGGAGTATCGAGGCAGAGCAAAGCCGTTCTTCTCAAGGGCAAGCTTTCCGGCGCCGATGTTGCCTTCGCGGAGCATCGGCAACTCGTTAGGGCACCATGCATAGTACGCACCACCATCTCCTCCATATAGCTTCTTCGCCAACTGTGGTGTTAAATCAAGCTCCATCTCTCTCTCTCTCTGTTTTTCTCTCTCTAAACAAACACGACTAATAATGGATTAATGCAAATAAAAAGCTTATGTGAAAAAAAGAAGGCATATCGCTGGTATTTATAAAGGAGAGAAATCATATAGCAGATAGTGTTTGTAGTGGATTATAATTCTATTGAGACACGATTGTTTTGCAACTCTAGGATATATTTTGTACTACTTGTTTTATACGGCATGTCTAAATTCTATAATATAAGAGATATTGAAATAAATATCTTTTATAAGATAAGAGATATAGAGTTATTTAATAATCTTATTAAGGATAAAAGGATGTATGAGTTGGATAGTACGAGAACTCGTGAGTCCTGATCACAGTAAGATTACAATGATTTTATCTTGTGTAATCTCATTATCTAAATCAAGCGAAACTAGATATACTTATATGCATCCAATAATTGTAATGGGTTACGTAATACATACATGGGCAATTGGATTACAATTGGATTTAACTCCAATGAGAAAGACTTACATACACATATATCAAGACCAAAAATAATTTCGTATTAAGCTCATCCTTCGGGATATAATTTAAATCAATTTCATCTCTGATACTTTAACTTAGTAATATTACAAATTGACCCCGATTTTAATACATATATAACATTAACTCCCATTTTCATAATATTGATTTCTGGAACTTTTTTGTTCGTATGTTGACTTTTTTTTTTTTTTTTTATTTTATTTTATTATTATTATTTTTAATAACCAAAAAAAATAATATTTTGTTTTAATAACCAAAATGTTTTAACATCGTCTGACCTAAGCTCTGAAATTACAAAAACGTCACCCCTCACGGTTTAAATAATTATTAAAAAAAACAAAAAAAAAAAAATATAAAAAATCAAGACAACGAGAAAACATAGTCCATCACGCCAGCCACAATTGTTTTTTTTGTTTTATATATATATATATAATTATTTAAACTGGGAGGGTGGTTGTTTTGTCATTTTCAAGACTTAGATCAAACGGTGTTAAGGTCAAAGGTCTGAAAACTAACATCGAGGACCACACTGAGACAATTTCTCAACTACATAGGGCAAATCGATACAATCGAGAGTAGAAGCCAATAAATTGATATCGATCCAAAGCCAAGGGGGGAAAGTGGAATTTACCCTTAATATTAATCAATGTTCTAAAAATGGGCCGAGGCGGCCGATTAATCGGTATCTGAGGCGGAGGCGGTCCCAATCCTTTACGATTTTAGTGTAAAGGTTTGAAAAATTAATTTTTTGCCTATGAGGCGGTTTTAGGCAGTCTGAAGCGGTCAAACCTTTAAAGTGGGCCAAACCCGGTGGCAAAATAGGCCAAAAACCCGGTCCCACTTGGGATGTGGGATGCCCGATTGTGTCGAGCAGAGACCTTTACCGGCGCCGATTCTTGAGCCCGTACCCGAGGTGTCGATGATGAGGAGCGTGAGAGAGCTAGGGAGGAGCACCCGGATCACATCGACTCCGACTAGTGAGGTGTTTTCTATCCTTAAACTTTGTGCTAATTTCGTTGAGGGCTACGGAAATTTTAAGTTTTGGGGTGGAAAAACTGTTTTTGTGCTTATTTGCTTTAGTTGCGCCTTGGGTTTTTATTTTAGATGTTTTTTTTTATTGCTTTTATTGTTTTAAAAAAATTAAAAAAATAAAAAAATTGCTTGAGTCGAATGCATCGATGAGTTATGATGATGAGAGATGATCAATGTTTGATGATAAGATTGCTTGTTTTGTGTGATAAGGATTAGATTATTGTTTAGCTTTCGATTCAACGGAACTTAGAAACGAATTATTGCCAGGAATCACACTTTGTTCATTGCTTTGGTTGAATGTTTTGTATTTTAAATTTGGAATTAATTTGTGTTAGATCATGCTATGTTCGGTTTTAGAACTCACCTTAGGAAATTTATGATACGAAGTATTGGGTAGTGAGTGATTTGGGATATGATTTGGGCCTTCTTTGAACCGTTTGAGCCTTTCAGGCCGACTTTGTTTTTATCGAAATTATCCTTAAAACCTTGATTTGAGCCTTGGAGAAACGGTATTCTTTCTTTTAGCCAATGTGTGTAAGGTCGAATACATGGAGATTCTTGAAAAATTACCCCTTGGAGTTTGGTTGGAAAATTTTATAAAAGTCCTTCTCCTTCCTCTTTGAAAAAAAAATAAAAAAATTAATATATATATATATATATATATATATATATATATATATATATATATATATATATATATATATATATATATATATATATATATATATATATATATATATATATATATATATATGGAGTCAAACATATGTATGTAAGCATAAATTTTTTTCTATCTTTAATTTATAAATATTGGATGCTTGAAGCAATTGCATGATTTGTGGTTTTTGACAATGAAAAGTGACTAAGTGCTTTTGAATTTTGAGCTTGAGAATGCCTAAGAATTTTCATTATAATTACAAATTCTGGAAACGTGAAGTTGATCATTAATATGTGTAATGAGATGTAGTAGTTGAGTTATTTGCTTATGAGTAGATTTTGCTTGATGACAAGCAAAAGTTCAAGTTTGGGGGTGTGTTAAGTGTATATTTTTACACTTAATCATATCTTTTAATTGGAGCTTTTAGTGTATTTTATTGATCATTGGTGCTTAAAGTGTTGATTTATTGTGTTTTAGGTACAAATTGAAGAATTGGATAAATAGGGGGTCCAAACTGCAATTTTGGAGAAAATATGGGCGAGAAATGAAGAATTAAAAAATCTGAAGAATTAGAGCCCAGACGGCCGTCCGAGAAATACACTAGGAATTCGGACGCCCGTCCGAATATTTTCATGGGAGAACAGTCTCTGGAATTGAGGCGGCCGTCTGGAAATGGAACTGCATGCAAATCCAGACGGCCGTCCGAGAAGACGTAGAGGCGCAGTAAATGAACTCTAATTGCACAAGGAAACTACATTCTCCTCCATGTTTTCCACCCTATATAAGACTAATTCAAGCACGCAATTGAAGAATCTTTTTACGCAATTTCAAGAGAAAAGAAGCAATAACGAAGACGAAGAATTCGAAGACTCCAAACATAGATTTATCGTCTATGATTTATTTTACTTGCGTTTTTACTCTAATCATGAGTAGCTAATTTGTTTATTTCTAGGATTTTATTTTGAACCCTATGTGAGATTTATGAACCCAATTCTATGATTTCATGCAAGTTTTAATTATGGATTTTTTCTTCTACTTGTTTTATTAAGTTCATGAAACTGGCCACTTTATGTGCTTTTATGTTATTGTTAATCGCATGAATCGGAAGGTCGGGTTAATAATTAGAACTGTGATAGAAGAGCCTTTGTGGTATTAACACATGAATATAGTTAATCTCTTAGGTAGCCATTATTGATATTTATGCTTAATGTTGTGTTCTATAATTAATTGCATAGGAATACAGTAATTGAATCTAGAGTATTAAAATCGTAATACACGCGGAAGCGGATTATGATTAATTTAGCATCTCATATTAATAATCCAAGTTAATTACTTGCATAATTGAAGGAATTGGGTGATTAATAATCACATAGAGGGGAGAATAAAATTCTAGGCTTGCTTTATCTGATTAAATCTTTGTTTTAAATTGCTTTCGTGCTCTTGTATTTTTAATTTGCTTTAATTTAGTTTAGTTATTGTATATATATATATATATATATATATATATATATATATATATATAGACAACCTATGTCATAATATTGCGACACGTGGCGCTTAGGGTTTCAAAATCCTATGGGTATTTTTGTAATTATTTGATAATCTTAGGACTATTTTTAGATTAAAAAAAAAACAACTCACGCAACTTTTCAATCTGAACGTTCGTGTAACTGCTCTTGGCGTCTTCTCGCCTCAACTTCTTCTACGGTTATTTATTTTCTCAACTTCGTCTTCTAATATAACTTCTCTCCTTTGTCTTCAATTCTTTTGTTTGTAATTCCTATTCGTATTCTTCACGTAAATCTCTATAATTTTTCTAATTTAATTTTACATCTTCACCTGTCTTTTATGTATTCCTAAACGTGTTCGGCCTAGGTAATGGGGTTAATATTTATTTTGTCAGACTCAAACACAAAAATCAAGAGTGCTGGCTAAAATACGTAAGTCTGCTATCTTTATTTATATATTTTAATGTAGAAAAAAATATGTTACGAATGGGGTTCTTTTCTCTTTTCTTTTTGTTTGCAGGCAGAGACACCAAAATTGAATTTTAAGGACACATATATCCGGAATCATATAGAGATTCACACCCGAATGCACCCGTTATTATTCCATGGGTATCTGGTGTCATGAGCGTGTGGCATATTTTGACTGACAAATTTATCTGCTACATAATGGAGTATTCATGAAATTCGGGTAGCTATTAATGTGATTATACTTGGTCATGTCGGGGATTAGTTATTCTTTTTTATTACACTATAGTTAGGGCTTGGTGCTGCTCGATTTTTTAGAACCGGGGAAGCCAAAATGGTACCATTTTTATTGTTCGAGAAAAGCTAATTCGTAATTGTGTTCTTCATGTAAATCTCTATAATTTTTCTATTTTAATTTTACATCTTCATTTGTGTTTTATATATTCCTAAAGGTGTTCAGCCCTAGGTAATGGGGTTAATATCTTTTGTCTGACTCAGACCTAGGTGATGGCGTTTATATTTGTTTTATTTATAATAAAATATAACACTGCCAAGATTTTCCTTCTCTCTCTAGAATTCTCCTTTTTTATTCTTCGGTTAAACAGTTCTAAGCAGCGAAGATGAAGGACCACAAAATGCGATTCATCGTCGGCATCTTCGGTTAAACAATTCTCCTTTTTCTCTCACTATTACTCGATCTGTGATTTTTTTTTTATGTGGCAGGCAATGTGTACGGATTTTGTATGTATATAGCCATGGCGTGATTTATGAGAAACATCGATTAGATTTTGTTCTACTGTTTCGTAGATTGATGTATGTAATGTGCATACAATTAGGATTTTGGATTCTGCTTATACTCATTTACTGCATATTTGTTCGTTCTCATGTAAATATATATGAATTAAATATTATCCCCATTAATAAATCTACAAAATACTGCTTGATCTTCCGTTGGATTGTTGGTTCTAGTATTTTCCAGCAATGTTTGGTATGAAACGTGGCGCTTTAGGGTTTCAAAACTCCAGGGCAATTTTTATAATTTTGTGATAGTCGTAGGATTATTATGCAAAATATAAAACACGTTGGTACAACTCCGTCACAACATACATGTGTTCCATTATTTTTAAATGTCCAATAGATTTTGCAAAAACAAAAGTTATTTATTTTACGCAAAGGTACTATATAATTAATCTTCACCTTTTTCCCTTTTTTTTTCAATTACTCCATGTTATGTTTAGATGTAGTTTCTTGATTTCATGCAATTTAAAATGTTAAATCTTTTGGTCTTTGTGTACTATGAGTGAATTTATACGAAGTAATATAATTGTTTTTGTTGAACCTATATTAATTGTGTAGTGGTTCAAGGGGTATTGGATTTTGACCAGATGTTTGTTTTTATTGAAAAAATGGCCATTTGTATTTTGGTCTGTCGAAAATATATGTGTGGAGTTTGTGAAGATGTTCTAATTAGGTTTAGTTTTTCCTTTTTCTACACAAGTTGTAATCTGTTAATTTTTTTTCCTTTACGAGTAATAACAATGTTGTGATAGATATCTGAGATGATCTCCGATCTGCATCCGAGGCTAATATGACGCTTGCACAAGCAATTATGGATGGATATGTGGTTATTGTTCAAAATCTTGACTTAGCGCTATGATGAGAGAGGCTTGTACTTTATACTAAAATTTGCTAATTAAAATAATGTGGTTCAAAGACATCTAATACAATTGCAAGTTCGTTGTAGGAAAAAAGTTAGTCTTTTGTATCAATGTTCAGTGTACTTTTTTTTTTCAGGTGCAATATATGGGCGAGTCTAATTATTATTGTTTCAAATTCAAACTGTACATATTAAGCTCTACCATGAGGCTCGACCACCTTCTCTATCACGAGGCTCGACCACATTCTCTACTAAGTATATTTCAATATTATTTTACATATGTTTGATGTTTAAAGTTATTTATTTGTCAATAAGTTATGTATTGAATCGTATTCTATATACGTGCATAAAGAAATATAGCGATGCACCTTAATGGAAATGCAAATTTTCCTTTTTTATATCGATATGCCCTCGCATCACAAATATTACAACAGTTGTGTTCAAATATAATTTATTCCATTGGGAAAATGATAATCTTGCATGTTCTTTGAATCTCTATTGCTTCACTTCTCTATTATTACGCCATTGCTACAAGTCACTTACTTTGCATACGATTCATATGATATATAATGCATTCTAAGAAATAGATGAATAGTCTATTTTAATGATATCATGTTGACTCATAATTCGGTTGACCCGTAAAGATAAAGTTTATATATTTTTTTATTCCTTTACGTTTCCTATTTACTCCCCGTGCATCGCATGGGTGAAGTACTAGTTTAGTATAATTGTTTATCTTTTGACTGTGTAGGGTGGGCTTGATATCAATTGATAGAATTTAGCGTCTAGAAATAGATAATTAAATATTCTCTGTGGGATCGATATTCAGACTTAATTGTCCACTAAAACGTGCATTTGCGTGTAGGTATTTCAACCAACAAGTTTTTGGCGCCGTTGCAGGGGAATATTTTAATTATTTATTTTATTCTAGCTCTAGATTTGACAATTTTCACGCTTCACCCAATTTTAATTTTTTTTTAGGTACTGTTTTATGCGCAGGAGACTCGATCTTGCTAAAGAACCGTTTGATCCCGAAATCGAACGTACTTTCTGAGCCGCTAGGAGACTTCTACGCGCAAATAATATAATGGAGGACGAAGAACGCAGAGACGCAAAGGGCTATTTACTTGATGCCAACGAAAACCAAATCAAAAAACAGCACCCACGGCTTCCACTACAGCCAGCAGTTAGGCCACGGGCACTTCAAGACTACATAATACCGACTCTTGACGGATTCCGTCCGAGCATCCAATATCCACCCATTGAGGCGCATAGTTTTGAGATCAAGCAAGGCCTCTTGACGATGCTCCAAAATAACGGGTTATTTAGTGGATTGGCAGGTGAAGATCCCCGTCTTCACATTGTCAATTCTCTCGATACCTGTTGTAGACGAACAAATTTTCAAGCAATTAAATTGCTAATTTTCATAGAGCCGAGTGAATTTATTCAAGTGGCAAATATGTAATTAAGCATTCAAAGTCATTTATATATATATATATATATATATATATATCAATGCGTAAAAAATCATATGTATATTATATATATTAAATATCAATTATATGTTTTCTATTTTAATATTAAGAATTTTAATTATTAAATAAATTCTTAATTTAAATAGATAATATATATATATATATATATATATATATATATATATATATATATATATATATATATATATATATATATATATATATATATATATATATATATATATATATATATTGACCAATAGGATTATTTTTTCTCTTCCAAGTTGCAAGAGATAAATATCAATTTAAATCGGGCCAATCAAATCGCGCCACATCATCAGTAAGGCCCATCAAGGACTCTTATTCTACCACTATAAATAGGGACCCTCCCTTCACAATTCAGAAGACACAACTGAAGAAGCAGAAACTGTAGGAGCAAAATTCTCTCTACAATTCAAGAAGCAAGGAAGAAGAATTCGTAGGAGGTAAGATTCTCTCTCTACATTCAAAGTGTTCTTCGTCAAATTTGAGGTGTTCTTGAGCAAATTCAAGGCGTTCTTCATCAAATCGAGCGTTCAATCCAAGATAACGGTGCCAAACCTTCGGATTAACGTTAATCAAATCAAGTCAAGATCATTGGAAGATTGAAGGGCCAAATCCATCAAGAATTTCAAGATCTTCAAGTCAAAGTTAGTCAAAGTCCAACGTTCGATCCGAAATTCAAGTCGCGAGACCCTCGGAAAACGTTATTCAAATCCAAAATCAAATCCGGAGAAGATCAAGTCAACGACCCGACTCCGAAAATTCAAGTCAACCATATATTGTTCTTGAAAGAAGAATCAGAGGATTAAAATAGAGATTGTAGCCCGCAATTTATTTATTTTAATTCAATAAAATCATCTTTGTTCAATTTTTCTTGTTTGTCTATATCGGAGATAAGAATTTGTTGTTACAAATTTTGGCACGCCCGGTGGGACCTCTCTACCTCTCATCTCTTCTCTCTCTCGAAGATCCTAGTAGCTGTTCTACATTCACGATGAAGGCTGCTACTTCAAATTCATCAAGCATGGGCGTAGTTACAAGGAGTATGGCTAAGAAGCTGCAGACATCCTCCGAGACTAGCTCAACGCCCCAAATCATCGAAAAAGGCTCGTCACCTCTCGTCAACATAGGTGGAGGCGTGGAAGGATCTAGAGGAGAAGCTTCATCATCCACGTCCCTTTCAGCATCAAACTACTCTGAGGTGGCTCCCGTCATGACGACACATGCTACGACCATGGAGGAGCAGATGGCGATCTTGACCAAGGCCATTGAATGGTTAACAAAGCACGTTCAAGAACAAGACTCCCAAATCGCGACGTTGCGGAACAAGGTTGACGGTAGTCACGACATGGGAAAACAAGGCGAAAATCACACCGAAGCTGAAACTTCTGCAAGGCGACATCCAATCGAAAGGGAGAAGAGCCCGGCTGAAGAATTCCAGATTTCGTCAGAGGGGTTGATTCCTATAGACCAATTGAAGGAGTTCATCATGGGGACTATCAAAGACAAATTCAATGAGGGTTCAAAATCGTCGTCAACATATACCAAGCCATACACTCTAAGAGTAGACGACTTGAAGATGTCAATTGGTTACCAACCCCCGAAATTTCAGCAATTTGATGGCAAGGGTAACCCGAAACAACATGTGGCACATTTTGTTGAAACTTGTAACAACGCCGGGACTTTCGGAGACTATCTCGTGAAACAATTCGTTCGATCATTGAAGGGGAATGCTTTTGATTGGTATACGGACCTAGAGCCAAACTCAATTGACAGTTGGAGTCAAATGGAGCAAGAATTTTTGAATCGCTTCTACAGCACCCGAAGAACAGTGAGCATGATCGAGCTCACAAACTCTCGCCAATGGAAAGAAGAGGCCGTCATTGACTATATTAACCGTTGGAGGAATTTAAGCCTGAATTGCAAGGACCGACTGTCAGAGGCTTCAGCTATCGAGATGTGCATTCAAGGAATGCAATGGGGACTCCGATACATCCTGCAAGGGATTCAACCTAAGAGTTTTGAAGAGTTGGCCACTAGAGCGCACGACATGGAGTTGAGCATTATGGCTAGTGGAGTTGAGGGACCACCAGTTCAAGAGCCTCGACAGTCGAAAGAAAAACAGGACTTTCGGAAGGGGGGTAGAGTTTTCTCTAAGACCTCAAGCAAAGAATCTTTGACAGTGAATATGACCCCTATCAAATTTCAAGGAAAAGTGAACGGAAACAATGAGGAAAGACAAGATTTTTCCCAAGAAAGAAGAAGACTTACTCTAAAAGAAATGCAAGCAAAGGAATTTCCATTCCTCGACACCGATGTGGCTGGAATATTTGACGATTTGCTAGGTTTAAAACTTATCGAATTGCCTGAAATGAAGCGCCCCGAAGAAGCTTACAAGACCGATGACCCAAAATACTGCAAGTATCATCGGTTGGTCGGGCACCCAATTCATGATTGCTTCGTATTCAAAGATAAAGTTATGCAGCTAGCTCGCCAAGGGAAGATATCACTTGAAGAGATCAGCGCCGCTACAAATTTTGTCGTCACCACTTTTGAGTCCCTTGACATGACGACAACAAGCGTACACAGAGGAGATGATGATTGTATCAACATCTCATGCAACGCGATAATTGAAAAGGAGACCGCTGCTAGTGGAACGACTCCATCTCCAAATGAAGTTTGTACCGTGATTGGTAAATGCATGTCAACAATGACTTTCGCTAATGAAGATTTACTTCTTGGTTCCAAACCACACAATAGGCCGTTGTTTGTTGCCGGCTACGCCCGTGAGCAGAAGGTGAATAGGATTTTAATCGATGGAGGTTCTGCAGTCAATATTTTGCCGTTGCAGACTTTAAAGGAATTGGGAATCTCCACGGAGGAGCTCAAAACTAGTCGCTTGATGATCCAAGGATTTAATCAAGAAGGACAAAGGGCCCTTGGTATCATAAGGATAGAGTTGTTAATGGATGATATGTTGTCCACCGCACTGTTCCATGTCATTGATGCAAGAACCTCATATCGCATGCTTCTCGGACGACCTTGGATACATGAGAATAGTGTGGTTCCTTCTTCTTGGCACCAATGTTTCAAGTATTGTCGAGACGGAGTAGTTAAAATAATACTCGCCGATGATAAACCGTTCACCGAGGCAGAAGCCCACTTTGCCGATGCTAAGTACTATCTTGATGATGAGAAGACGGTAAAGGCCAAAGAAATTCTACCAGTTGAAGAACCAAAGAGAATAAATAATCAAGACAATGCTCCTTTAGCGTGTGAGGCTTTGAAAGATTTGATGTTTCCCCTAACACCAATTGACGAGAAGCGATCAACTTCTCAACCACCTAAAGGATTTGTTCATCCCACAGAAAAAACCCAAGAGGAATGCGAAGAATTCTCCGAGTCCCAAATGACAAAATGTTTTGGCCCTAATGCTTATAAACTCTTAGTGAAAGCTGGTTTCAACCCACGTGAAGATTCTACGCTTGGAAGGCTTCCTGCCGAAGTTGTTGGCGAAAAAGTGCATGGCCTCAATACTACTCAGATAATGTTGAAAGAAAAGGGACATGCTATTCAAAGTCCTAGAGTTGGTCTTGGATTTGTTCCAGAAAAGCCAATTCGTATTGCTATCAATAGAGCTACCAGTAATTACATAATCGAAGATGAATTCTCATCAACAGACGATTTTCTCGAAAGTAGAACAAAAGTGAGAAGGACATCCGTCTTTGATAGGCTTACACCATCTGTCTTCGACAGACTTGCGCCATCTGTCTTTGATAGGCTTGGACCACTTAGAGAGTGGGGGCATGGAAAAGGTGACAAACGAGGGTTTGATAGACTTACGCCATCCGGCTTTCATAGGCTTGGACCACTTAGAAAGTGGGGGCATAACAGAAGCAACAAGCAAGATTTGGGTGTCTCTAATACTAAAATCACCAAAACACGAAGGATTCGAAGTTCGATTCCATCTCGCATGAAACGGCGTACTTATTTGACCATATCGTGTGGTGAAGAGTTGAAGGCTAAAATGCGAACTGTCGTCTTTACAAAAATCCAAGACGACGAGGAAGATGATAGAGAAAGTGTGGCATCATCGTATCATATCACTTTAAGTGAAATAGACGTGATTGAGGAAGAAGACGCTGAAACTGCCCCACCCGAGCTTGAAGAAGGAGTCAAAGCCACCATCGATGAGTTAAAGGAAATTAATTTAGGAGATGCGGAGAATCCTCGACCAATCTACATTAGCGCTTTACTGGCCGTCAACGAAGAGGAGACTTATATTGAATTGTTGCACGAGTTCAAGGATGTGTTTGCATGGTCTCATAAAGAAATGCCCGGATTGGACCCAAAAGTTGCAATACATCATCTCTCCGTGAAGAAAGGAGCTCGCCCTGTGAAGCAAGGCCAATGTAGATTTAGGCCTGAATTAGTCCCTGCAATTGAGGCTGAAGTGAACAAACTTATTGAGGTTGGTTTCATTCGAGAAGTCAAGTACCCAACATGGATTTCAAGTATCGTCCCTGTTAGAAAGAAGAATGGACAAATTCGTGTGTGTGTTGACTTTAGAGATTTGAACGAAGCATGCCCTAAGGACGACTTTCCAATGCCAATAGCCGAACTAATGATCGATGCTACTACAGGCCACGAAGCATTATCATTTATGGATGGGTCGTCCGGATACAATCAAATACGAATGGCGCCGAAAGACGAAGAATTAACAGCCTTTCGCACACCTAAGGGCATCTATTGCTATAAAGTGATGCCGTTTGGCTTGAAAAATGCCGGTGCTACATACCAAAGAGCCATGCAGAAGATATTTGATGACATGCTCCATAAAGATGTTGAATGTTATGTGGATGACTTAGTGGTTAAATCCAAAAGAAGGGAAGATCATCTCCAAAATTTGAGAAAAGTCTTCGAGCGCTTGAGAAGGTACCAATTGAAGATGAATCCGTTGAAATGTGCATTTGGTGTTACTTCGGGGAAGTTTCTTGGATTCGTAGTTCGTCACCAAGGCATAGAAATCGAACAAGCCAAGATTGATGCAATCTTAAAGATTCGCGAGCCTAGGAACATTCATGAGCTCAAAAGTTTGCAGGGAAAGTTGGCATACCTAAGAAGGTTCATTTCAAACTTAGCCGGTCGATGTCAACCATTCAGCCGACTCATGAAGAAAAATGTTCCCTTTGAATGGGATGAAGCTTTCACTAATGCATTTGAAAGCATAAAATCGTATTTAACGAAGCCCCCTGTGTTGATCGCACCAGTGCCCGGACGATCGCTAATACTCTATATTGCTGCTCAAGAACGATCTGTCGGAGCTTTACTAGCGCAGGAGAATGATGATGGAAAAGAGAGCGCCTTGAGTAGAACAATGACACCAAATGAATTGAACTATTCGCCAATCGAAAAGACATGCTTAGCGCTCATTTTTGCAATTCAAAAGTTGAAGCATTATTTCCAAGCTCATGTTGTCCGTCTAATCTCAAGGATGAATCCTCTAAAGTATGTCATGTCAAAACCCGTTCTATCCGACAGACTCGCAAGGTGGTACCTGCAATTGCAACAATTTGACATAACATATATTCCACAAAAGGCTGTGAAAGGACAAGTTCTAGCTGATTTCTTGGCAGATCACCCTATCCCTGCAGAGTGGGAGTTATCCGACGATCTACCCGATGAAGATGTTCTTGTGATTGAAGTTAGTCCTCCTTGGAAGATGTACTTTGATGGAGCTTCTCACATTGAAGGAGCAGGCGCCGGAATAGTATTTGTCACATCCAACGGCGAAGTGTTGCCTCACTCGTTTACATTAACACAAAATTGCTCTAACAATGTTGCTGAATATCAAGCTCTTATCCTTGGGCTAGAAATGGCAGTTGATATAAAGCAACTAAATTTAGAGGTATATGGAGACTACAAGTTGGTGATTAATCAGATACTCGGATCATACGAAGTAAAGAAGCTCGATTTACTCCCTTATGTGGATTACGCTAAAAGACTTATCGGATACCTTGGTGATGTGACGATAGAACATGTGCCTAGAAAGGATAGCAAACAAGCGGATGCATTGGCAAAACTTGCTTCTACTTTAGCCATGCCCAAAGACGGAGCTCGTATATCAATTTTCAAGAGGTGGGTCGTACCACCAATCTTTGAATATGAAGAAATTAAAGAACATGAAACTCGAGTGGTCCACGTGTTTGAAATCGAGAAAGAAGATTGGCGTCAATCATTTGTGGATTACTTGAAGTACGAGAAGTTGCCTAATGATCCACGTCAAAGAATTGATATTCGACGTCGTGCAGCTCGTTTCATCTACTACAAAGAAACACTTTACAGACGTTCATTTGATGGAGTCTTCTTGAGATGTTTAGGTGATGACGAAGCCATTCAAGCCATAGAAGAAGCTCATTCCGGAATTTGCGGTGCCCATCAGTCAGGACCCAAGTTACATTTCCGAATAAAAAGAATGGGCTATTATTGGCCATCTATGGTGAAGGACTGCATGGAGTATGCGCAAAAATGCCAACCTTGTCAATTTCATGCAAACTTTATTCATCAACCGCCAGAGCCATTGCACCCTACTGTTGCCTCACGGCCCTTTGATGCTTGGGGTTTGGATGTGGTTGGACCTATGACAAAGTCTTCCGCTGGCCATCTCTATATCTTGGCAGCAATAGACTACTTTTCCAAATGGGCTGAAGCAGTGCCTCTTCGAGAAGTAAAGAAGGAAAACGTTGCTGATTTCATCCGCATCAACATCATCTACCGTTACGGAGTTCCTCGATATGTGATCACAGACAACGGAAAGCCATTCTGCAACGATGTGATAGATAAACTTTGTGAAAAGTTTGGATTCAAGCAAAGAAAGTCTTCAATGTACAATGCTGCCGCCAATGGACTCGCCGAGGCCTTCAACAAGACTTTATGTAATTTGCTGAAGAAAGTGATCGCCAAGTCAAAACGCGATTGGCACGAAAGGATGGGAGAAGCTTTATGGGCCTATAGAACAACGTATAGAACACCTACTCAAGCCACTCCATATGCATTGGTGTACGGTGTGGAAGCAGTCTTGCCTCTTGAAAAACAAATTCCATCATTGAGGATAGCTATACAAGAAGAACTCACTCAAGAAGAAAATGCCTGTTTGCGTCTTGCAGAATTGGAAGCTCTTGACGAGAAAAGATTAGAGGCACAACAAAGTATTGAATGCTACCAAGCTCGTCTTTCTAGGGCGTTTAACAAGAAGGTGCGACCAAGATCGTTTCAAGTTGGAGATTTGGTACTTGCCGTAAGGAGGCCCATCATCGTCACTCACAAAACGGGGAATAAATTTACTTCAAAGTGGGATGGTCCTTATGTCGTCAAAGAAGCATACACAAATGGAGCGTACAAGTTGGTTGCCGAAGATGGTTTAAGAATTGGTCCGATAAATGGAAAGTTCTTGAAGCGGTACTATGCATGAAGCGGAGGAGAAGGCTCCTGGCCCGCATGAGTTGAAACTGTGCACGGATAAAAAAAATAAAAAAAAAAAAAAAAAAAATCTATCTTTTTTTCCTTTGAACTAAGTTATGACTTGATCCCATTCGGGGTACGTAGGCAGCTTATATATTCTCTAAGTTCAGTCCTTTCCTAAAAATAAAAAAAAAAAAAAAATTCTATCTTTTTTTCTTTGAACTACGTTATGACTTGATCCCATTCGGGGTACGTAGGCAGCTTAAATATTCTCTAAGTTCAGTCCTTTCCTAAAAAAAAAAAAAAAAAAAAAAAAAAAAAAAAAAAAAATCTATCTTTTTCCTTTGAACTACGTTATGACTTGATCCCACTCGGGGTACGTAGGCAGCTTAGATATTCTCTAAGATTCAGTCCTTTCCTAAAAAAAAAAAAAAAACAAAAAAAATATCTATCTTTTTTCCTTTGAACTACGTTATGACTTGATCCCATTCGGGGACGTAGGCAGCTTAGATATTCTCTAAGTTCAGTCATTTCCTAAAAAAAAAAAAAAAAAAAAAAAATTCTATCTTTTTTTCTTTGAACTACGTTATGACTTGATCCCATTCGGGGTACGTAGGCAGCTTAGATATTCTCTAAGTTCAGTCCTTTCCTATAAAAAAGAAAAAAAAAAAAATCTATCTTTTTTCCTTTGAACTACGTTATGACTTGATCTAAATTCGGGAATTCCCCACGATTTGAATGTTGTCTTTGCACTTTAAAAGTGTTTCCATCAGGCAAATTGAAGGGCATTTCCTCGCTAGATGACAAAGAGCTAAAGGTGTTTGCCTCTCAGAAGGCATTGAAAAAAAACGGAAGCAACTTGTCTCACTTTGAGAAAGGTTAAGTTGCTTGCAAGAGAAAGGTTGACAACGGCCTTGAAGAGCGATCAATCTGTGGAGAAGAGAACAAGAGCCTTGAAGAGAAGTCAGCAGACGAGCCTACGGTAAAGCATGAGAAGATGACGACGGAATTAACATCATGAGAGAGGAAAGCCTCGAACAAAATGGTTAGCTTGCGCCGGAAAAGTGGTGAATCATCTATGGAATATTTACATGAAGAAGCTCGCTTGTGGTGAGGCGCCCGACTTTGGAATATTTGCACGAAGAAACTCGCTTGTGGTAAGGCGCCCGACTTTGGAATATTTACACGAAGAAGCTCGCTTGTGGTAAGGCGCCCAACTTTGGAATATTTGCACGAAGAAGCTCGCTTGTGGTGAGGCGCCCAACTTTGGAATATTTGCACGAAGAAACTCGCTTGTGGTGAGGCGCCCGACTTTGGAATATTTGCACGAAGAAGCTCGCTTGTGGTGAGGCGCCCAACTTTGGAATATTTACACGAAGAAGCTCGCTTGTGGTGAGGCGCCCAACTTTGGAATATTTACATGAAGAAGCTCGCTTGTGGTGAGGCGCCCAACTTTGGAATATTTGCACGAAGAAACTCGCTCGTGGTGAGGCGCTGCATGAAAATACTTGCTTGTGGGGGTGATCAATTAGGAGAGCGCCCTCATTCATGGACCGATGCTCGACGTCAGTGATTCTTCTATAAAAGGCGGACTCGTGAAATCTTTGCGCATCGCCTGTCAGGATGGCATCACCTCTTTGATATAAAGTAGATTATGAAAGCACAGTCATCACTTCTTTGAAGCACAACCATCACTTTGCATATTTACCATCAAAGGGGCATGACAGTCCGGAGCACGCCTTCATTCGTGGATTGACGCTCGAGGACTCTTCTTTATGAAGTGGATGTGTGGAAAGCTTCGCATATCGACCATCCGGGGGCAAGCACAGTCAAAAGCGCCCATATGTTCATGGATTGATGCTTGTTGTCAAGGAATCACCGACTGTTGAAAGATTGCCCATGCTCGTGGATCAACGCTCTTCCTCAAGAATCAACAACTGTTGAAAGAGCACCTATGCTCGTTGATCAATGCTCGTCCTTGAGAATCACCAGCCGTTGAGAGAATGTGCCTATGCTGATGAATTAATACTCGTCCTCTAGAATCACCACGCTTTGAGAGAATGCCTTTGTCTATGGTTCGTACGCCCGTCGTCAATGAGAATCACCAACTGTTGCGAGCCACAAGACGAGTGCGTACCCTTGAAGTAAAACCATCGCGTAAGCTGTCAAGACAGTGCAAAGCTCGTATAATCAGCTCGTTTAAAATAAAAATAAAAAAAAAAAAAATAAAAAAAAAATATGGGAAGAAGAACAAAGAACGGGGCAGCCGATTTTCTTTTTAGAATCCCCAGAGTTGCAAAACCTGAAAAAAAAAATGGATCAATAAATTCAAAGAAGAGCTCAAAACAACATGTTCAAGTATTAGCAATCTCTCTTTATCAATTTATCAAACATATGGTGGCCATGCTCAGGAGGATGAACTGTGCAAATAATCTAAGGCAGCAAACCCACCGAAAAAAAAAAGAGAAAAAAAAAAAAAAAAGCTAAATTCGATGGAAGTGAAAATCCTTCTGCAAGAGGGTCGATGGTTGAAAGCTGATGAATGAAAAATTGGTAGGGGTCACCTTCTTTTATAAGCTACGAAAAGACAAATCCTAATGGTATTAGGATTAGGAATTATCCAATTGCAAGGAATTGTAGTGCATGTTTGAATTAAAGAAATCAAGTTACATGACAAAGAATCCTTTTGCATGTATATGTGAGTTGACGTAGAGAGACTTATTCTATTGTTTTTTCCCCTACTTTGAGTTTGTAGAATCAGAGTATTGTACATGAAGGGTAGTTGTCCAATGGGAATATTAATCCGTAACTACTTTGAACTTCCATGTGAATTCTTATGCATGAAGAGTTCTTGTTCAAGTTTTCTTGTTACAAAAATTTTCTAATTGCAATTAAAGTTGCATTCCAAGTCTCTCTCGTCATATTCGGTTTCGAGTGGGGCCAGTTGATTTTTATATATATATATATATATATATATATATATATATATATATATATATATATATATATATATATATATATATATATATGACCAATAGGATTATTTCTTCTCTTCCAAGTTACAAGAGATAAATATCAATTTAAATCGGGCCAATCAAATCGCGCCACATCATCAGTAAGGCCCATCAAGGACTCTTATTCTACCACTATAAATAGGGACCCTCCCTTCACAATTCAGAAGACACAACTGAAGAAGCAGAAACCGTAGGAGCAAAATTCTCTCTACAATTCAAGAAGCAAGGAAGAAGAATTCGTAGGAGGTAAGATTCTCTCTCTACATTCAAAGTGTTCTTCGTCAAATTTGAGGTGTTCTTGAGCAAATTCAAGGCGTTCTTCATCAAATCCAGCGTTCAATCCAAGATAACGGTGCCAAACCTTCGGATTAACGTTAATCAAATCAAGTCAAGATCATTGGAAGATTGAAGGGCCAAATTCATCAAGAATTTCAAGATCTTCAAGTCAAAGTTAGTCAAAGTCCAACGTTCGATCCGAAATTCAAGTCGCGAGACCCTCGGAAAACGTTATTCAAATCCAAAATCAAATCCGGAGAAGATCAAGTCAACGACCCGACTCCGAAAATTCAAGTCAACCATATATTGTTCTTGAGAGAAGAATCAGAGGATTAAAATAGAGATTGTAGCCCGCAATTTATTTATTTTAATTCAATAAAATCATCTTTGTTCAATTTTTCTTGTTTGTCTATATCGCAGATAAGAATTTGTTGTTACACCTGTAATTCCCATCGTCAAAACGGCGTTTCCCAAGAGGCGCTCCAATTAATTCTCTTCAAGCACTCACTACAAGGAAGAGCTCGCCAGTGATTGACGTCCCAAGCCCCCCATTCTATCTCATCATGGCCTCAACTCCTAAACCTTTTCATGAAAGTTTACAGCTGATCAACAGAGAAGGACAAGAGAATACAACGGGAAATTCATAATTACGTCCAAGATCAAGGGGAGCCATTATTCGAGGCATGGGAAAGATTCAAGACCATTTTGAGGCAGTGTCCAATACATGGAGTAGAGCAATGGTGGCAAATCCACATCTTCTACCAAGGAATGAACGAGAATGCGAGAACCGTTTTAGATGCATCAACCGGGGGTAATTTTATGAGTCAATCGACACCGGATGCATTTATTATGTTGGATCAAATTGCGCAAAATAGGTTTGCCAAGTCATGCGAAAGGACGGTTAGTGGAGCCAAGAAGGTTCCCGTAGTTTTGGAGTTAGATGCAATTACGGGCCTTCAAGCTCAAATGACCCAAATTGTTCAACAAAATCAACTCCTTTTACAACACATCAAAGAAAACCCACCACAACAAGTCCAAGCCGTGGATTCTCCATGTTGTGAAATTTGCGGTGGAAATCATTAGACGCTCAAATGCCAACAAGATGTGGAATCACAATTACATCAACAATGCCCCTCGCCAATTCCAAAATCAAGGGTGGAGATCACAAGGGCAATACGGAGGAAATCAACAAGGCCAAGGGTATCAAAGACCTCAAGTCAATTTCAAAATCAAGTCCCTCCTCAACAAAGCTATCAAGGCAACAATCCACCGGCCCAAAAATCAAACACAGAAGAGATATTGGCCCAATTTATGACCGCTACTCAAGCTACGCTGCGAAATTTGGAGACTCAATTGGCACAACTAGGATTGAATCAAGAGAACCGTCTGACAGGAGCATTGCCATCGAATACGGAAGACCCTCGAAAGCAAAAGTTCGAGACTTGCCAAGCTATCGATTTCAAGATCGAGGAAAAAGAAGAAATTCAAATTAAGCCGTAAGTCACTGTAGCCGAATGGGTGGAACCGATCCCATATCCCCATAGATTGCAAAAGAAAAAGATCGAGGTCGAGACGTGCCAAGCAGTCACCTTGAAGAACAATAAGTAATTGGAAGAAGCCCACGAAAAGAGAAGAGAAATACGGTAATCGAGAAGCCGAAAGTGATTGAGGAAAAAGAATCAACTCATGAAGAGCCACCATGAATAGTGCTTTCACGAGACCCTCCAATTCCATATCCTCAAAAGTTTCTAAAGAAGAAGCTCGATGCCGAATACCAAGGCTTTTTGGACAAGTTGAAGGAAATTCGCATAAATATTCCATTTATCGAAGCACTTCAGAAGATGCCAAAGTGGGTGAAATTTCTCAAGGACCTCGAGACGAAGGGGAAGAAATTGCAATTCTTACACGACCCCTTCCACAAAAACATGGCGATCCAGGTAATTGTTAAAATCGATGAATAAAACTTGCGTTGATGATGCTCACATGTGTATTGGCGTGGTACGTTCAATAATTACATACAAAAGGGAAGCAATTTTAAGTTCTGACAAAGCAGACCCCATTGTATAGGTGGGTTTTTTGTGTAATCGTGCTTGTTTGTCTCTTTTGAATTCTTATTCAGTGTTTGTTTATGTACGATTTAGTTCATAGTAATTTACATCTTGTAAAATGGTTAACAGTTGCCATAATGAAAATGTTGTTGATTCGTGACAAGGAGTCTTCAATTGTGAGAGTGAAGAGTTTGTTTTCTTTTTTAGGCTTTGTTCTTTGTTAGGATTGCCTAGGACTGTGTTTGGGACGAAATTCAGAAATTGGGGACTCCCAAGAAATTCGGGTTTCATTTTGATGTTCTAATCCTGTTTTACATTACTAAAAACTTGATGTTTGGGGAAACATGATTAAACTCTGGATTTTGGGATTTGAAACCGAAAATTTCATAATTTTTAGGGTTAGGACTATTTTTATATTTTTTTTATGGCGGCGGTTATATGCAAGACCATTTTTTTATTAGTTCAAGACATTTAACATAAAAATACTAATTTACCCTTAATGAAATTTAAAATCAAATAAAAAACATAAAACATTAAAAAATAAAAAAAAAATCATTTCCTTTGTGCAAGACCAAATAAAATACATAAATCCAGAAACCCCTCTTCTTTATTTCACGACTTAAAACTCTCATTCTTCTCCTTCTTCTTCACAAACCCACAAAGAAATCATACACACCAAAATTATCAAATACATACCAAACATTCACGATGGAACCAGAAAACAATGATATGGTGGTTTACGAGGGTAGAGAACACAATGAAATATGTTTTAACCATTTATTTTTACTTTTGGGTCGTTTTTTTTTGGGAAAAAAATTCGACGATACAAAAAATCGGTCTGCAAATACCGATTTTTGTTACTAAAGTCGGTAACCACATTCCGATTATTTTAATAAAAATCGGTACTTAAAAACCGATTTTTGTAGTAAAAATCGGCATGACAACACCGATTTGTTTTTGTATTATCGGTATTGTCATGCCGACTTGTACTACAAAAATCGGTTTTTAAATACCGATTTTATTATCTGTATTTTTTTAAGACCGTTTTCTCAAACTTTCGTGCATCAACCTAGGGGATTGATGGAGGATTATTCAAATGAATTATCTAACGAATAAATATTTGAGATACGAAAAGCTCTACTCGATTGGGTTAAAGGCGTGGTAGACGCCACCGAATGGTGATAAACATTTTCGTTTCAAATATTTAAAAAATTTCAATTAACCAAATATATAATGTATTATTTAAAAAAATTTTTAAAAATATCGGTATTCGAAAACCGATTTTGTACTCAATAATCGACATTAGAACGCCGATTTTGACTTGTAAAGTCGACGTTGTGTCGCCGATTTGGTTAACAAAAATCGGTATTATGACGCCGATTTTCGGGTACAAAACCGGTCTGGATAAACCGGTTTCGGAAACCAACGAAAAAAATAAAAAAAAGCAATTTCAATATCAATTTTTTTTCCAAAATCGGCCAAATCATTGCAACCCAACAAGAAATAAGCATAGATTAATGTTCATTCATACATATTTATCAAGAATCGATGTTCGATTAATGTTTTCGAATTTACAAATAAAAATTTCGTAAAAAGGACATCGATGTTCGATTAATGTTTTCGAATTTACAAACAAAAGTTTAGTAAAATGGACTTACTTGTTGGTGGTGGTAATGGTGCGGTGGGTGGGTCGCTGGTCATCGCCGGTGCGGTGAAAGTCTCGCTGGTTGGCAGTCGTGATTTTTTTTTTTTGTGATTTTTGGTCTTGAACAAATTAAAAATAAGATTTATTTGTATTTGAATATTATTTGTGGATAAGGGTATATTTGCCATCTTTGGTCTTGATGTAATAAAATTAGATTAATTTATGGGCTTGAACTAATAAACTCCTTTATGTGGTTTTGAACTAATAAAAAAATGGGCTTGCATATAACCGCTGCCTTTTTTTTATTTTTCTTCACTAAACCATCTTTTGCCAAAAAAAATATGCGAATTAAACGAATTTAAAACCCATAAACACATGCTCAATAATTGAAAACAATTAATTGCGTACCTTTGCGCTTCCAGCGAAATTAAAAACAAACATACATGCGAATTATTTAATCGAAATTAAATCAACTAGCATGCTCGCGTTAAATCAAATAATCATGCTCGCAGTAAATAATCAGTTTCATGTAATTATATAAAATCATACAATATACTTACGAAACGAACATGCATATTTAATTTAAATAAAAACTGAATCGATCGACAATGGATTCGAAACTTTACCTATTGAAGCGTGAGGTAGGCGCAGTAAGCGAAGCTAGATTGCCACGGAAACCAATCCGTGCAATACGGGGCAACAACGGCGAAGCGGTAGCAGCGGCGGTGCGAGCTACGGCGGCGCGTGTGGCTCACACGCTGTCTTCGGGCGGCGGGTGCGTCGTCGGCTCGGGGCTGCTCCTCGATTCTTCGATTCTTCGATCTTCCTCCTCTCCGATTTCACCTCGTATACTTCGATCTACTAAAACGTGGCACTAGACACGAAGTAGTTAGAATAAAACGGAAGAATAAAAAAAGAAAAGAACTACCACGAATTAATCGGCCAAGGGGAGGCCGATTCCGGCAAGTGGACGGCGATGGCGACAGTGTTGGCCGCGGGGGGGAGATCGACCGAGAGAGAGAGAGCGGCAAGGGTTAGTGTGTGAGTTGTGTTTTTTTTGCAAGACCTATAAATCAAGTATTTACCGTGTCTTGTATAAAACCCTAACGGGCTTAAGTTGGACCGGGCCCAACAGCTTAAGTTCGTTAGTTCTTTTACTCGCTCGTCTCTCTCAATTCAATGATCAGAAAATCATAACGATTACTTTTTCGGAATCATTATAATTTCCTCGTCATTACGAGTGCCAATTCTCAATTTCCAACTTTCTAAAAGTGGAAACACTAATTCAGTGCACTTTCTAAATTTGGAAACTTCCCGATTTAAAAAGTTCACTAAGATGTTCACCTATTCTTTTCCTTTTCTTATTCTCATTCATAATTCCAAATTAAGAATGTTGGACCCAATCATATTGACTTCCAATCATGCAAAGATGAAACATTTTTACCTTTGACCGTTCATTCAAAGATCTCATGTACACGAGCAGTGTGACCCTCGATGGTTCAGGTGTAAGCTAGCCGCGGGCCCACAACCCTTTGTGGTCAAAACTCGTCCCTTAGAGTTACGATTAAGATGAAGCTCGTTTCACCTTAATCACCCAAGGAATCAAGATTGGCGTCTAACAACTACGCGTCATGATTCCCTAGATACAAATGAAGTGCGTGCAAGAACCTTTTGATATAGTTAGCGTACAGTACGATCCCTTCGATTCATATGTGCCGATTGAACTGAGGCATTGGTTCATCGAGACCTCCTTAGTAGTTCAATGACTGTGCGACCGTTCTAAGTGTTGTAATCATTACGTGCATGACTTAGAGAATCGAATTCTCTAATCATCACTTAGTCAGCTCTGGCCAGAGACTTAGAGATTACAAACTATGAGAACACACAGGACATCCAAGACTATTCTAGCGATCGAATCCCCGACTACAATGCACAGACCTCCCACTAGATTTCGGACTGAACGAACACTGGCCCTTGGGGTGGTCCTCAGTGGAACTCAAGGACAGGTCACGATACAGCTGGTCCTCTGGTGAAGTCACGGCGATGTCTAGGTCATAAGGACTAATGGTGTACAACTATACCATAGATATCTCTACTCGATTATTGAGAACCACTTAAAGATTTCTAGGGTGAGGGAGTTCAGTGAACTCATCAACTTACGTGCACCCACTTATGCATGCCGATATCACAATACCATTTACTGATGAGATGTAGTACACATACACCAAGTGCTAGTCTCTTAATGGGAAAGGCCGATATCCTCATTGGTGGCATAACCCTTCGACTAGGAACACGCTTAACAGTTATAATACTAAACTAAACATCTCACGATCCTAACGATCAATTACTAGTACTTGTAATAACTGTAAGGACTATATCTATGCTTGTAACAAAGGGACAAAGATATAGAATGCCAAGATGTTTAATCATTAATACGAAAAATGTTTGTTTATTACAATAATAAATTGAAAGACCACAACCACAAGTTGGCTTGTTGGTCACCTACTCTAACATAAAGACGCGTCACAACAACATCTCCTGCTGGCCAGGGTGAGTTCTTCCATGGAGAATTACAACTTATAAGCAAACCCTGAAGAGAGAAGAGAACAAAGTTCCGGAATGAAATTAGGAGTTTAGGTCGTAGATTTTTGGAAGCGGAGGAAGCTTTTGGGATTCTTCTTGGGCGTTAGGAGTTGGGACCTCCAGTTGCTGTAGTGATGAATGGTGATGCGATTGAGCTCGGTAAGATGGTGAAAGAGAAAAACAATTAAGAAAATAAAAAGGGGTAAATAAAAATGGAATAAATATGAGATGTGCATTGAGGGCTAGATTTAATGTATAGTTTAGAGTGAGGTTAAAATTTAATTTTTTGGAAAAAACAAATGAGAAAAATATGTTATTAAAATCAATGTTTGATAATAAAGAGTTTTTTTTTATTATGTGAAATCTGAAATTTTACAGCTTTATATTTTTTAATATTTATAGATTATATATTTTAGTAAATTTCTATGTTAAATTATTTTATTTTTTTACGGAGTTTGTTTTTTGTAATTTGAAACTCAAGTTGTATTTTATCATATATATATATATATATATATATATATATATAAAAAGGGGCAAAAAAGTCCAAAAAATGAAACAAATGTGGTCAGTATGCCACATCAGCTTTAACTAACATAATAGTTAACGTCACGGGGGTTTTTGTAGTTTTTGTTACTATAGAGGGTGAATGCGACCTGAACTTTGTAGTTTTTTATACTTTATGGGGTGAATGCGACCTTTTTCATAGTACAGAGGTGCAAAGTGTATTTTACCCTAATTTTATTTCATCACGACTTTTGGTACATAAGTAGAATATAAACTTTTGAACTTTTGTACTTATTCAATATAAACTTTTGAACGTTTGTACTTATTTAATTTTATTTAAAATTATTTCTTTTAGAATTTATTATGTAACTTTATTAATTAATAATAAGTTATATATTAAGTGAAATCGCACGTAATCACGTGCAATGCACGTGGTGCTTGCTAGTTTTACCAAAATTATGATTTTTTTTGGAAAATTTCCCCCGAGTTTAGAAATTTTAAAACTCAGTGTGATTTTCAAAACTTTTCCAAAATTTAAAAATTTCCAGCGGTACTCAAAGTGGAATTAATTTTCAGATTCTAAAAATTTTGGAATTATAATTGGAATTGAAATTCATTTTGTATTTACGAAAAAAATGAAAATTTTCTAAAAAAGCTAATGCCGATCCGTTACATCGGACTTTCACCCGTACTAAAAATTATAAATTATTACTATTCCATATAAAAGTTATTGCATAACTCAGTAGCAAGTGAAAATAAATTAACCTAAAATAAAACTAAAGGAAACTCCAAAAATCAACTGAAAAGAAATTAACCTAATAGTACTTCTAATTTGTCCTAAAAATAAAATAAAACGAAAAGTAAACTCGAAAGCCCAGCTAGTGGCATTAATTTGGTGGTGGAAAGAAGATCTCCTCAGCCTTCCTCTTTGAGGTGAATTTCTGTATTATCTGTATTTGATGGCCGGAATTTCACAGATCAGGCGGTGGGTGGCCGGAGTTCGACGGAAAGAAGAAGATGGAAAAAAAGAAAAATAAATTAAAAGAAAACAGAGTGAGGAAGTAGAAATATTTTTGAGGAAGAAAGAGAGAGAAAGTGATGAAGATGAATGAGTAAGTGATGGGAGAAGAAAAAGTGGAGTGAACAAAGAGGAGAGAAAAGGTAGAAGAGAAAAATAAAAAATAAAATATAAAAGAAAAAAGGGTGTAGGGATAATACCGAAAGAAAATAGATGATATATAAAAAGTAAATAATAAAAATAAAGAGAGAGTGAAACATAAAAAATATATACAAAATATAAATTTAAAATATTAAAATAATTAAACTAATATAAAATCCGGGTCGAACCCGGTTGAACCGGTCCAATCATGACCCGAACGCCTATTCGGTTTTGTGTCCATTCCGGTTCTGAAAACATTGGTAAAAATATAATTTCAAAAAAAAAGTGAATGATCAAATGAGTTAGGGCTTAGCTACTATCCAAATTCAAGGGAGATATGCATTTTTTTCAAATTAGAGGCAGTCTAGCTGTAATTACACCAAATATCAAGGTCTTGATATAGTAAATTTACATTTTATATAAGGAAATTGTTGGTAAATTTGACCGGAGTGATCATAACGTACGAGTAACACAAAATAAATACATAATTGATTCAAATAATAATTAAGCAAATAAATTCAAGATAATGAAATTATCAACCATCACAACAAAATAAGAGAAATTTTAATGTGTGCATTTTCCATGCATGAATTAAAAATAACAATTTATTTAGTTATTTTCATGTGATTGTATATACTTATATAAATACATAATTGATTCAAATAATAGTTAAACAGATAAATTCAAGATAATGAAAATTATCAACCATCACACCAAAATAAGAGAAATTTTAATGTGTGCATTTTCCATGCATGAGTTAAAAATAACAATTTATTTTAATGTGTGCATTTTCCATGAATGAATTACAAATTGCATGAATTAAAAATAACAATTTATTTTAATGTGTGCATTTTCCATGCATGAATTAAAAATAACAATTTATTTAGTTATTTTCCTGTCATTGTATATACTTATTAATATCAATTTTAGAATAATTTTATTTCATCGCACCTTTTGATACATAGGTAGAACATAAACTTTTGTACTTATTTAATTTTATTTAAAAAAAATTATTTTGTAAAATATATTGTGTAACTTTTATTAATTAATAATAAGTTATATATATTAAGTGAAATCGCATGTAATCACATGCAATGTACGTGGTGCTTGCTAGTTTTAGCAAAACTATGATTTGTTTTGGAAAATTTCCCCCGAGTTTAGAAATTTTAAAACTCGTGTGATTTTCAAAACTTTTCCAAAATTTCAAAATTTCCAGCAGCACTCGAAATGGAATTAATTTTCAGATTCCAAATATTTTGGAATTATAATTGGAATTGAAATTAAATTTGGAAAATGAAAATTTTCTGAAAAAGCTAATGCCACGGACTTTCACCCGTACTAAAAATTATAAACTATGTACTATTCCATATCAAAGTTATTGCATAACTGAGTAGCAACTGACAAAAAATTAACCTAAAAGAAAACGAAAACAAAAATCAAACTGAAACTAAATTAACTTAACTACTACTCTAGTCCTAAAATAAAATAAAACCAAAAGTAAACTCCGAAGCCCAGCTAGTGCATTAATTTGGTGGTGGAAAGAAGATCTCCTCAGCCTTCCTCTTTGAGGTGAACTTGTCCTCGACATCTGCCGGAACATTAAAAGCCGCCTGTAGAACTTCCGGCGACAGCGCCTTCCAAACTGAAGTCCGTCCAGCCAAATGAGTGAAAATAGGACTGCAAATATCACAAGAAAACACATAATAAAAAATTAGCAAAAAAGAAAAAGAAAAAAATAAATCCTTATAAATTAAATAATGATAGAGAATCAAATTGAAATTGATTGGAACTTACTTTGGAGTAGTGATGATGGAGAACCAGTCCATACCCTCAGGATCAGCAATCTTGGAGACAACAAAGAACATAGGCACAATGAATAGATCACCAGCCTTAAGCCTCGTCTCGAGCACCCGTTTCCCATCGACACCGACAACTTGGACACGTCCACTTCCCCTTACAATGTAAGTAACCTGCAAAGCAGAGTCACAAGAGAAACCTGGAGAGCACATTGCACTACCGTCTAACCTAACAAGATCTGCACCGAGCCCAACTTCACCGACCAACGGTAGATTCTTAGTGTTGAGAACCACAACTTTGCCACCATTCTTGATGTCCACATCCAACGGAGCTTCCTCGCAGTTCAACGCCATTCCGTTGTAGTGCTCGATTTTGGGCTCGGGCATCTTGAAGGTGGAATCGAGCTTGACAATCCCGTTTCCTGATTGGCTGCCGACGAGTGTCTTGACGGTGCTCTCTTCCAAGTCCCATGCTCTGCCAACAAACTCCGTTGAGAATCCGGTGAAGATTCCGTTGGGACCGGTTAAGAAGAAGTCGGTGAAGGAGCCGGATTTGTGGGCCTTTGAGGTGTCGCCGAGGAAGAGAATGACTAGCTCCGTGTCTTGTTTGTTGTACCACCACGTGACTACTCCGAAGGGGAGGGCTATGGCGTCTCCCTTCTTTATTGGGATCACCTTTTCTTCTTTTTCCGGGAGGACTATACCAGCTACTCCACTACCTATATCAATTTCATAAATTCAGTTCATCAAACAACTTATTCAAATAGAAATTAATACCAGAAAGATGAAACTCATTCTAGAAAAGTACATAATCGAAAAGAAAAAAAAAAACAATCTGAATTGTGAATATATATACATACCTTGAAGCACATAAGCAACCTTAGCAGAATCGGAGTATCGAGGCAGAGCAAAGCCGTTCTTCTCAAGGGCAAGCTTTCCGGCGCCGATGTTGCCTTCGCGGAGCATCGGCAACTCGTTAGGGCACCATGCATAGTACGCACCACCATCTCCTCCATATAGCTTCTTCGCCAACTGTGGTGTTAAATCAAGCTCCATCTCTCTTTCTCTTTCTCTGTTTTTCTCTCTCTAAACAAATAATAATGGATTAATGCAAATAAATAAAAAGCTTATGTGAAAAGAGAACTCAGTTCGCTTATAAAGGAGAGAAATCATACGTCACCCCTCCCAGTTTAAATAACTATTAAAAAATAAAAAATAATAACAAAAACAAAAAATAATTAAAAAACCGAAAATAAAAATATAAAAAATCAAGACAACGAGACAACATAGTCCATCACACCAGCCACAATTTATTTTTTTATATTTTAAATAATTATTTAAACTTAGAGGGTGGTTGTTTTGTAATTTTCAAAACTTAGATCAAACGGTGTTAATGTCGAAGGTCTGAAACTAACGGGGAGGACCACATTGAGACAATTTTTCAAGTACATGGGACAAATCGATACAATCGAGAGTATAAGAGGGTAAAGTGATATCGAGTCAAAGTCAAGAGGGGGAAAGTAGAATTTAACCTTAATATTAGTACAATAATATTACTCTCTAAGACAGTAATATTACAGGACAAAAATATAATATTAATATTAACATAATAATTTTATTATATTCAAAGGATTATTTAATATGTTTTTACTTTTTTTTAACAACCAACAAAGTAATATTACTGTCTGGTACAGTAATATTGCAGGACAAGACAATAGTATTAATATTAACACAGTAATATTATTGTATTCATAGAAATATTTAATATTTTTAACCTTTCTTTTCATTTTTTTTTAAAAACCAACACAACAAAATATTACGGTCTGAGACAGTAATATTGCAAACTTAGACAGTAATATTAATATAAACACAGTAATATATTGTATGAGACAATAATATTACATGCCGAGACAGTAATATTAATATTAAAACAACAATTATAAATTTTTGGGCTGCAATAATATTACAGTTTCAGATACTAATATTGCATGCCATGGTAGTTAATCTCGCGATATACCGCGATATATATCGCGATACGGTATGGTTCCAATCAAAACGATACAACTAGAGTTATGTATCGCCTATTGATAAATACTGTTAAGTATCGCAAGATATCGTATCGTATCGCTGTATCACGATACGATACGATATTTACTATATTAGTCGACAATTAAAAAAAATGAGAAAAACGAAACAAAAGAAGAAATGCAGTCAACTGCTCTGAAAAACGGTTTAGAACATATTTCTTCAATATACCAACCCTAATTCACACTTTTCTCTTAAGTTTCTTCACCAATCCTCACAATATTACAACCCTAATTCAATTTCTATAGATTCTTGCGATTAAAGACCAATTCGAGGCGTTTTTTTGCTGGATTTTGCGATTGATGATGATGAATGCAATCGTTTAAAATTGGTAGATGAGGACGATTTAAGTGACATTGATCTTCAAAATTATGAGATATAAAATATTTTAGAAATTAGGTATTCGGATTTGAACTTAGGGCCAATTTGGCTAAGCTCATATTAAACAGTGGATAAGCTCTTACATCTGATAAGTTGTTTTAAGAGCTGATAAGTTGTTATATCTTACTTTTAAATTTCTTTCTTTATAATAAATATTAAAGGGATGAGCTTATTGGTGAAAGAAATATATTCCTAAACCTAGAATAATAAAGGTGTATGGTTGGGGACTTTATCACATAAACCCCATAATTGTAATGCATTACGTAATACATACATGAGCAATTGGATTTAACATTAGTGAGTGTTACTGTGTTAGAGTATATTATATTATAACTCTTGTAATATTAGAATTATAATATTACATGACTTCTATAATTCTATAATATAATATTCTCTAACAGTGAGGAAGACTTAATATGCAGACCAAAAATATTTTAGGCTCATCCTTCGGGATATACTTTAAATCAATTTCATCCCTGAAACTTTCACTTAACAATATTACAAATTGACCCCGATTGTAATACTATATAACATTAACTCCCATTTTCACAATATTGATTTCTAAAACTTTTTTGTTCGGCCTTTGACTTTTATCACAATATCGACCCCTTGCACTTGAAAAATTATGTCAATGTGGCCCTCGCTGTTAGTTGTCAGACATTTGACCTTAACATCGTCTGACCTAAGCTCAGAAATTACAAAAACGCCACCCATCCGAGTTTAAATAATTATTATAAAAAAAAAATAATAAAAAAAAACCAAAAATAAAATATAAAAAATCAAGACAACGAGCGCCAGCCACAATTTATTATTATTTTTCTTTTTAGTAATTATTAAAACTAGGAGGGTGGTTGTTTGCAATTTTCAAGACTTAGATCAAGCGGTGTTCAGATCAAATGTCTGAAACTAACGGCGAGGACCACATTGAGACAATTTCTCAAGTACATAGGGCAAGTCGATACAATCGAGAGTAGAAGGGGTAAAGTGATATCGAACCAAAATCAAGGGGGAAAGTGGAATTTACCCTTAATATTAATACAATAATATTACTCTC
This sequence comes from Erythranthe guttata, assembly GCF_000504015.1. The sequence goes on along the minus strand of NW_012193340.1, from coordinate 131,375 downwards.
TGAGAAAGTAACATTACTCTATGAGACAGTAATATTATAGACAAAAATATAATATTGATATTAACACAATAATTTTATTATATTCAAATTAATATCTAATATTTTTTTACTTTTTTCTTTTCACTTTTTTTTTTAACAACCAACAAAGTAATATTACTGTCAGAGACAGTAATATTGCAGGACAAAGACAATAGTATTAATATTAACACAGTAATATCATTGTATTCATAGTAATATTTAATATTTTTAACCTTTTTTTTCATTTTTTAACAACCAGCACAGCAAAATATTACTATCTGAGACAGTAATATTACAAACTAAGACAGTAATATTAATATAAACACAGTAACATATTCAGGGCCGGCTCAAGCCCATATGGGGCCCTAGGCAAATATTTTTTTTGGGGGCTCTTATATTAATTATTTAATTTAAAACTAAATATTTTTTTTTGATATTTTTGTTATTATTTAAAGTGCAAATATTAAAATTATTGGATCTTATGTTATATTTTCTATAATTTGGCTTTCATATAAATATTTTTGTTTAGTTTTATGAAAATATACAAAATTTATATCAAATTTGGGGAGCTTAATTTATAATACACATAATTTAGGGAGCCCTATAGATATTACAAATAGTTTGGGGGCCCTAGGCATAGGCTTAAGTTGCCTATGCACTAGAGCCGCCCCTGAACATATTGTCTGAGACAATAATATTGCAGGCCAAGAGAGTAATATTAATATTAACACAACAATATTAAATTTTTGGGCTACAGTAATATTACTTTTTCAGATAATAATATGGCATATCAAGACAATAATATTAGTTAATACAATAATATTACTGAAAAGGAGTTTAAAGAAAAGGTCAAGGCCGCAGACCGACGGTTACTAGCGGTAATGTTCAAATTGGCGTCAAAATTGATTAATTTGTGAAATTGGGACGAATTTAGGTTTAAATTATGATAAAAACAATTGAACATATATTGTAATTTCAGAAATATTGTGGTATTTTTATTTGTTATATGTTGCAAATGTTTTCATTATTGTTTAATAACATTTTCATTGTATTCCGATGAAAAAAACACAAATATATATTCAATATTAATAATAAAAAGAAAAAAGAAAAAAGGATGAAGAGTAAGGCCCCGTTTGATAGAATTAAGTACTGAACACTTAATGCTGAATAAAGATCTAAATGACTAAGAACATTGTCTGAATACCGAATGCTGAATGTTTAAGTTCGTTTGGTAACTAGAAGACTATTATATCTGAATAGTATAATTTTACTTTATTAGCCCTAGGGTAGAAATTGGAACGCAATTTTTAATTTTCCGTTAATTTCGATCCTAGTTTTTCGATTTTAGAACAATATTTTTCATTCAAAATTCGGAAAATCCGATTTTGAATTTTCTCGAATTTTTTCGATCGGAATTGGAATGTATATGAGATGCCGATTTCCGATCCTATTTCAATTTCCGAAAACAATTATGAAAATTCCGAGTTTTTTTCGAAAATTACACTAATAACATCAATAAAATTATACATTTTATATTTAAGTGACTGAAGGATCGTAATTTTTCGATTTCCGCTGAGCTCGATTAGAAAATTTTCAATTTTAGAATGAGTTTTTTCATTCCAGTTTTGAAAGCCCAATATTTTACTTTTTCATATTTTTTTGGAACGAAATCGGAATGAATTCTTTCGAAAAATTGAAATTTTCTGAAGGTGCTTATTTTGTTCCGATTCGTCCGATTTTCATTCCTAAGTAGCCACAATGTTGTTGAACAATTAAATATATTTACTAATTAACTATCAATCATATCTAAATAAATATATTTATGTTTAACTATGACCTTTATAATAATTTAATAATATAATTTTGATTAAAATAAATATGCTAGTGGAATTTGTATGGAGAATTGAACCGCCACTACATAACATTTATCATAGCATTTAACTATTTGAGTAAAACAGTCGAAATAGATATTTTATGGGACAAAATTGTCTCCACTATGTTCAGTTAACATCTGAACGATTAAGTTAGATTTTTCCAACTGAATCGCTAAGCAATAATTGGCTCCGTTCAGGTCTCCTTACCAAATGCACTGAACAATGACCCATCTGACCGAATAAGAGATGGGTGCTATTAAGAGGCCATTAAGAGCTCATTAAGTGCAATCAAACAAGGCCTAAGTGTATTCTACTTCCACGCATACCCCCTTCCCCTCCTACCTAAGAGCATCCACTACTACTTGTTAGACTAACTCTAGCTGCATAACCCTAGTTAGATTAACTTTAACTGAATATGGTTAGACAACTTTCTTGACTGTTGAGATTGGTTCACGTTGAGAAGAGGGATCAAGATGGAAAGAAGATCACATGCACATGGAAAGAGATGTTGGGGCTGCGAAGCGTTTGTTGCCATAAAATTCCTTCGGCGGCTAGGAAGCAGCTATTTGGAGCTCATGTTATTGACTAGGAATTTTCCTTGTATACGTTATACTTGGTGCACAAGAGTAACACATATATAAAGAGTTGTGATTCAGTTGAAATAGAATGAGATAATAGAACGTGTAAAGTCAGAAAATTCCTTGGAGATAACTTGGGGTTTTCTACAGAAGCTTACTGCGTGTTCTAGGTGTGAGTGCACCCTGTTTACGTTTCACGTAACAAATTGAGTGCGTATTTCGATATGATTGTCTGCAATTCATAAATGAAATTGTTTATGGTCTACATTTGTTCGATTAATTCATTTTCTCTTACTGAATCAATGTTTTAGATAATTATCAATTTAATAATTGTAAAAATTGAGTAGACCTAGGTTTCGCGATCAAGTACCACTTCGGCGCGCGTATGAACTGCGATGCATATTTTGATTATGTTTCTAGTGATTCGTTTTATTTTATGAATTTAATTGATGTTGTAGACATTGATTAATTTAATAATCATCGCGAATGGGTAGAATTAAGATTCACAACCAAAATACTATTTGGCGTGTGTGTTTGAATTGCGATGTGTAAAATATTTTGGGAATTTTATAGAACATATTCTTGAGATTCTTTAAGAAATTCGTATTTCTTTTTCGAAAATTTATAAATTGTGACAATTCATTAAAAAAATTAATGAATGACGAATTGAATGTTTCTGTTAAGATACTGTAGAAATTAGTGTATAAACCGCAGTAGTTTGTCAGGCTGTGTTATTTAATACTTCAACGTCTGACCCCTATTTATACAACTACACCTTCTTAGTAAACGGTGTTGATCATCTTTATTTAATGACTATGATATTTCCTTAGAACACTCCAACGATATCCTACCTACCAAAAATATAAAAAGGACGATTCTAGAAGATGTTATAGAATCCTCTAAGAATCTACAAATCTACACTTTGGACTAATTGGGCCATCTTCCATTGGACTTACTTGTTGGATTATATTAAGCCTCTTGGATCCATGGAAAACTGGCAAAGTGTTGGTCCATAATAGGCGGCCCGTGACATATTCCCCCATCTAAATGTTCCTTGGGTTTCCACGTCATCTCGATACGGGATCCACTGCCCATTACAAACAGGAAAGTTGTCGAGAATCGAACCAATGCGAATGAACCGGTTGACAACCCATATCACGTTGAAAATGAAGGGGTTGTTGAGAACCAAGTTCAACCGCAGGAAACAATTGACAACCCGGAACCCGATTCGAGTGGGAGGGAAATCGAGAATGAACCCGAAGCACCAGTGCCTCATCGTCGTGGAAGGGTTCCAATTAGACCTGAAAGATATGTTCTTGAGAGGGTTTCACGACAAGATCCCAGAAGAATAGGAACCCAAATCTGGGCTAATTTGCCGCGGGCCCAAATCTTACAATAAATGGGCCTAGACCCGCCAAATCCCAAGTCCTAAAGGCCCATAAAACCTGCCAAGCCCATATGTCCATAGGCTCAATAGGCCCATAGGCCCATAGTGTTGGGGATCAGGCACGTGTACGCGCAGCGGAAAACATAATTTTTTTTATTTATGTAAACTAATTTATATAAACAAACACGTGCAAAATACTTACGATTTACTGTGTACCTTTCCGCTTCCAATCACCGACAAACATGCTTGTATATATAAATAATTTAAATAACATAAATTAAATCACCATAGCATGTTCGCGAAATTAAATCAAATAATAAGCATGTTCAACGAACGATTCACATAAACACATAATCGAACATATATATTCATGTGATTCAATAATCATTTAACATACTTGACCTCAATTAATACAAATTAATTAATATGTATATTAATTAGGGAAAACAAGATTTTACCCTAGAAGCGTGAATCGAACGAAGACTCGAGAAGATGGCTAGTTGCTCTTCCCACTCCTATTGATCCAACCTATTTTCTGATCTTTCTCATTATTTTCTCTCCCGACCGTTTTGTCTTCTCTTCGCTCTCCCTCCTCCACCGTTTTCTTTTCTCTCTCTTTCTCAGAACTCTCGTTCTCTTCTCTCTCTCAATTCCATCTGCCACCGGCTTACGTCGATGGTCTGCTGCTCCGCCACCGCGCTATTCTGCTGCCGCTGCTCCGCCACGACCTTGTGCCGGCCGTCGTTGCTCCTCCCACTGTCAGACATTTGATCTTAACACCGTCTGACCTAAGCCCTAAAATTACAAAAACGTCACCCCTCCCAGTTTAAATAATTATTAAAAAACAAAAAAAATAATAACAAAAACAAAAAATAATTAAAAAACCAAAAATAAAAATATAAAAAATCAAGACAATGAGAAAACATAGTCCATCACGCCAACTACAATTTATTTTTTTATATTTTAAATAATTATTTAAACTTAGAGGGTGGTTGTTTTGTAATTTTCAAAACTTCGATCAAACGGTGTTAATGTCGAAGGTCTGAAACTAATGGGGAGGACCACATTGAGACAATTTTTCAAGTACATGGGGCAAATCGATACAATCGAGGGTATAAGAGGGTAAAGTGATATCGAGTCAAAGTCAATGGGGGAAAGTGGAATTTACTCTTAATATTAATACAGTAAGGAATAATTAGCAAGAACCCCATCATCTAGGAAAATGAGTTAAGAAAACACCTTGTCCCAAAAGTAATTAGAGAAAACCCCTTTTGTTGTTAATTTGGATAATTAATAAAGCTAATCTCCCAATTATACCCTTACTCTTAACCCTAAAGTTTGACATATCATATTCCCCCGTTGTTATCTCTTTTCTTCTCATTTTCCCTCTTCTCTTCTCTCTCTTCTCTCGTTCTTTCATCTCTTTTTTCTTCTTCTCGATCTGCTTCTTCTCTTCTCGATCAGATTTCGGCCGACGCCGTTAAATACTGTTCCGATGAACATTGGCAGACATATTGGGTGAAGAACTGCTGCAACCATCATGATAGGACATATTGGGGCTGGAGCTCTGGCCGCGAAGGCTGGCGACGACGAGGTTTCGGCTCGACGATATGAAGACCCCGTCAAACAAGCTATTGCCGATACGGGTTGTTTTCTTTAACTGATTGATTTGTTTTTATTTTAAATTCATCATCTCCATTAAAATTTGATTTTGAATACTCTGCAACATCAATTTTTGTGAGTAAAAATTGATGGAGTAATTAATTACTGTTTTTTTTATTATAATTTTATTTGTCGAAGAAATCACGTTTCTCAAACAACGCGCATACTATTGAGGATTTTCTACAACAGTATGAATAGTGTGATGTGGCGGCGGTGTGGTGACGATGGGGAGGCAGATTTAGGGTTTTTTGGTGGATCGGGCGGAGGACGGCACTGGTAGAGAATTTCCCGCATGCTGAGACCTTAATCGACTATGTACATGTTCATAGTCAATTAAGCTAATCGACTATGCTCTGGCAGTCGATTTAGGTTGATCAACTCCATTTTTTTTATTTTACTTTGAAGTTTTTGTTTATTGATTCCAAATTGTATAATCTCATTTATAATATTTTTATATTTTTTTGCTTTTGTAATATATAGTTGATTTTGTATTTTTTTCGCAATTGTGATTTGTTATTTTTATTAGCAGATTCTTACTCGACTATGCTTCACATCATAGTCGATTAATATACCTAATTAGAAAAAAAATTAAAAAACAAAAAAAAAATTAATAAATTAAATAATTTCCTTAATCGACTATGAAGCATAGTCGATTAAGGTTAATCGACTATGCTTCATAGTCGATTAAGGAAACTGATACAGAAAAGACGGGAACAAAAAAAAAATTGATGAGCGCGTGACCCAGTGCTGATGTGGCGGGCGGGGGCAAAGCAGGAAAACATAATTGCTGAAAATGAGTGTGGGCTTTTCTCAAATGGACTAAAATATTTTGGGCCTTCCTCCATTAAAAAAAACAGTGAGGGGGTTTTCTCAAAGAGCCCCATACAATAATTTTACTCTCTAAGACAGTAATATTACACGACAAAAATATAATATTAATATTAGCACAATAATTTTATTATATTATTCAAAGGAATATTTAATATTTTTTTACTTTTTTTAACAACCAACAAAGTAATATTAATGTCTGGGACAGTAATATTGTAGGACAAGACAATAGTATTAATATTAACACAGTAATATTATTGTATTCATAGCCATATTTAATATTTTTAACCTTTCTTGATAAGGAACGTCAAATTGGATTCGAATTGGAAAATAACTATTTAATTCGTAGAAGAGTTATTTATGGGCATCGGTGGAGATACCGAAAGAAATTATGGCAAAATAAGGGTTTTCAACGAACTCAATTTGTATTTGAGTACGAAACGAACTCTATCTCAAGTAAAATGGCGCAAGGAACAAAACTCATGAGCAAAGCTCATGAATCACATCAAATTTCAGCAATCCAACGTCGTTTAGACTCCTAAAAGTTCGTTTTTGCTATTTTAGGTAAGTTTTAGAAAATTAATATCCAATCATAGAAAAATGGTATTAGGATTCCGTAAATTGGGTTGTTCCCAAAATTACGACATCTACTGGAATTAGGATTTAACTCGTTTTTTTTGCCGTTTTTTGTAATTTTTAGTATTTTCTTAGTTTAATTAGGGTTTGTAGTTTTTTTTAGTATAAATAGCTGCCTTGGGACTTTATTTTGAGAAGAATTTCGAATTTTAATAAAATATTTAGAGTTCTCTCTATTTTTCTGGTGGATTCCAGAGTTTTCGGTGGATTCCGAATGTTATTTTGTTCTATAGGATTAATTCGTAGAAATTAATTCTTTACCGTGCTTCCGTTCTGTATCAGTTAAATCCTAATTCTAGTAGATGTCGTAATTTTGGGATCATTATAAAAATTATATTTTCGGAATCATTGAAACGTCCTCGTCATTACGGATGCCAATTCTCGATTTCCAATTTCTAAAACTAGAAACCCTAATTCAGTGGACTTTCTAAATTTGGAAACTTCCCAATTTAGAAAGTTCACTAAGATGTTCGCCTAGTTCTTTCCTTTTCTTATTCTCATTCATAATTTTAAATTACGAATGTTTGGAATCAATCATATCGACTTCCAACTATGCAAAGATTAAATATTTTTATCTTTGACCGTTTATTCAAAGAACTCGAGTGCACGAGCAGTGTGACCCTCGATGGTTCAGGTGTAAGCTAGTCGTGGGTCCACAACTCTTTGTGGTTTAAACTCGTCCCTGGAGTTACAATTAAGATGAAGCTCGTTTCAACTTAATCACCAAACGAATCAAGATTGGCGTAGCAACTACGCGTCATGATTCCCTAGATACAAATGAAGTGCCTGCAAGAACCGTGTGATATAGTTAACATACAGTACGATCCCTTCGATTCATATGTCCCGATTGAACTAGAGGCATTGGTTCATCGAGACCTTCTTCGTAGTTCAATAACTGTGCGATCGTTCTAAGTGTTGTAATCGGTACGTGCATGACTTAGAGAATCGAATTCCCTAATCACATCACTTAGTACAAAAAATGATTATTTATTACAAGAATAAATTGAAAGACCACAACCACAAGTTGGTTTGTTGGTCACCTAGTCTAATAATAGGATGATGATCTACTCGTTGGAAGAATCTAATATGGAAACGAGGCAAGTTTGGACCGAGTTGAAAAAGTAAGGAACAAACATCTACTCGGGTTGCAATGTATAGGGCTCACATGGTTCAAGCATACAACGACAAGGTGAAACCCCAGTCTGTTCAAGTTGGCGACCTGGTCTTGCATAGGGTAGAGGTCTCTAGACCTGTTGGAATGCTCGAATCAAAATAGAAAGGTCAATACAAAGTCACTAAGATAGTGAATGCCGGAGCATATCGCTTGGACCGTATGGGTGGAAGTGATGTGTTGAGGACTTGGAACATAGGCAATCTTAAGAAATTTTACCCGTATTCTGAAGAGAAGGACTTACAATTTTTTTTGTCTTATTCTATTGTTTATTTACTTATTAGATAGTTGTTCCTTTATTGCGAGTAGGGGTGAAAGTCGGATGGATCGGATCGGATTTTAGCCTTTTCGGAAAATTTCCAAAAAAATTTGGAAGTACAAAATCAATTCGAATTCCAATTCCAAAATTTTCGATAAAAGTAAAACTAATAACTACTAAATTTCAGTTCAAAAAAATAAATAAAAATAAACACAGCATAATATCCAATAAAACATTTAACAACAATACATTATGTCAAAATCCTAAAACAAAATGTATAGGTGTATTTTTCGGAAAATAAGTATCATATAATATATACTATTTATAGGTGTATTTTTCGGAAAAACATCGGAATTTTTCGGAATTAATTTCTGAATTAAATCGGATCGGAAATCGGAAATTCCAAATTTATTTTATATAATTCCAATTCCAATCCAAAAAATCGGAAAATTTCGGAAGTCGAAATGAAAAAAGTTGCTCCAAAATCGGAACTTTTCGGATCGGAACCCGCGGAAATTGGAAAATACATTCCAACTTGCACCCCTAATTGTGAGGGTCAGGCTTTCAGTCCCATTCCTACTCGGGTCCATCGCTACGTTTATGTTGGCGCCAGATTTTCAACAGAGTTCAGGCTTGAAGAAGGTTCAAGGTTCGCGGAGAGGAGCTGCTATGGAGAAAACACGAAGTTCGAGTTGTGTACAAGAATGGCGAAAAATTAAAGAGGGAGTCTTTATTATTTTTAGGGGAAAGTACAGTTTGCACCCCTGAACTATGGGGTCTGTCACAAACACACCCCTAGACTTCAAAACGTAACAAAATGACCCTTGTAATTTTTGGTCAACGTGTAAACAACTTATACCGTCAGTTTTCTTATGCATTTACTTCTTTACCCTTCAAATATATTTGAAATGCTGGACCCAATTTTTTATTAATATGCACAATTTTCTACGCATCACCCCCACCAACAAATTTCCTGGTTTTTTTCTTCCTCATTTGCCAGACTTCTCTCATCCCTCTAATACCGATCGATTAAGTTCTCGATTTTTCATACCATTTGTTCCGGCAAAAATATTTTCCGGCAGAGGTTTTTTCTCCTCTTCCTCTCCCTCTGTTGCTTCATCCCTCTCAAGCTTCTTTTTCAGTTACGGCCATGCTCGCCGGACCTTTTTGCTTGCAACGACGAACTATTTTTTCATCCTTGGCCAGAGGAAGTAGTGGGTTTGTTAAATTTTAAAGCAATTTTTGGTTGATCGCACCTGGGTTAAATCTTGCTTCTTGATTGGAGTGGCCGAAATGTGATTTGTATTTGAATGCAATGGTTGATTTATTATGTAATTAATTTGTTTAATTTTATATTTAATTTACTTTAATTATTTATGGTCTTAAGTTTGAGCTTATGTTTTTTGAATTTGGGGAAATTTTCAATTGAGGAATAACTTATTGTTAGAAAATTTATATGCTCTCACTAAAAGAAAATATTTATTCTTCTGATTTTTTTTTGTTTATGTATTAATTAAATTAAATATGTTACTATGTTAATAAGTTAATGATATAAAATATTTTGGGATGAAATAAAATAATTATTAAAATTGGAATAACATAATTAATTTAAATTTAAATATTTTTCTTATTTACAATTTTAAGTTCGGGGTAAAAAATTATATCTTCATACATAAAATGTAAATATCTTTTTTATTCATATAGATATAGCAAAGTGAGGGGTAAAAGTGTCAAAACAATGAAATAAGAGCTGGTCAACTGCCACATCAGCACATTACAAACGGTTTAAAAACGGAGGGGTCATTTTGTTACGTTTTGTAGTATAGGGAGGTGTTTGTGACAGACCCCATAGTTCAGGGGTGCAAACTGTACTTTCCCCTTATTTTTATTAAGTCCTGATAATGTACATTTTAAATCTGAACTAGTGATATCATTTGCAGGTCCTCGTCGATGTAGGCCACATATTTGTGTCTGAACCACATTAAATTCTTGTGTTCTTTTATCTGCTTTTAAGTAGTTAATTATTGTGTTAACACGAGAATTATAGTTGCAACATAATACTGTGTTAACAAGTAATTTGTCTCAACAGAACGAGTTGATTTTCATAGGCATATAAATCAACAGTTTAAGGCTTTCGGTCTCGTCCCGACCCAGGCGTATCGCTACGCTTTTCTTTTTTCAATCTTGAATTTTTGCAAGTCATCAATGAAATTTTCCATTTGCAGCATTTTTAAATTGTTTCCACTTTATCGTTTTCTCTTGCATCTAGAAAGTGATATAATTCACTAATTCTACAAAATCACCTACTTAACAAAGTCGAAACCTTGAAGTTAAAAAACAAAGTGCTCATATGTATATTTATCGGGCATATGTTTGAGTGTTTTTTATTACGACTGCGTGAAAAACTGCCCCCTACTTTTAATACTTACCCCTCGTAGTTTGAAAAATACATTTGGCTCATTCAAGTTAACCACCAACCTATATGATTACTAACGTTGTTAGTATTACGATCAAATTATAATTTTATCCTCAATTCAACATATTATTTCAATTGTCCAATATACAAAACACTTCATATTTTTTGCAAAAAAAAATTATGTTCGTATTCTAAATAAGTATTAAATTTGAATAATATTTAAGATAGTATATAATTTATTTAATATTAGATGAAATTATTTATATTATTAGATATTTAAGTAAAAATAAAATTTCTTTATGACATCAAATTTCATACCCTGAGTCTATTTGTTAAAAACCCCTCATTGAGATTTTACTTTTTGATAAATTCTTAAATTGTAATTGATATTTAACATAAATTCATTGGGTCTAAAAAACCTTATATGCCCCCAATAATTAGTATAATTATTTTAAATAAAAAATACAGTGAATTAAATGCAGAATCCGTCCCAAAATCACATTACCTAAAAATCCTCTTAATATTTCTCCACTAATTTGTTTATCTAATCTAATCTTCCTCCATCTCTCCACAAAGGCACAAACCTCGCCCCCAACTTCCCCAGTATCTCGAAAATCAATTTCATCTTTTTTCTCTTGATCTGCAAAACTGCAACAATGGTTTCACGTTTGTTGTAAGAAAATTTACTATTATTTTCGGACAAAAATTTCTTCTCTTTAGGGCAAACAACATACATATACTGGTTCAACGTTACACAAGCTTTTCCGGTAAAAAATTGACGTGTATTTACAGTGGAAATGGCAAAAATCACTTTGCACAATAGTGAATTTAATAAAATGGGAAGGTCAAAATCCATAGATTTAATAAAGGAATGGCAAAAACCACTCTGCGCGCGAAAACCACCATGCGTGCAAAAACCACTCCGCGTGCAAAAACTACTATTACATTTGTTTAAGCATCAACAAAACGTGTACAGTGCACCAGACACACACAAATCTTATATACATCAACAAAACGTGTACAGACACATACAAATTACAGTCCAACGTAAACCAATACAAAACCTCACATATAAATTCTCATGTGAGTTGAAAAACCACCATGTGAATCTGCACCGCCGCTGCTTATCTAATGACACAAACATATTATTATTTCTGTGAGTTACAATTCCGATTCCACATAAACGGGAATGTGCAATCAATAAGCATTAATGGTGGAATTAGGTGAGAAAGTTTTATTTAAAATATTTATGTAAAAGATATTATGTATCTTCTAATAACAGATATTAAAATACGTGTATTAATTAGTTAGGGGCATAATAGTGATAATTAGGGGTTTTTAATTAATAATAGTTGTTTTGGATTTATCTTAAAAATGAAATAAAATTGGGCCTAATGTAATGACCCTTGTGTAATGGGGGTGTTTCTTCAAATTTTCCCTAAATAAAAACTCAAGCAATTTAAATAATTTAAAAAAAAATTATTTAATTATTGGATTAATTTTCATTTAACTATATTTAAATAATTTATTTATTGGCAAATGGCAAAGAGGGACATGACAAGGAAGTTAAATGTATATTGGTCCACACAAAAAAAAGTCTTCCAAATAAACCCATCCTCATGTCTTTTGTCTTAAATACCCTCAATAATATAATTTTATTAATTTCATCCATTATACACTAACTTTCTCAATATTAGACATTAACCCCGGATTTAAACAAATATATCACATTAACCCCCCATCTTAATATTTTTTTGAAAAAATAAATTTTTTTTTCAGAAAATACTTTTTTTTTTCTGAATTTATTTTTCGAGCAAGATTCGGCGTTGACCGGGTGGTTTTCCGGCATTGCTTTTTTTTCAATTTTTTTTCTTAAAAAAATATTTTTATTAATATTATCGGCTTGGCTGCTAAATTACTGTCTCCAACAGTAATTTTAAATGTCGGAGACAGTAATTTAACTGTCTGAGATAGTAATATAACTGTCTCCGGCATTGACTTTTTTTTTATACTTTTTTTTTCTCTCTAAATTAATGTGTTAACAACAAAATTTTTGTCTAAAATAGTAATATTGAATACCAAAACAATAATATTACTATCCCAAACAGTAATATTTACTGTTCGGGACACTAATATTATGAATATTACTTTCCCGAACAGTAATATTAGTGATATTACTGTTTGTGACAATAATATTATGAATATTATTTTCCTTATAGAAAAATACAATGTTCGAAGCTGCAACAACGAGATGCAAAAAAATACAATTACTATTGCAATATGCATTACATTATAAAACGGCAAAATACAAAAGAAAAAAAAAGCCACACACACATTAACTTTAATACGAGTTTAGAAAGAGAACAAAAAAATATGTGAAACCTTTCATAGTTATTCCCAAAGAAGAAAAAAACTAATATTAATTTGCAATAACGAGCTGCAAATTAAAATATGCAGAACTACAAAAGTGAAAATGAAAACCGTGTAAAGGGACAACATCAACAAACTTCAAGTTGCAGACAACAACATTAAAAATATAAACTACAAAATCATCAACAAAATAGTGGCAGCAACAACCAAATAAAAGTATGCAAATAACCATATCCAAATGCAATTGTCAACAACAAACTGCAAGTGTCTTTTTTAAGATAGATGAAACCATTTGTTACGACACCAAACTGCAAAATATTATAGTGAAGTGCAACTTGTAGTGAAGTGCAACTTGTACTATGATAACAACAAAGTCGAAATAAAATATAATATAAAAGCAAAATACGCATCATATACGCAAAATCCAAAATAAACAGCAAAGTGCAAAATATACTATGCTAAAAACAAAAAAAAAATCCAAACAAAAACCGATAAAATGTTGCAATCGACATCAAAAAATTATGTAACAAAAAACAGCAAAATCAAAAGCAAGAAACCAATGATTTTCACATAAAAAACATATATGGTAACTGAGGTCGAAGAATCAAAGTGCAAAATACACATAAAAACAGCAAAATAAACATAAAAACAGCAAAATAAAAAACAAACGAATTTTTTTTTTCAGAAAACAAAGTTATTACCTGGGGCCGTAGGCTCCAAATCTCTGTCGTTCACTTCATTCATAAAAAAACCCATTGTATTTCGTCAATGAATCGCGATTTAAAAAAATACAAAAAAGTGCAATTTATAGCAAATTACCTGTATGTTTTCGATTTTGCGCCATCTTCTCGGTTTCCAGACCTACAGACTCTCCATCGATCTCAGCAATAAGGAGCTATTACAGAGTTTGGGT
>NW_012193340.1:84245-116450 GCF_000504015.1 Erythranthe guttata | reverse complement strand
GGGGGGGGGGAGGGTTTTTGCATGTTTCAATTGACGAGATTTGCAGATTTTTCCCTTCGGTGGCGGTTTGCAGATTTACATCTTCTTCGTCGATCTGAGAATTGGGGCTATAGTGTGTGTTGAAAGAAACGAGAGGTGAGTTTTTGCAGTTTCTCCCTTCGATGGCGGTGTGAAGTGATAAGTGTTCATTTTGCATGATTTTCACTTATCAATTCTTCAAGTTTTGGTCTTCGTTCGTACGAGTTTTCGGCTTTATTTGTTTATATTATGCGTTTCTTGTTTTATTTATATTTTCAGGTTTTGTTAGCTATTTTTGCCGATTCGAAACGATTTTGAAAGCGAAGCCGAGAATCAAGTCAAACAAGAGCAAAAATTGCAATCAAGTGGATGGTGGCAGCGTTCGGTATTTTATGCATAACTTCTTCATACGACCTCCGATTGAGCTGATTCAAATGGATTTAGAAAGCCAACTGCAAGGGCTACAACTTTTGTGAAATGCAAAATTGTCAAATTCGGGCTACAAAAGGGTCAAAACAGAGTTTGACGTTATTGCAGCGACCATATCGCGATATTACTTTCCATATCGCGATATGGGAGAAAACGAAACAGAGAGCTTGCATTTTTGCCATATCGCGCGATATGCCATTCCATATCGCGATACGGGGAGAAACGAAACAGAGAGCTTGCAATTTTACCATATCGCCCGATATTGCCGCTCATATCGCGATATGGGCCTTGGGATGCGTAAAAAATATCTTAAAAGGCAAAGCATACTATAAATAGATCCCTTGTGTCATTTAACAAGGAGGGACTTCTTCGTCGAACCGACTCTTCGACTTCTTCTTCGGTTTGCTCTTCGGTTCTCGCCAGTTCTTCGCGGGAAGCTTCGACGAGGGTTTCGACTCGGGTTTTTCATAAGCTTTTTCTTTACGTTTAGTTTATGATTTCTCGTGTTCTTCATTTTGATGCTATGTTTGTAATGAACTAAGCATTTTCTTTTAGGGAAATGAAACCTTGTATATATTGATTTTGATTTCCAGATCTGTGATCTATTTGTCGTTCTTTGATTCTGTTTATGTTTTCCTGTATTAAATGCTTTCGATTGTTTGGCCAACAGTTGAATTGATTGTAAATGGGAATGAACTCGAGAGAGGATTTCTCGTTTGAAGTTAGGAAAACATAGCTCGGGGTGTGGAAACGGAGACGTGATGCCCCTCGGGTAGCCCTTAAGGACTTGACCTAAATGCTCTCTTAATATCAGGTTCTGAACGGAGACGTCGGACCTGTGGGTAGACTCTAACTACACTGGAGACGGGGGTTAGAGTATTTTAGTGTCTGGGTTAGCGAATATAGAATTGACATTAGATTCGGATATGTAGATCTTTATCGATAGTACACTGGTGGATTTTCCCGAGAAGCCATCACACGTCGGAATTCCTCGCTTTTACTGGCGGACCGTTGCTTTTATTATTGTTTCTTTCTTTTTAGCTTCATCCTCCACCCTTTCGATCGTCTAGATAAAGTGTAGGATATTATAATTACGGTACTTGGTAAATTTAGGAACTTAATTCCCTGTGGATCGATATCTGGAATTCACTATTCTACAAAACGCGATACTGTACACTTGCGGTTTTTCATAAGTAGGTTTTACGCGTATCAAGTTTTTGGCGCTGTCGCCGGGGAATTAGTTAATCTTGAATTTACTAATATCGTTACCAACTATCCTTGCTTTACTTTAGACATTTTTTCTTTTATTTTATTTTTTATCATTTTGATTTTTTTCATTTATTTTAGCAAATTTGTATACATTGATGGCCTCGATTTATGATCTCTCTCTTGGCGAGATTCAATCCAGAGCTGATTACATTCAACAAGAGTTGGAGGATATTGAAAGACATCGAAGGTTGAACCCAGAAAATGGAATTGCACAAACAAATGAGCACTTCTGCTATCTACAAGAAGAACTCCACTTTTTGGCAAATATTTTCGAAAATTTTCAGAGATGTCACATTCATAAACCACATCCGACCATCCTTTATGAAGACAACGAGGTATTTACAGATTTTCGTATGAACGATGAGGTTAAGCACCTTGAGGGAATTATTCATCCCAGTTCTGTAGATACTTTTGCGTGTGATGAGAGTGAGATGAAGATGATGGTAGAGGAACTTGACGAACAAAATCCTATCCACATCGTAACTCCGTATTTGAGTGTGAGAGAGGAGACGAGTATCAAATTTGAGGTAGAGCTCACTCCAAAGCTCGAATATCTTGTATATGAGTTTGAGAGATCGGTAGGCAAGCAACCCATTCTAGTCTCCTACCGACTGATTTCCAAAGCAAACGAGAAGTTCCATGGGATGGGATGGGCACTACGTGATTGCAATCTAGTCCATGATATGATTGCAAAGTATGTATCAAGACTGGTGGATGGATGCGCAATCTACAAGGTTTTGGATTGGACATAGTCCGACCAAATCATGTCGAGCCGTCGACAGTAAAACGGCGCTGAATGGGAGGCAGCCCATTGTTTATTTATCTTCTTTTATTTCCTTTGTTTTTGTCGTTTTTGTCGTTTTAGCATTTTTTTTGTTTTTTTGGTTTAAGCTAGATTTCACCCATTTCTTGATTTTTGCCGGTATCTCGTTCCCAAGAAAAGAAGAGTAAGAAGTCGGTGAAGTCTACACAACTCCGGCAATTCGCCCTCGGTGCTAAAATTCATGGCACCCCGTGCAACCAAAGAACACTTTCGCAACCGTAGAACACTGATCAATCTGCGGCACGACTGTTCAGGGCGTATTTCTTTCTCATATCTTTTATTTTTCGCATTGAGGGCAATGCATGATTTAAGTTTGGGGGTGAGTTTAGCTTATTTTGATTTGGTCTTTTGCATGCATATCATATAATTTAGTTTCGTTTATGTATTTCGATTTCCGTAATTGTGTTATGTTTGTCACATGCATTTCATTTAGGATCGAGTGTAAGTTGCATTTCCGGATTCTATTGAAGCAAAGCAATTAATGAATTAGTAGACTGGCTAGTTGATTTTAAAATTGAAATTATGGATAACCGGCTAATTATAGATGTATCTTCCGACTGCGTTTTTGCAACTTGTGTGGATAGCCTTTCGAATCCTTTCCGATTAAGCTTGAGCGCACTTTTCTGAGGGGTATAATAGCCTGAGGTTTGGGGGGCGAGTTAGAATTGAATTATGTGTTCACGATTTCGAGTTGTTGGCTAAAAGTTCTATCAATGGTCTTTACGTTTTTATTTTATGTTATTTTGTCTATTAAAAAAAAAAAAAAAAAAAAAAGATAAAGAGAAAAATAATAATATGTGGTGTTGTTGTGATTCACGCTCTGATTTCCCCGCCTTTCTGACTCGAGCTTAACCCGTTGGGTGCACCTCGTCGCCTAAGTCTCTCGAGTTGTCAAGCTTGGGGGTTTCTTGGACTAAAGTTTGATACATGGGTCAGGGAGATAACACAGTGGTGTCGAGCCTTGCATGAGTCACGATTATGCCCGTTTCCAAAAAAAAAATAAAAAATGAAAAAAATGAAAAAAGGAAAATTGTGATGAAAATCACCAAAAATATTGTTGTTGTCATTTCTTATATTGAATAAATAGACCTACTTATGCACAACTCGAGTTTTTGAATTTCAGAGTCAAAACTTACTTTTCACCCACATTTCTACTCAAAACCCTCGATAATTGTGTTTACTGTTTAATTACGGATTCTTGAGTCTATCTTTCATTTTGGTGTAGAAACAACTAATTGCGTCGGTAGGAAAGTCGAATACCTTAAGCCGTATGCCATTCTAAGATTTTAAGTTATCTAGCTCGTTTTATCTTTGGAATTAATTGCAATGCTTTGACCAATCCGGCAACTTTGTGGGTGTGTTGTCTGAAAACCCTCACGAGACACAACTCGTCCTTTGGGGATACCCAGGGGTTCAAAGGCTTGTTGCATACGATAAATGCAATCGTGTTTCCCTACGTTAGTGGCCTAGTTTTAGTTTGTTGTTTCTATTTCCTTTTTTTTTTTGTTTCGTTTTGATTTACTCGGGACGAGTAAAGATCTAAGTTTGAGGGTGTGATAAGTGTTCATTTTGCATGATTTTCACTTATCAATTCTTCAAGTTTTGGTCTTCGTTCGTACGAGTTTTCGGCTTTATTTGTTTATATTATGCGTTTCTTGTTTTATTTATATTTTCAGGTTTTGTTAGCTATTTTTGCCGATTCGAAACGATTTTGAAAGCGAAGCCGAGAATCAAGTCAAACAAGAGCAAAAATTGCAATCAAGTGGATGGTGGCAGCGTTCGGTATTTTATGCATAACTTCTTCATACGACCTCCGATTGAGCTGATTCAAATGGATTTAGAAAGCCAACTGCAAGGGCTACAACTTTTGTGAAATGCAAAATTGTCAAATTCGGGCTACAAAAGGGTCAAAACAGAGTTTGACGTTATTGCAGCGACCATATCGCGATATTACTTTCCATATCGCGATATGGGAGAAAACGAAACAGAGAGCTTGCATTTTTGCCATATCGCGCGATATGCCATTCCATATCGCGATATGGGGAGAAACGAAAAAGAGAGCTTGCAATTTTACCATATCGCCCGATATTGCCGCTCATATCGCGATATGGGCCTTGGGATGCGTAAAAAATATCTTAAAAGGCAAAGCATACTATAAATAGATCCCTTGTGTCATTTAACAAGGAGGGACTTCTTCGTCGAACCGACTCTTCGACTTCTTCTTCGGTTTGCTCTTCGGTTCTCGCCAGTTCTTCGCGGGAAGCTTCGACGAGGGTTTCGACTCGGGTTTTTCATAAGCTTTTTCTTTATGTTTAGTTTATGATTTCTCGTGTTCTTCATTTTGATGCTATGTTTGTAATGAACTAAGCATTTTCTTTTAGGGAAATGAAACCTTGTATATATTGATTTTGATTTCCAGATCTGTGATCTATTTGTCGTTCTTTGATTCTGTTTATATTTTCCTGTATTAAATGCTTTCGATTGTTTGGCCAACAGTTGAATTGATTCTAAATGGGAATGAACTCGAGAGAGGATTTCTCGTTTGATTTTAGGAAAACATAGCTCGGGTTGTGGAAACGGAGACGTGATGCACCTCGGGTAGCCCTTAAGGACTTGACCTAAATGCTCTCTTAATATCAGGTTGTGAACGGAGACGTCGGACCTGTGGGTAGACTCTAACTACACTGGAGACGGGGGTTAGGGTACTTTAGTGTCTGGGTTAACGAACATAGAATTGACATTAGATTCGGATTTGTAGATCTTTATCGATAGTACACTGGTGGATTTTACCCTAGAAGCCATCACACGTCGGAATTCCTCGATTATACTGGCGGACCGTTGTTTTTATTTTTGTTTCCTTTTTGCTTCATTTCATCCCCCATTATTTCCTTCATCTAGATAGAGTTTAGGATAGTATAATTACGGTACTTGGTAGATTTAGGAACTTAATTCCCTGTGGATCGATATCTGGAATTCACTATTCTACAAAACGCGATACTGTACACTTGCGGTTATTCATACGTAGGTTTTACGCGTATCATGAAGATATACAACACTTTCGGTTGATTTGAGAATTAGGGCTATAGGGTACGTTGAAAGAAACGAGATGTAAGATTTTGCAGTTTCAATCTCACGATTTGAGATTTTCTTGCTTCTGTTTTAGCTAAAAATCTGATTTGGTGGATAGTTATATTTAAAAGATAATTTTCCTATTTTGCTGCAAAGGGCAAATCAGCCAAAAATATTAGTAGGTGAGTTTAGAAAAATAGAACTTATGACTTGGACTAGAACCTATATAATCTTAGAGTGGAGGGTTTATAAAAAAATACCCCTAATATTATATGTGTGCATTTAAGTCTTCCTCATTGGAGCTAAATCCAATTGCCCATGTATGTATTACGCAACACATTACAATTATCGGATGCATATAAGTATATCTAGTTTCGCTTGATTTAGATAATGAGATTACACAAGATAATGTGATAATTTGCTAGAACTCCCTCATTTAGAACTTATATAGATGGGGATTCATTTTGTTAGTTGATTATAGCTATAAATTCCTTGACTAAAATTTTACGTTAAATTAAATTGTTATTCTACTGACATATTTACCGTTCATTAATATTTATATTAAGATAATTAGTTATGAAAAATATAAACAAAATCTCACACTTCACTCTATCTCTCTTCCAATTCCCCTATCACTCACGCATCTCTCTTCTCTAACTTCCCGCTCTCTCTCCCCTCCTCCCCCACATCTCTTTTTCTTTTCTTTTATTTTTTACTCTTTTAGCCTCACGGCTCTCTCCCCCTAAGTTGTACCAACAAAATGCTAGTTGCAATAGCAAAATGCAAAATATAATTTAACAACATACAAACTGCAATTTGTAACAACAAAAAATAAATTCAATATGGAACCACTTAGCATATGTCAACATTTTTTTTTACAAATTAAATGTCTTTCCTCAACAACAAAATATGGAACTAATGATAATTTGCTCAAACATCAGTACTCCAAGTTTATTTTTCCTCGAACAATATAAAATAGGTTTAAAAGATAAATATGAAATAAGAGATAATATAACAAACCAATAAACTAGTTTTTGTTTAAGAATAATCAGTACATTAAACACAAAATATTTTAAAATACAAATAAATAAATACAAGCAGTGTTGCAAGATTATTGACGAACATACTACAATCTACCATAAATGACTCTGGTTGTGGTGATGTCATAACAGACTCAATTTCTGCCGACTTCCGAACATTTTTTTGTGTAAACCTATATTGCTGGAAGATGCGAACCGCTGTAACTAGATTGGATCTATATAGAAGGGGTGATTTATTATCTCCATATGTTGGCTCTTCCACATTGTTTTGTTCTACTGTGCGAACATATTCAGCTTGATTCGATCGTTGCTTTCCTCATTTGGAAGACTCTGCTGATTCATTTATTCTCTTCACCTTTTATCGAATCAACTGTTGAATTAATAAAAAAAAATTGCACACCATGTCCCCCAATAAAAAACATGTACATCAATTGCGCATAATAACATGAAAGGTGTATCTGGAAACAACAAGTGTAAATTGTAATAGCAACTAAAAATTGTAATTTCAAACAACAATATACATTTTCAAAATCACAACATATATAACTATCAATATACATTTTCAAAATCACAACATAACTAACAATATACATTTTCAAAATCACAACATTAGTAACAATACAATAGCAGGTTTACAAAATTGACATGTCACCAAAGTGTAATATACAATATACAATACAACAACAAGTGCAAAATACACAATAAACAGCAAAGTGCAAAATACACATTAAACAGTAAAATAAAAAACCAACAAAAAAAGACATTTGCAGAAAAAAAAAATTATTACATGGGGTCGTAGACTCCAAATCTCTGTTTTTCACTTCATTCATAAAAAACCCATTGCATTTCGTCAATGAATCACGATTTAAAAAAAATACAAAAAAATGCAAAATATAGCAAATTACGTGTACGTTTTCGATTTTACACCATCTTCCCGGTTATATTTTCTTTTGTGAGTTGCAAACCTACAGGTACTCTATCAATCTCAGCAATAATGGACTATGGTGACAGAGTTTGGGTTGAACGAAATGCGGGAGAGATTTTGCATGTTTCAATTTGACGAGATTAGATTTTTCCCTTTTGTGGCCATTTGCAGAATTACAAACTTTCATCGATCTGAAAATTAAGGGAATAGGGTAACAACGTTTGCTTTGAAAGAAACGAGGGTGAGGTTTTGCAGTTTCAATCTCATGATTTGAGATTTTCCGCCTCAATTTTAACAAAAACCTAATTTGATGGATAATTATATTTAGAAATAATTTTTTCCTATTTTGCTGCAAAGGGCAAATCAGCCAAAAAAAAAATAGTAGGGGTTATAGCATAATAAAACCTATAACTTGGATCAGCACATAAATAATCTTAGAATGGAGGATCTATACAAAATTACCCCAAGATAAAATCATTGTAATCTTACTCGGATCAGGACTCACGAGTTCTCGTACGCTCCAACTCGTAGATCTTTTTATCCTTAATTAGATCATTAAATAAATCTATATCTCTTATCTTATAAGATATATTTATTTCAATATCTTTTATCTGAATAGTTTTATTATAGAAATTTATACATGTCGTATAAAACAAGTAATGCAAAATATACGGTGTCTCAGGTGTTATAGAATTATAATCCAGTACAAACACTATCTGCTATATGATTTCTCTCCTTTATAAATAGCAGCGAACTGAGTTCTCTTTTCACATAAGCTTTTTATTTATTTGCATTAATCCATTATTCGTCGTGTTTTGTTTAAAGAGAGAAAAACAGAGAGAGAGATGGAGCTTGATTTGACACCACAGTTGGCGAAGAAGCTGTACGGCGGAGATGGTGGCGCGTACTATGCATGGTGCCCTAACGAGTTGCCGATGCTCCGCGAAGGCAACATCGGCGCCGGAAAGCTCGCCCTTGAGAAGAACGGCTTTGCTCTGCCTCGATACTCCGATTCTGCCAAGGTTGCTTACGTGCTTCAAGGTATATATATTCACAATTCAGATTGCCTGTTTTTTCGATTATGTACTTTTTCAGAACGAGTTTCATCTTTCTGGTGTTGATTTCTGCTTTGATCACTCTGTATTTTTTTTAATTTTTTTTTTTCAGTTTGTGTATTCCCGCGTTATTTTCTGTTTGAATAAGTTGTTTGACGAATTGAACTTATGAAATTGATATAGGTAGTGGAGTAGCCGGTATAGTCCTCCCGGAAAAAGAAGAAAAGGTGATCCCAATCAAGAAGGGAGACGCCATAGCCCTCCCCTTCGGAGTAGTCACCTGGTGGTACAACAAACAAGACACGGAGCTAGTCATTCTCTTCCTCGGCGACACCTCAAAGGCCCACAAATCCGGCTCCTTCACCGACTTCTTCTTAACCGGTCCCAACGGAATCTTCACCGGATTCTCAACGGAGTTTGTTGGCAGAGCATGGGACTTGGAAGAGAGCACCGTCAAGACACTCGTCGGCAGCCAATCAGGAAACGGGATTGTCAAGCTCGATTCCACCTTCAAGATGCCCGAGCCCAAAATCGAGCACTACAACGGAATGGCGTTGAACTGCGAGGAAGCTCCGTTGGATGTGGACATCAAGAATGGTGGCAAAGTTGTGGTTCTCAACACTAAGAATCTACCGTTGGTCGGTGAAGTTGGGCTCGGTGCAGATCTTGTTAGGTTAGACGGTAGTGCAATGTGCTCTCCAGGTTTCTCTTGTGACTCTGCTTTGCAGGTTACTTACATTGTAAGGGGAAGTGGCCGTGTCCAAGTTGTCGGTGTCGATGGGAAACGTGTGCTCGAGACGAGGCTTAAGGCTGGTGATCTATTCATTGTGCCTAGGTTCTTTGTTGTCTCCAAGATTGCTGATCCCGAGGGTATGGACTGGTTCTCCATCATCACTACTCCAAAGTAAGTTCTATTCAAATATTTTTGATTCTCTATCCTTATTTAAATTTATACAAGGAGTTCCTTTTTTCTTTTTTCTTTTTGCTAACTTCTTAAATGTGTGTTTTGTTGTGATATTTGCAGTCCTATTTTCACTCATTTGGCTGGACGGACTTCAGTTTGGAAGGCGCTTTCGCCCGAAGTTCTACAGGCGGCTTTTAATGTTCCGGCAGATGTCGAGGAGAAATTCACCTCAAAGAGGAAGGCTGAGGAGATCTTCTTTCCACCACCAAATTAATGCCACTAGCTGGGCTTTCGAGTTTACTTTTCGTTTTATTTTATTTTTAG
This sequence comes from Erythranthe guttata, assembly GCF_000504015.1. The sequence goes on along the minus strand of NW_012193340.1, from coordinate 106,594 downwards.
GACAAATTAGAAGTACTATTAGGTTAGTTTCTTTTCAGTTGATTTTTGGAGTTTCCTTCGGTTTTATTTTAGGTTAATTTCTTTTCACTTGCTACTGAGTTATGCAATAACTTTTATATGGAATACTACATATTTTATAATTTTTAGTAGGGGTGAAAGTTTGATGTTAGCTTTTTCAGAAAATTTCCATTTTTTTCGAAAGTACAAAATCAATTCCAATTCCAAAATTTGTGGAATCTAAAAATTAATTCCACCTTTTCTTCCATTTTATGTAGTGACAAAATTATCCCTAAATATATTTTAGAGTTTATAGAAATCAAAGGACAATGACGTAATTTAGTTAATATTTCATTGAAAGGTTAATTATACAAGTAACTTTTCATATTCATAGTGTTTTTTTAATAGTTTATTCCTGTTATAATTTCTAACATGCTTTGAAGTTTGAAAATATATTTTATTCATATTAAAGTATATTTAGAGAGTTCTCTAATAAGATATTAGTTGACTATATTTAAGTCATCATTTAGCTGAAATAATTTATTTATGATATGGTTTAATTTGTCGATATTCAATCAAAGAGTTCTCTAATAAGACAATATTTTACTATATTTAAGTCATCATTTAGCTGAAATATATAGTTTAATTTGTCAATATTCAATCATTTATAATAATTTGAAGAGAATAAGGAAAAAAAAGAATTCACATAAAAATAAATAGATAAAATTGAAAAAACTAATTCCACAACTTATTATATTAGATGAAATAAATAGTCCAAAAATTTGAGGTACTAAATAAAGTACAGACAATCATATAAGGTTAAGTTAAATGGTATGCAATCTTTGATATTACAAATTACTTTTGATATTTTTTGTAGTATCTCTAGGGGTGTGAATGAGCCGAGATCGAGCAGAGCTCGCCTCTTTTGGCTTTTGTCGAGCTCGAGCTCGAGCTCGTCGAGTTCCTCTTTTTTTGGCTCGAGCTCGAGCCCAAGCTCTTTTTGTTTTAAATATTTTTTATTTATTATTTTATTATAAAAAATTATTTAAAAAAAATACAAAATAAAAAGTAAATTGTAATGATATATATTTTTAATATTTGTATTTATTTCTATAATATTTTATACTATTATACATTATTTAAATAAAAATAACATATAAAAAATAATAAATAATAAATAAGGCTCGCGAGCTCATGAACAACTAAAAACCGGCTCGAGCTCGACTCGTTAGAAAGCTCGAGCTCGCGAGCTCGAGCTCGAGCTCGAAAACCTCGAGTTCGAGTTCGAGCTTTTTACGAGTCGGCTCGGCTCGTTTATCACCCCTTAGTATCTTAGTATCTCACATCATAATTTTTTTTAAACTAGATAGGTGCACTTGCGTTGCACGTGTTGTATTAATTGAATCTAATTCGGTAATTTTTTATATATACTTATTCATTACAAGAAAACATACTTTTTGCGAGGATAAAATTCATCATGAAATCGTTTTGTAACGAACGGGACTTGATAAATGCGGTACAATTTTTATGAATACAGTTTTTATTTTCAAAAACTTTCGCTCTCTAAGGTTTGAAAAATCCTTACAGTACACCTAGAACGGGTGCGAAATAGCATATTTCACGTCCAAAATAGGAGCGACGAAATAGCATATTTCACGTCCAAAATAGGAGCGGAAAAATATTATCCACGCCCCTACTGGGCGTGAGAGCCACTGCTTCACGCCCAAATTGGGAGTGGAACAATAGTTCCCACGCCCAACATGGGTGTGGATGCTTGTCTTCCCATTTTTTTTCTTTTTTTCTTCTTTTCCTTTTCTCTCTTTTTTTTTCTTTTTCTTTTTGTTTTAGTTAGTTAGTGATTAATTAATTATTAATGAATGATTAACAAATAATATTTTTTTTAATTCGTTAATAATTAACCAATAGATAAATATTTACTCATTAACGAAAGAAATTAATTATAATTGACATATAAGTGATTTAGAGTAGAAATTGCCTTCAAATTTGGTGAGATTTTTGGATCGGAGAGGATTATTGAGAATTCTTGAGAGTTTTTGAGGTTTTATTGGGAGGTTTGGGTGGGTTAGAGAGAGAAAGAAAAGCATATTGTGGACGATATTCGTAATTTTAGTACTGCGAAAATTATTTTAGGTAACGATATTGTTTCGTTACCTTATGTTTCTTCTAAAGCCCGGCGCTGGAAGTTTTAGTAACAAATATTACGAATTCAGTACGAATACTGGTGAAAAAAAACTCTTCGTTACAATAGGTCCAATACAAGTAACGAAGTTATCCTTACTAAACATTTTTTTATTGTTACAAAAGACTCATTCGTCACCAATACTTATTTTTAATATTCATTTAATTTATTTACATGGTAAACACTATTTGTCATAAAAAATATTTATGAACACTGTCATCTCCATTAATATTAAAATTCTATTTATATGACAAATATAATTGTCATAAAATATGACATTTGTGTATTATATGAGTGTTGCACTTTTGCTAATAGCTTGTGAACCTAAAGAAAATAGTGAATGAGAATTACTATATACATGAATACTAACCTAGAATAAATATGCAAAAAGTAAAAAGATGTTTAAATAAAAAAAAAATTAAATAACCGCAAGAGAATACTTCAAGAACAAAAACTCTATGACTATTGTAATAACTAATAACGCAATTATTTGTCACTAAGATTCTTTGATTGTTGGTGACAACAGTATACCATTTGTACTGTAACACTTTTCTTTGTCACTAATAAAAGTTTCCGTGCCAATTGCTCACCTTTTATAACTATTCTATGCTGTCGTCTCAAAAAATTAATTTTTTGGTAACGGAAAAGTATCTTCTGTAATCATAGTTATCTACTATTACCAAAAAGTCAGGTTTTTGTGACAATATTACTTATTCGTTACAGGAATATATTAAGTTTTTATAAGAAACTGTGCCTTGTTATCAATTATTTTAGTTATTTGAAGATATTTTTCTAGTGTTACTTAAGGGTGAAAAACATATGAAACGGATCCGAACTGACTTTTCTATTTATATTCTTATATATTTTTGGAAGTTAAAAATTGATTCTGAATTTTGTTCCAAAAAAATCGGAAATCCTCATAAACGGCATAAATTTGAAAATTTCCGAAATTGCTTTAGTTTGTAATTTTTTGTTCAACTTTAGAAATGATCGAATTTATAAGAAACTATGCCTTGTTACCAATTATTTTAGTTATTTGAACATATTTTTCTAGTGTTAGTTAAGGGTGAAAAACAGATGAAACGGATCCGAACTTACTTTTCTATTTTTATTTTTTTGGAAGTTCAAAATTAATTCTGAATTTTTTTCCAAAAAAATCGGAAATCCTCATAAACGGCGGAAATTTTAAAATTTCGTAAATTGCTTTAGTTAATTTTTTGTTCAAATTTAGAAATGATCGATTTTTTTTTGGAAAAAAATTTGGTATTTTCGGAATTTAACCAAAATGGTCTTTTTTTTTTCCTTATTCCCTGAAGCTGTGAAGCAACAATTTAAAGTGAGAAAAACTTGCAGTTAAATGGTAATTATTATGACAAAAGATGGTTTAGTGAAGAAAAATAAAAAAAAAATATAAAAATAGTCCTAACCCTAAAAATTATGAAATTTTCGGTTTCAAATCCCAAAATCCAGAGTTTAATCATGTTTCCCCAAACATCAAGTTTTTAGTAATGTAAAACAGGATTAGAACATCAAAATGAAACCCGAATTTCTTGGGATTCTCCTGGGATTCCCCAATTTCTGAATTTCGTCCCAAACACAGTCCTCGGCAATCCTAACAAAGAACAAAGCCTAAAAAACAAAACAAACTCCTCACTCTCACAATTGAAGACTACTTGTCACGAATCAACAACATTTACATTATGGCAATTGTTAACCATTTTACAAGATGTAAATTACTATGAACTAAATCGTATATAAACAAACACTGAATAACAATTCAAAAGAGACAAACAAGCACGATTACACAAAAAACCCACCTATACAATGGGGTCTGCTTTGTCGGAACTTAAAATTGCTTCCCTTTTGTGTGTAATTATTGAACGTACCACGCCAATACACATGTGAGCATCATCCACGCAAGTTTTATTCATCGATTTTAACATTTACCTGGATCGCCGAGTTTTTGTGGAAGGGGCCGTGTAAGAATTGCACTACATTGCTCCGTGAGTTCGATCATCTCGTTCCCTTGCAATTTCTTCCCCTTCGTCCCGAGGTCCTTGAGAAATTTCACCCACTTTGGCATCTTCTGAATCGCTTCGATGAATGGAATATTTATGCGAATTTCCTTCAACTTGTCCAAAAAGCCTTGGTATTCGGCATCGAGCTTCTTCTTTAGAAACTTTTGAGGATATGGAATTGGAAGGTCTCGTGAAAGCACTATTGATGGTGGCTCTTCATGAGTTGATTCTTTTTCCTCAATCACTTTCGGCTTCTCGATTACCGTATTTCTCTTCTCTTTTCGTGGGGCTTCCTCCAATTACTTACTGTTCTTCAAGGTGACTGCTTGACAAATCTCGACCTCGATCTTTTCTTTTGCAATCCATGGGGATATGGGATCGGTTCCACCCATTCGGCTACAGTGACTTACGGCTTAATTTGAATTTCTTTTTTTTCCTCGATCTTGAAATCGATAGCTTGGCAAGTCTCGAACTTTTGCTTTCGAGGGTCTTCCGCATTCGATGGCAATGCTCCTGCCGGACGGTTCTCTTGATTCAATGCTAGATGTGCCAATTGAGTCTCCAAATTCCGCAGCGTAGCTTGAGTAGCGGTCATAAATTGGTCCAATATCTCTTTTGTGTTTGATTTTTGGGCCGGTGGATTGTTGCCTTGATAGCTTTGTTGAGGAGGGGCTTGATTTTGAAATTGACCTTGAGGTCTTTGATACCATTGGCCTTGTTGATTTCCTCCGTATTGCCCTTGTGATCTCCACCCTTGATTTTGGAATTGGCGAGGGGCATTGTTGACGTAATTGAGTGATTCCACATCTTGTTGGCATTGGAGCGTCTAATGATTTCCACCGCAAATTTCACAACATAGAGAATACACGGCTTGGACTTGTTGTGGTGGGTTTGCTTTGATTTGTTGTAAAAGGAGTTGATTTTGTTGAGCAATTTGGGTCATTTGAGCTTGAAGGCCCGTAACTGCATCTAATTCCAAAACTCCGTGAACCTTCTTGGCTCCACTAACCGTCCTTTCGCTTGACTTGGCAAACCTATTTTGCGCAATTTGATCCAACATAATAAATGCATCCGGTGTCGATTGACTCATAAAATTACCCCCGGTTGATGCATCTAAAACGGTTCTCGCATTCTCGTTAATTCCTTGGTAGAAGATGTGGATTTGCCGCCATTGCTCTACTCCATGTATTGGACACTGCCTCAAAGGGGTCTTGAATCTTTCCCCTGCCTCGAATAATGGCTCCCTTGATCTTGGACGAAATTATGAATTTCCCGTCGTATTCTCTTGTCCTTCTCTGGTGAGCTGTAAACTTTCATGAAAAGGTTTAGGAGTTGAGGCCATGATGAGATAGAATGGGGGGCTTGGAACATCAACCACTGGCGAGCTCTTCCTTGTAGTGAGTGCTTGAAGAGAATTAATTGGAGCCCCTCTTGGGAAACCCCGTTTTGACGATGAGAATTAAGGTATCGAGAAAATTGACAATGTGGAGATGGGGATCTTCACCTGCCAATCCACTAAATAACCCGTTATTTTGGAGCATCGTCAAGAGGCCTTGCTTGATCTCAAAATTATGCGCCTCAATTGGTGGATATTGGATGCTCGGGCGGAATCCGTCAAGAGTCGGTATTATGTAGTCTTGAAGTGCCCGTGCCTAAATGCTGGCTGTAGTGGAAGCCGTGGGTGTTGGTCTTGGATTTGGTTTCCGTTGGCATCAAGTAAATAGCCCTCTACGTCTCTGCGTTCTTCGTCTTCCATTATATTATTTGCGCGTTGAAGTCTCCTAGCGGCTCGGAAAGTACGTTCGATTTCGGGATCAAACGGTTCATTAGCAAGATCGAGTCTCATGCGCATAAAACAGTACCTAAAACAAAAATAAAAATAAAATTAAAATTAAAATTGGGTGAAGCGTGAAAATTGTTCAAATCTAGAGCTAAAATACAATAAATAATTAAAACATTCCCCTGCAACGGCGCCAAAAACTTGTTGGTTGAAATACCAAATGCAAGTGCACGTATCGTACAAGTAATATAGTGGACAATTAAGTCTGGATATCGATCCCACGGAGAATATTTAACTATCTATTCCTAGACGCTAAATTCTATCAATTGATATCAAGCCCACCCTACACAGTCGAAAGATAAACAATTATACTAAATTAACTAAACTAAATTAAAGCAAATTAAAAAGACAAGAGCACGAAAGCAATTTAAAATGAAGATTTAATCAGATAAAGCAAGCCTAGGATTTTATTCTCCCCTCTATGTGATTATGAATCACCCAATTCGTTCAATTATGCAAGTAATTAATTAACTCGGATTATTAATATGAGATGCTAAATTAATCATAACCCGCCTCCGCGTGTATTACGATTCTAATACTCTAGATTCAATTACTATATTCCTATGCAATTAATTATAGAACACAACATTAAGCATAAATATCAATAATGGCTACCTAAGTGATTAACTATATTCCTATGTTAATACCACAGAGGCTCTTCTATCACAGTTCTAATTATTAACCCGACCTTCCGATTCATGCGATTAACAATAACATAAAAGCACATAAAGTGGCTAGTTTCATGAACTTAATAAAACAAGTAGAAGAAATAATTCGGAATTAAAACTTGCATAAAATCATAGAATTGAGTTCATAAATCCCACATAGGGTTCAAAATAAAATCCTAGAAATAAACAAATTAGCTACTCATGATTAAAGTAAAAACGCAAGTAAAATAAATCATAGACGATAAATCTATGCTTGGAGTCTTCGAATTCTTCGTCTTCGTTATTGCTTCTTTGCTCTTGAAATTGCGTAAAAAGATTCTTCAATTGCGTGCTTGAATTAGTCTTATATAGGGTGGAAAACATGGAGGGGAATGTAGTTTCCTTGTGCAATTAGAGTTCATTTACTGCGCCTCTACGTCTTCTCGGACGGCCATCTGGATTTGCAGTTCAATTTCCAGACGGTCGTCTCAATTCAGAGACTGTTCTCCCATGAAAATATTCGGACGGGCGTCCGAATTCCTAGTGTATTTCTCGGACGGCCGTCTGAGCTCTAATTCTTCAGATTTTTTACTTCTTCACTTTTCGCCCATATTTTCTCCAAAATTGCAGTTTGGAACCTCTATTTATCCAATTCTTCAATTTGTACCTAAAACACAATAAATCAACACTTTAAGCACCAATGATCAATAAAATACACTAAAAGCTCCAATTAAAAGATATGATTAAGTGTAAAAATATACACTTAACACACCCCCAAACTTGAACTTTTGTTTGTCCTCAAGCAAAATCTACTCATAAGCAAATAACTCAACTACTACATCTCATTACACATATTAATGATCAACTTCAAGTTTTCAGAACTTGTAAGTATAATGAAAATTCTTAGGCATTTTCAAGCTCAAAATTCAAAAGCACTTGTCACTTTTCATTGTCAAAAACCACAAATCATGCAATTGCTTCAAGCATCCAATATTTATAAATTAAAGATAGAAAAAAATTTATGCTTACATACATATGTTTTACTCCATATACGCACCAAATTCTTCTACCCTACTAATACCGAATATTAAGCTATTGGAATCATTGGGGCTTTTTGGCTTACAATTGTTAGGCTCTTTGGTTCGAGGTAGGAAATATGAGTATATGTGGCTTCTTGAATTGAGGTGATTACACCAAATTTTGAAAAATAGTGTTTGAAACAATGAATTCACCTCTAATGACTTTAATAAACTCGATTCTCACAAGTTCAAAACTATCCACTTTTTCTCTTGAGGCAGTGGATCGAGCTTTCAAAAACAATTCAACAACTAGTCCTTCCTTCTCCCTTCTAGTCTCTTCTTCTTCTTCTTCTTTTTCTTTTTATTTTTCTCTCCTTTATGTATATATATATATATATATATATATATATATATATATATATATATATATATATATATATATATATATATTAATTTTTTTATTTTTTTTCAAAGAGGAAGAAGAAGGAATTTTATAAAATTTCCAGCCAAACTCCAATGGGTAATTTTTCAATAATCTCCATGTATTCGACCTTACACACATTGGCTAAAAGAAAGAGCACCGTTTCTCCAACGCTCAAATCAAGGTTTTAAGGATAATTTTGATAAAAAAAAGTCGGCTTGAAAGGCTCAAACGGTTCAAAGAAGGCCCAAATCATATCCCAAATCACTCACTATCCTATACTTCGTATCATAAATTTCCTAAGGTAAGCTCTAAAACCGAACATAGCATGATCTAACACGAATTAATTCCAAATTTAAATAAGTATATCTAGTTTGGCTTGATTTAGATAATGAGATTACACAAGATAAAATCATTGTAATCTTACTGGGATCAGGACTCACGAGTTCTCGTACTATCCAACTCATAGATCCTTTTATCCTTAATTAGATTATTAAATAGGGTGTTTCTACCATGAGATCCTGTGTTCTAAACTTTTATGAGATATCCCCTTCAAATTGCGACACGTGTCCCAGCGAAAAAACCTATTTTTTCTCCATTTATGTATTGTCGCAAATACCCTTTTTACAATTATTATTTTAAAAAAATCAGCAATTATAAATTATTAATGAAATGTCAATTTTACCCTCTCTATTTTAATGCAATTTTAAATATATATTTATTGCTGAATTAAAATTTATAACGTCAATTATATCATTATTCGTAAAAATCATTAAACAACCCATCCAAAATTGCATCAACCTGAATTCGAACTCGTGACCATCAGAAACACACAAGAATACTTACCATTAAGACACAACACATAATTGACAATAAACTAACAATACGGATATATATCACAAAGCTACAATTTATAATGGTTATAAAACTTATATAAATAATGTTAAATAAATTATTAATTCTCATATAATTATTATTATTATATATTAAAAATATCCCATACTAACAAATCTTTATATAATATAATTTAAAAATCTAAGGAAATGTTGTTCAACTCGTGTAATTTAAAAATGAGTTTCGAAAGAATTTGAAGTTTGAATTGAATCGTAAATTGGAAGATTTAATTAAATCGTAGTATTTGAATCAATTAAACTCATGTGTTTTCAATTCAAAAACAATATTCAAAGATTTGATCGATTAAGCTCAACTCATTTCAATTCGTAGACAATATTCAAATATTTGAATCGGTTAAACTCAATAATTTACAATAGCGTATTAATCAATCTGTGTATAGTTAAAGTTTAGTAACCTTTTTTTATTGAATTTTATCATAAAAAATAATAAAATTTAATTCGTAAAAATCGTAAGATTTAATCGGTTCATGGTTAGATTAAATCTTACGATTTACGATCTGATTCTTACGATTTTACGAATTAAATTATTATTTTGTTGTTAAAATTGAATTAAAAGGATAGTAGACTTTAATTATAAATAGTTAACTCGATTAATACGTTCTTGTCAGTGGTTGAACTTAATCGATTCAAATTTTTGAATAATATTTACAAATTAAAAGGATTTGCGCTTAATTGATTCAAATCATACGCTTTAATTAATCTTATAATTTGATTCTTGCGTAATTTAGGAATTATTTTTTTATGATAAAATTGAATTAAAAATGTATTACACTTTAATTAATAATAGTTAATTTGATTAAGACGTTCTTGTCAATAGTTGAGCGCGCTAATGAATCGATTCAAATATTTGAATAATTTTTACGAATTGAAAGGACTTGAGCTTAGTTGGTTCAAATATTACGCTTTGATAAAATATTATGATTTACGATTAGTTTCTTACATGTGTTAGGAATTAAATTTACTATTTTTATGACAAAATTGAATTAAAAATATATTAGACATTACTTATAAATAGTTAAATCAATTATGTAACATGTTATGTCAATAGTTAAGCAACCGATTAAAATATTTGAATAATGTTTACTAATTGAAAGGATTTGTACTTCATCGATTCAAATCTTACTAGTTGATTAAATTAAATATTAAAAGAAAATTCACAATATAGTATTTGTAGTATATAATTTTATTTTAAAGTAAGAAAACTACTAATTGGAATCAGTTATAATTTTTTCTTCTTATAAATAAACATATTATTTTATTTTTTATTTGGATTTGTCACACTATCGATTAAATAACATAAGTGAGTTTGAATTAAGCTATGCATTTGTTTATATTTAATTGAGCATTCTTTACATTTTTAAATGGTGGAGTTTATTAATACTTCTAATATTATATAATTAATGACAAATGTTTGACGTATTGAACTGCAATTCTTTATATTTTTCAAACTATATTTTATTAAATTTGTTAATAATTTATTTAATATAATTAAATAATAATAAATGTTGCAATTAATATTTGAATTAACAGGTGGTGGGGATCGGCGGTGGTGATTTGTGGGTGTGGTGAGTTGGAGCGGGGAAGAAGACTTTTATTTTATTTTTTTATTATTATCCTTATTTAATATAAAATGTAAAAAATACTTTTTGTTTAAGAAAATATATAAAGATTTTTAATGCTAGAATATATGTTTTAACTATTGCAAATTTGTCCTTCAATTTAAAATATTTACAATTGGGTATATTAATCAACTTAATATAAGGATATTTACGTCATTTCATGTCAAAAATCCCTTACCAGTCGCAAGCACAGCGAGTGACCAACACGAAGGTGCGCCAGGGGCGAATACGCCTTTGACTAAAATTCATAGGGGGGTATTTGCTAATTATTTTATGACAGGGGGGAATCGCGCAGTTGCGACTTTCACAGGGGTAGTCAATGCAATTTACTCTAACTCATCGATGCATTCGACTCAAGCAATTTTTTTATTTTTTTGAAACAATAAAAGCAATAAAACAAAAAAAATAAAACATCTAAAATAAAAACCCAAGGCATGCAACTAGAGCAAATAAGCACAAAAATAGTTTTTCCACCCTAAACTTAAAATGTTCGTTGCCCTCAACGAAATTAGCACAAAATTTAAGGATAGAAAACACCTCAATAGTCGGAGTCGATGCGATCGGGGTGCTCCTCCCTAGCTCTCTCACGCTCCTCATCATCGACAGCTCGGGTACAGGCTCAAGAACCGGCGCCGGTAAAGGTCTCGGCTCGACACAATCGGGCGTCCCACATCCCAAGTGGGACCGGGTTTTTGGCCGATTTTGCCACCGAGTTTGAGCCACTTTAAAGGTTTGACCGCCTCAAACTGCCTAAAACCGCCTCATAGGCAAAAAACTGATTTTTCAAACCTTTACACTAAAATCGTAAAAGATTGGGACCGCCTCCGCCTCGGAGACCGATTAATCGGCTGCCTCGGCCCATTTTTAGAACATTGATTAATATTAAGGGTAAATTCCACTTTCCCCCCTTGGCTTTGGCTCGATATAAATTTATTCACTTCTACCCCGATTGTATCGATTTGCCCTGTGTAGTTGAGAAATTGTCTCAGTGTGGTCATCGATGTTAGTTTTCAGACCTTTGACCTTAACACCGTTAAATAATTATATATAAAAAAAAAAAAAAAACAATTGTGACTGTCGAGATGGACTATGTTTTCTTGTATTGGATGCATTTGCCCTACAAATATTGGATGCATATAAGTACATCTAGTTTGGCTTGATTTAGATAATGAGATTACACAAGATAAAATCATTGTAATCTTACTGGGATCAGGACTCACGAGTTCTCGTACTATCCAACTCATACATCCTTTTATCCTTAATAATTAGATTATTAAATAACTCTATATCTCTTATCTTATAAAAGATATTTATTTCAATATCTCTTATCTTATAGAATTTAGACATGTCGTATAAAACAAGTAGTACAAAATATATCCTAGAGTTGCAAAACAATCGTGTCTCAATAGAATTATAATCCACTGCAAATACTATCTGCTATATGATTTCTCTCCTTTATAAATACCAGCGATATGCCTTCTCTTTTCACATAAGCTTTTTATTTATTTGCATTAATCCATTATTCGTCGTGTTTTGTTTAAAGAGAGAAAAACAGAGAGGGAGATGGAGCTTGATTTGACACCACAGTTGGCGAAGAAGCTGTACGGCGGAGATGGTGGCGCGTACTATGCGTGGTGCCCTAACGAGTTGCCGATGCTCCGCGAAGGCAACATCGGCGCCGGAAAGCTCGCCCTTGAGAAGAACGGCTTTGCTCTGCCTCGATACTCCGATTCTGCCAAGGTTGCTTACGTGCTTCAAGGTATATATATTCACAATTCAGATTGCCTGTTTTTTCGATTATGTACTTTTTCAGAACGAGTTTCATCTTTCTGGTGTTGATTTCTGCTTTGATCACTCTGTATTTTTTTTAATTTTTTTTTTTCAGTTTGTGTATTCCCGCGTTATTTTCTGTTTGAATAAGTTGTTTGACGAATTGAACTTATGAAATTGATATAGGTAGTGGAGTAGCCGGTATAGTCCTCCCGGAAAAAGAAGAAAAGGTGATCCCAATCAAGAAGGGAGACGCCATAGCCCTCCCCTTCGGAGTAGTCACCTGGTGGTACAACAAACAAGACACGGAGCTAGTCATTCTCTTCCTCGGCGACACCTCAAAGGCCCACAAATCCGGCTCCTTCACCGACTTCTTCTTAACCGGTCCCAACGGAATCTTCACCGGATTCTCAACGGAGTTTGTTGGCAGAGCATGGGACTTGGAAGAGAGCACCGTCAAGACACTCGTCGGCAGCCAATCAGGAAACGGGATTGTCAAGCTCGATTCCACCTTCAAGATGCCCGAGCCCAAAATCGAGCACTACAACGGAATGGCGTTGAACTGCGAGGAAGCTCCGTTGGATGTGGACATCAAGAATGGTGGCAAAGTTGTGGTTCTCAACACTAAGAATCTACCGTTGGTCGGTGAAGTTGGGCTCGGTGCAGATCTTGTTAGGTTAGACGGTAGTGCAATGTGCTCTCCAGGTTTCTCTTGTGACTCTGCTTTGCAGGTTACTTACATTGTAAGGGGAAGTGGCCGTGTCCAAGTTGTCGGTGTCGATGGGAAACGTGTGCTCGAGACGAGGCTTAAGGCTGGTGATCTATTCATTGTGCCTAGGTTCTTTGTTGTCTCCAAGATTGCTGATCCCGAGGGTATGGACTGGTTCTCCATCATCACTACTCCAAAGTAAGTTCTATTCAAATATTTTTGATTCTCTATCCTTATTTAATTTATACAAGGAGTTCCTTTTTTTTTTTTTTTTCTTTTTTCTTTTTGCTAACTTCTTAAATGTGTGTTTTGTTGTGATATTTGCAGTCCTATTTTCACTCATTTGGCTGGACGGACTTCAGTTTGGAAGGCGCTTTCGCCCGAAGTTCTACAGGCGGCTTTTAATGTTCCGGCAGATGTCGAGGAGAAATTCACCTCAAAGAGGAAGGCTGAGGAGATCTTCTTTCCACCACCAAATTAATGTAGCTTTATTTTGAATTTATTTTTGGTTTTAGTTACAGGACAAATAGTTAGAAGTACCATTAGGTTAGATTCTTTTCAGTTGATTTTTAGAGTTTACTTCGGCTTTATTTTAGGTTAATTTCTTTTCACTTGCTACTCAGTTATGCAACTTTTATATGGAATAGTACATAGTTTATAATTTTGGTTGAATGGCAAAAATGCCCATCACTTTTCGACCATATTTTGGGCGAATAGTACTCAGTTATCCGAAATCCTAGTGTATTTCTCGGACGGCCGTCTGGGATCTCATTATTCAAATTTTTGACTTTTTCACTTTTCGACCATATTTTCTTCAAAATTGCAGTTTTGACCTTCTATTTATCCAATTCTTCAATTTGTACCGAAAATACAATAAATCAACACTTTAAGCACCAATTATCAATAAAATACACCAAAATCTCCAAAAAAAAAGATTTGCTTAAGTGTAAAAAACTACACTTTTTTTTTTTGTTTTAGTTTCAGGACAAATAGTTAGAAGTACTATTAGGTTAGATTCTTTTCAGTTGATTTTTGGAGTTTACTTCGGTTATGCAATGACTTATATTAGGATTAATACATTATTTTATAATTTTTAGTAGGGTCCCATGTGATGGGCCTTTTTGCCATTTGCCCTTTCGTAAAATTTTCAATTTTTTTAGGAAATACAAAATCAATTTCAATTTCAATCCAAATTTTTCGGAATCTAAAAATTAATTCTACTTCCAGAAATTTTGAAATTTCGGAAATCTTAGTTTTAAAATTTCAAAACTTTGGAAAATTTTCCAAAAAAATCGTAATTTTGCAAAAATTAGATGATCCACTTTAATAAAAGTGTATGTTCTTTGTACAATAAGTTTTTTGTAGGTGATGTGGGATGATAGCGTAGCAAGTGAATTATACAAAATAAAAAAATTGATAGTTCCACAATAACAAAAAGATGATTAAGATAGCAACAACAAAATTGATGTCCCACAAATCTTCCTTGGGTTTCCACGTCATTCGGGCAGTCCTTTTGATTAAGAATTGTGTAAGAATTGTGTTCTCAAGATTGAAAAAGCTCCACAATACTTTGTTGTAGATTAGAAAGCTGCCAATTATTTTTAATAAAGTCATCAAAATCATGATGATGAACCCACATACTTTGAAAAAAACTTCAATGTTTCCTAGGGTGCATCTGGCTGAAGCTAGTGAGTTAATGAGTATGATCAGACTCAATTTTGGCAAGAAGCTTAATCTTTATTTTACTAGAAAGGTGTGCGTGCGTTGCACGCGTCATATTAATTTTTCTATCTATTTTAAAATATAGTTATATTGTTATTAATATTTTGTGACATTTATAATTCTTTGAACATAATATAATCCAAAATTATTTATTAATTAATAGGAAAATAGATAAATAATTTCATACCGGTTTTGCCTATGCATATCCACGACCTTGTTATTTTTTAATCTTTTCGTTTCAATTATTACATTTTTTTACTCATCATCGTCATTATCAAAATTTTGAATGATATATATTTACTTGCTTCTTAGTTATTTTTTTGACGTTTGTTTAATTGAAACTCCCTATATTTCATCTCTTTCTTCCTTATACCCAATGAATTGTGTAAATTGACACTAATTGATATTTTGAACTCGAATATTTCAGAATTGACAAAGTTCACCCATAAATTATGTATCTCATGGCAAAATGCATCCTACATAAATTCTTGTGAGATTTTAACAAAAAAATCAATACCACGATATTATAACTTTGAAAACAAAATATCATTCTTGTTTATATTTTATTTCCAACTTCATTTTTTATTTATTTATTTTGTCTGTATGAAGAATTTAAAAACATAATTGATGATTTATTTTATGTGTTTCATAGTGCTGTAAAAAATATATAATTTCAAAAACTTATTTGATTCAGTTTTAACGTACAAAATAATTATAAAAAAATCCCAATTTCAAAAACATAATATATTTTAAAAATTAAACCAAAACATGTGGAAAACAGAATAAGGCTTCAAACAAAATTGTTTTTCAGAGGCGAAAAATGGCCTCCATTAATATTTACTTCAAAATTTTGATAACCTAAATATCCATTATAATTTTAAAGGTTTGAAATCCGTACGTAGAGTTCTCAAAAAATATTTCACCTTGTTATAGATAATTCTTTTCGAATTGTTTAAATTTTTTTAAGAGTAAAAAGCAGTTTGCCCCCTAAACTAATGACTGTTTTGCACTTTGCCCTCCAAACAAATCCCATAATTTTCTCTCTACGGATTTGTTCTTTGCATTCTATGTTCTCTCTTTCTCATATTAATTACATTGTATTCTACTCCATTATTCCACAATCACCAAACTAAAGAACGAGATCAAACATGTCATTTTACAACACGTTATCATCACGAAGTGCTCGTCGTTATCGTGGAAAAACAATCGTTAGGATACTCGAAGAAGTCGAGGTGCTCGTGGAAGGTAAATATTGTTCGTCGGACAAGGTTTCTTGGAGAACATGTGATCCGAGTTTGTATGTGAAACGGTAATCTCGGAAGAAAATATAATATTCTTCGTAATATTTGTATTTAAGCGTTTCAAATAAACTTTAATATCCTTTCAATTTTGTTTTCGTAAGAGATGCATGATAGATCTTTTAATTGTATGAAATATGAAGTATATATTTATGTTGAAGTCATTACTTCGTTTATATCGTGGATTATCTGAAATAATATAGAGCCTTACGTTTAGAATGTAATTATATTTTTAATCAACAATTGAAAAAAAAATTAGAATAAAGTAAGTGATGCATACTGTAAAATATAAATAATTAAATAACAATAAAATTTTTGTTTTTGAAATATTATATTTTCTTGGAATTAATTTTGAAAATTAGAAAGATGATAAATATTAAATTTTTATTTTGATTTAAATAAAAAATAGTTAAAATAAAATTAAAGAATTAATTAATAATTTATACTTATCTTGCAGGTATAATAATAATAATAATAATAGAAATTTTTATTATTATTAATAATAATAATTTATTTTGTTCTCTCCGGTGGAGGTTGACCAACTGAATAAACAAGTCGCCAATACGATTATCATGAAATTTTCTGTTGGTCGACCTAGTTTACTAGAAATTCGTTCTCATATTTTGTCGGAGTGGAAACTTGAACATGAACCAGCCATTGGTCTGCTTGATCCACGACACATTACGATTCATATGGGTTCCATAGCTGATGCTAAACTAGCCCTCGCTCGTCACAGCAAAATGATCAAGAATTGCATGTTTCGTCTATTCCGGTGGACACCGGATTTTCAAATTGGTGAGGACAGTTGTATTGCTCCGGTTTGGGTTCGCTTTCCAAAGCTTCCGATTCAATATTTCAATATTTCATCATTGGAAAGGATTGGGGCGTGTCTCGGTACTGTACTGAGTGCTGATGATCGCACTCTTGGTTTCACACATCAAATGTACGCGAGGGTCTGCATAGAGATCGATGTGTCTCAACCATTCCCACAAGAAATATGGATCGGCATTTCAAAGGATCAAGGTTGGTGGCAGAAGGTAGAGTATGAAGGCAATATAGCGTATTGCTCTTATTGTGGATTACTGGGGCATACGGCAGGCTGTTGTCGCAAGAATATTCGTGTAACTAAACCTCAAAGTGTGCCAAAACCTAAAACAAAAACAGAGTATGGTCCGAAGAAGGTGGTGATACCGTTGGGAGAAAATAAGGAGCTTTTGGCTTCGGAAAAGGTAGTTGGGACATCTGGTGAGGCTTCGGACAAGAATAATGCTGACAAGATTTCGAACAAGTTTAATTCTCCTGTGCAGATTTTAAAACGCTCAGATATTGACCCTTCGAGATTGGCTGATATGAAGGAAGTTCTAAAGGGCACGGGTCTGGTTAGTGACGAGGAGACGGATACCCCAAAATCTATGTCGAGTTCACACGGCAACCGTTTTGCTCTTCTTTCTGTGGAGAACTTCGGTAATGAGGAACAACAAGTGGCAAAACATGTTACACAAACTCATGTTGATGCACAACAGATTTTTTCTAACGGTGAAAAATTATCTAGTCCATCTCGTCTAGAATTGGAATATCAATCGGCAGGCACTGAGGAAAATCAAATCACGGAAAACCATTCCCTGGGTACGGTAGTCAGTGTTCAAACGGCGGGACGTGTTGAGGAGATTAATGTTGTGCTTCCTAATTTGTCGACGGGTTCTCTAGCAGCTAAACGACTGGATGTGGGTTATCAATCAGATACGGGGGAGATTAAGAATAAGGGTACACTGTGTGTTTTATCTGATAATGAGAATGATAAGGTGGACAATGCGCATGCTATGCAAGTTGTCGAAAAACGAAAACCAGGTAGACCTCGAAAGGTCCAGATTACTGATCTCTCCTCTACATTACCTTAATGTCTGTGCTCTTCTGGAATATTCAAGGGATCGGGAAGCCAGAATCTTTGGCGTATTTTGCACAATGGATTCGGGAGCATAAACCAGGTGTTATAGGGATTAGTGAACCGAAGCAACTTAACGATAAAATTGGTGGTTATGCTCGTAAACTTGGGTATCCAAATTACCATGCAGGTGATAAAATTTGGATTTTTTGGTCTACGGATGTTGCAGTTAACATATTTTCAGTTACGGATCAGGCCATTACCATGATGGCTCACGGCTTGATTTCTTCTACATGGATTACCTTTGTTTACGCCAGTTGTAATAGAGATGAGCGACGTCAATTATGGGATACTATTCTTTCGCTGAGTGACGTGTGCACTGGATCATGGATTGTTGGAGGCGATTTTAATATTATTCTTCATCTTGATGAGAAAAAGGGAGGTAATGCAGCGGATCTGAGGGGTATTCAGGATTTTCGCGAGTGTATTATTCAAGCCGGTCTTTCCGACATTGGTTTTGTGGGAAATCGATATACCTGGAGTAACAATCAAAGAGGTAGTCGAAGAATATGGGAGCGGCTGGATAGGATTCTCATTAATGGTGAAGCGCATGTTTCGTTGCCTTCGATTGAGGTTCATCATCTAGCGCGGGTGGGTTCAGATCATGCTCCATTGCTGATGGTTACGGGACAACAGTTGAAACATAAGAGTCGATTTATGTTTCAACGTATGTGGCTTGATCACCCATCCTTTTTGAGTTTTATCTCTCAACATTGGATTTCTTGTGGTACAGGTAACTTGGGTTATCAGTTGCAACGTCGTCTTTCTTCGCTTCATAAGAAGATCAAACAATGGAATTTGGGAGGTTTTTGGCCATCTCTCTGTTACTATCCATAATCTCCAACTGCAGATTGCCGATATGGAGAAGTCGTTACAAAGTGGTTGGTCTGAGCAACTGGAGAATAGTTTGGCTGATCGTCGGAATCAATTATCTCAACAGGTGGCATGGAATAATGAGTTGCTGCAACAAAAAACTCGAGTCAAGTGGATTGAAGAGGGGGACCGCAACTCTGCATTTTTTCATTCCATTATCAAGGACCGTCGTCGTAAAAACCGTGTGGTTCTTGCTAACGAAGATGGGTCTATGGAAACCAATTCTAAAATAATTGGGGATAGAGCGGCTGCTCATTTTGCTGCGCTATTTTCAGCATCGACTTATTATATTAATGATGAGCTATTTCAGGATTACCCTCGTACGATTACGGCGGAAATAAATTCAATTCTGACATCTATTCCTACCGAAGAGGAAATTTGGGCAGCGGTTCAGCAGCTTAAGCCGGATAGTGCGCCTGGTCTTGATGGATTCTCGGGTCATTTTTACGTAGGATGTTGGTCGATTGTGAAGCATGAAGTGATTTCTTTTATTCAAGGGTTTTTCATGGGGGACCAGTTGAGCCGCTCAGTTACTATGACCTCTCTGATTCTTTTACCGAAGGTGGAGTCGCCCAAAGGTTTTGGTGATTTTCGTCCGATTAGTTTGGCTAATTTTTCTAGCAAGCTGGTATCCAAAATTCTGGCGAACAGATTATCTCAATTTCTTCATTTAGTTATTAATGAGGAACAAGCCGGTTTTATTAAGGGTCGGAGCATACATGAGATTATTATTCTAGCGCAGGAATTGGTGGAAGATTTTGATCGGCGAACTCCAGGAGGTAATCTTATTTTTAAAGTTGATATGTCTAAAGCTTATGATCGCTTGGAATGGCGCTTTCTTATTCGAGCTATGCGTAATATGGGTTTCAATGAGCAGTTCATTGACCTCATTTATCGTAATATCTCAAATATATGGTATTCAGTTTCGATAGATGGAGATAATTATGGTTACTTTAAGTCTTCTCGAGGGTTTCGGCAGGGGGATCCTTTATCTCCTATGCTTTTTATTCTCGCCCAACAAATTTTATCTCATAATCTGAATAGAGGGCAAAGAAACGGCACCATATTTCCTTATAAGGTGGGTCGTGGTGGGCTCAGCGTATCTCATCTTTTTTATGCTGACGACATGCTCTTATTTACCAATGGATCTAAACGATCGCTGCACCACTTCATGAAGCTGTTGAAGGAATCTGCCAAATCTTCTGGACAAGAAATTAACTTTCAAAAGAGTGGCGTGTATACTCCTAAACGGATGTCACAGGAACGTGCACACTTGGTATCGGTTTGGACGGGTTGTACTATGAAGAAATTACCTCTGCAATACTTGGGAGCTCCGATAGTTAAAGGTCATATTCGCGCTTCGTATTTTGATTTATTACTTCATCAAATTGCTGTCAAACTAGATGGATGGAAAGCTAAATTGTTATCATTTGCTGGTAAAATAACCTTGCTCAAATCCGTTTTATGTAGTATGCCCATACATACATTATCTAGTGTGGTTGTTCCGAAGATGGTGATTTTAAAGATTGAGCGTTTGATGAAGACTTTTCTGTGGTCGAAACAAGGGAATCGTCGTACCTCGTGGGTTTCTTGGCAGTCGGTTTGCAAACCTGTTAGTGAGGGAGGTCTAGGTATTCGTTCTTTGGTTGAGACAATGCATACATTAAGGGGTAAATATGCTTTTCAGTTGATGCGAAAACAATCGCTTTGGGCTCGGGTTATTCTGAGCAAGATTCGAGGTAATCTTTATGGTTCTCTACCTATATTAAGCTCCAAAATGTTGAAAGCTATTTGGCCTCATATACAGGTGCTGCGCGATCATAGTCGATGGATTATTGGGGAGGGGCAAATTGATTTTTGGCGAGACAATTGGCTCGGGACCCCTATCGATTCGGATTTTACTGGTGAATTATTACCCGTGAATGCAGGTATGCACATGAGATCTCATCTTGCTGATGTGGTTTCGTCGGAAATATGGGAGAGAATTAAGTTAATTCATATTCAACCAGAGCATAAGGATGAATTAATATTTACAAAGACTCCATCTGGGCGGTTCTCGGTTAGCAAATATTGGGAGTTACGACGGCAACGGGGGGTAGTGGTAGATTGGGCGGAAATAGTTTGGAACAAATATACCCCTTTTCGTCTTAATGCGTTTATGTGGAGATTTCAATGGAATGCTCTTCCTCTTGACGACAAAATCCAAACACGCGGGATTCCTCTTGTGTCTCGATGTTTATGTTGTGTCTCTCCCCAAACCGAGAATAGAATTCATTTATTTTTTCGATCTGAGGTGGCTATAGCAGTATGGAGATATTTTGCTCACAAATTACATAAACCATACATTGGTTTGATTGGCTCTCAATTGCTTCGGAATTGGTTACATGATATTCAGAGAGACACCCAGCTCGGTATTGGCACTTGTAGTCTATTTTTCTATATTATTTATGATATATGGAAAGATCGATGCACGACATTATTTCAAGATATCCCGATGAATGCTTCTCGTATTATCAAGAAGGTGGAGTTCCACTTCACGATTGTTAACGGGATTTCACTTCCTCGTATACCAGGCACTCCAAGAGGGAGCAGCAAGTTTTGGCTACGTTTCGTATTCCATTGCGACAGGTTTGTTCGCGAAAAGGCAGTTGGGTGCTTTGGCGTAAACCTGTGAGTAATTGTTTGAAGATTAACACGGATGCGGCGCAGCGACCGACTACCTTGGCAGGAGCTGGAGTAGTCAGAGATAATAACAGAGAATATCTCACGGGATTTACTTTATATTTGGAACATACGTGGTCGTTTTATATGTTGAGATTTTTACGATATTGCATGCGATTGTCTTTGCTGGGGAATATGGTTTTTCGCAAGTGGTAGTGGAATCGGATTCTGAAATTGAAGTTAAAATGATTAACGGTTTGACGGATCCTCATTGGGAAGTCATTCAGCTGGTTCGTCGATGTCGTCGAGCTATTTTTCCAGGGCTACGTATTCAATCTTGTTTCCGCGAACAAAATCGAGTAGCTGATGCGCTTGCCAAGGATGCTTTGATATCTAAGAAAACGGAAAATGGTGTCACTTCGGAATCTATTCCGTACCACATAAAAACATTATTGTTTGAAGATAGAATTGGGCTATGGAATTTTCGAAGATAGGATGCTGGTTTGCGGATCATGATTCCAGGCAGAGTGGTATTGATGTTTACTTCTTTTGTAGACTTACTTTAGTCCAGTGGTTATTTAGGAGATTATTCTTCGAAGCTTTTATTCACATTATGTAGGGGTACTCTTTTTCCTTGTGATTGGCCCACAAGGTTTTAACGAGGCCCCCTGTTCGTATTTTATAATGAAATAAAAAGTT
>NW_012193340.1:44198-83586 GCF_000504015.1 Erythranthe guttata | reverse complement strand
TATTATTATTATTATTATTATTATTAACATTTAATATATATTTGTGTGTTTTTTTTCATTGAAATACAATAAAAATTTAATTGAACAATAATGAAAACATTTACAACATATAAGAAATAAGAATACCACAATATTTCTGAAATTACATTGTATGTTTAATTATTTTTATCATGGTTAAAACTTAATTTTTATCCCAATTTCACCAATGAACTAATTTTGACGCCAATTTTGAAAATTACGTTGGTCACCGTCGATCAGCCGCTGATCTCCGGCATTGACCTTTTTTTAACCTTTTTCAGTAATATTAATGTATTAACTAATATTATTGTCTTGGCATGCAATATTAGTATCTGAAACAGTAATATTACTACAGCCCAAAAATTTAATATTAATGTGTTAATATTAATATTACTGTCTTGGCATGCAATATTATTGCCTCAGGCAATATATTATTGTGTTTATATTAATATTATTGTCTAAGTTTGCAATATTACTGTCTCAGACACTAATACTTTACTGTGTTGGTTGTTAAAAAATGGGTTGTTAAAAAATGAAACAAAAAGGTTAAAAAATATTAAATATTACTATGAATACAACAATATTACTGTGTTAATATTAATTCTATTACTTTGTTGGTTGCTAAAAAAAAGTGAAAAAAAAAAGTAAAAAAATATTAAATACTACTTTGAATATAATAAAATTATTGTGTTAAAATTAATATTATATTTTAGTCCTGTAATATTACTCTCTGATCCGTAATATTACTCTCTCAGAGAGTAATATTACTGTATTAAGGGTAAATTTCACTTTTCCACTTTGGCTTTGGCTCGATAATATTTTATTCTCTTCTACTCTCGATTGTATCGATTTGCCCCATGTAGTTGACCAATTGTCTCAATGTGATCCTCGTTGTTAGTTTTAAGACCTTTGACCTTAATACCGTTTGATCTAAGTCTTGAAAATTACAAAACAACCACCCTCCCAGTTTAAATAATTATTAAAAAAAAAGTGTGGCTGGCATAATGGACTATGTTTTCTGATTGGCTTGATTTTTGATATTTTATTTTGGTTTTTTTTTTTTTTTTTTTTTTGTTTTTTATTAGTTTTAGTTTTTTTAATAATTATGTAAATTGGGAGGGGTGGCTTTTGCGTAATTTCAGAACTTAGGTCAGACGATGTTAAAACATTTTGGTTATTAAAACAAAATATTATTTTTTTGTTTATTAAAAAAAGAACAGTCAACAGACGAACAAAAAATTTCCAGAAATCAATATTGTGAAAATGAGAGTTAATGTTATATGTGTATTACAATCGGGGTCAATTTGTAATATTATTAAGTTAAAGTTTCATGGATGAAATTGATTTAAATTATATCCCGAAAGATTAGCTGAATGCGCAATTATTTTTGGTCTAGATATATGTGTATTTAAGTCTTCCTCATTGGAGTTAAATCCAATTGCCCATGTATGTATTACGTAACGTAACCCATTACAATTATGGGCGAATGGCCAATAGGCCTATCGCATGGGACTTAAATGCACATTGGTCCACAAAAAAAAAAAAAAACAGTCTTACAAGTAAATCCATCCCCACGTTTTTAGTCTAAAATACCCTCCATAATATAATTCTTTTCAATTCCATCCATTATACTATAACTTTCTTCATATTATACATTGACCCCGGATCAAAACAAATATATCACATTAACCCCCATTTTAATAATATTTGGAAAATATTTTTTTTCTGAATTTTTTTTTTCGGACCAGATTCCTGCGTTGACTTTTTTTTTTGAAATTTTTTTTTTTTTTCTGAATTTGTTTTTCCGACAGGTCAACCACCGTTGACCGCCGGTCTCCAGCGTTGACTTTTTTTTTCGAATTTTTTTTTCTTACAAAAAGAATTTTTTTAATTAATATTACTTTGTTGGCTACTAAATTCTTGTCTCAAATAGTAATATTACTGTTTGGGACAATAATGTTATGAATAATATTTTCTCGAACAGTAATATTATTTATATTACTGTCTGAAATGGTTAAATTACTGTTGGAGACAGTAATTTAGCAGCCAAGACAATAATATTAATTAAAATATTTTTTTTTAAGAAAAAAAAGATTAAAAAAAATCAATTAACAGTTAAATTACTGTTTCCGACAGTTAAATAACTGCTGGAGATAGTAATTTAGCAGACAAGACAGTAATATTAATTAAAAAGAAATTTTAAGGAAAAAAAGTCAATTAACAGTTAAATTACTGTCTCCGACAGTTAAATAACTGCTGGAGATAGTAATTAACAACGAATACAGTAATATTAATTAAAATATTTTAAAAAAAAAGGGTCAATTAATAGTTAAATTACTGTCTCCGAGAGTTAAATAACTGTTGGAGACACTAATTTAGTAGCCAAGACAGTAATATTAATTAAAATAGTTTTTTTAGAAAAAAATAAAAAAATAAATAAATAAAGTCAACTCCGGAGACCCGGCGATCAACGGTAGTTGACCTACTGGAAAAAAATTTCAAAAAAAAAGTTTCTATTAAGAAAAAAAAAAAATCAACGCCGGAGACCGGCGGTCAACGGCGGCTGACCCGCGGTCTCCTGTGGTGGCGGGTCACAATTGAAATTAGGGTTAAAATTGATTAATCGATGAAATTTGGCTAAATTGGGGTGTAAATTATGAAATTGGAGTTGAATTGAGTTTCAATTGAATTTAGAGTAATTTTGGTATATATAAAATGATTTTCCTTATTTGCAAATAAGTTTGAACGAGTTGGATTTATTTGAAAGAAAAAAAATTGGATATCCCTATTTCAATTAAGTGCCCTTGTCATGAGCCTATTTACAATTTGCCCTACAATTATTGGATGCATATAAGTACATCTAGTTTCGCTTGATTTAGATAAGGGCGAATGGCAAAAAGGCCCATCACATTGGACTTAAATGCATTTTGGTCCATAAAAAAACAGTCTATCAATTAAACCCATCCCCATGTCTTTAGTCTAAAATACCCTCCATAATATAATTCTTATCAATTCCACCCATTATGCTCTAACTTCCTTAATATTACACATTGACCCCGGATTTAAATAAATATATCACATTAATCCCCAAAACAATTTTTTTTTCAGAAAATAATTTTCATTCTGAAATGCTTTTTTTTCGGCCAGATTCCGACGTCGACCTTTTTTTTTTTTTTAAAAACTTTTTTGTTTCCTAAATTTTTTTTCCGGCCGGTCAACCACCGTTGACCGCCGGTCTCCAGCGTTGACTTTTTTTTTTTTTAAATTTTTTTTTTCTTAAAAAAAAAAATTTTAATTAATATTACTGTCTTGGCTACTAAGTTACTGTCTCAGACAGTAATATTACTGTTTGGGACAGTAATATTATGAATATTATTTTCCCGAACAATAATATTATTAATATTATTGTCTAAGACAGTTAAATTACTGTTGGAGACAGTAATTTAGCATCCAAGGCAGTAATATTAATTAAAATAATTTTTTTTTAGAAAAAAAAGTTATGTAAAAAAAAAGTCCATTAACAGTTAAATTACTGTCTCCGACAGTTAAATAACTGCTGGAGACAATAATTTAGCAACGAACAAAGTAATATTAATTAAAAATATTTTTTTTAAGAATAAAAAAGTCAATTAACAGTTACATTACTGTCTCCGACAGTTAAATAACTGCTGGAGACAGTAATTTAGCAACGGATACAGTAATATTAATTAAAATATTTTTGAAGAAAAAAAAAAGAGTCAATTAACAGTTAAATTACTGTCTCCGACAGTTAAATAACTGCCGGAGACAGTAATTTAGCAGCCAAGATAGTAATATTAATTAAAATATTTTTTTTAAAAAAATAAAATTATTAAAAAAAAAGTCAACGCCGGAGACCCGGCAGTCAACGGCAGTTGACCGGTCGGAAAAAAAAAAAAAAAAAAAAAAAAAAGTCAACGCCGGAGACCGGCGGTCTCCGGCGGTCAACACCGATCTCCGGTGGTGGCGGCTCAAAATTGGGCTCAAAATTGAAATTAGGGTTAAAATTGGTTAATCGATGAAATTGGGCTAAATTGAGGTGCAAATCATGAAATTGGAGTTGAATTGAGTTTCAATAAATTTAGGGTAATTTTGGTATATATAAAATGATTTTCCTTATTTGCAAATAAGTTTGAACGAGTTGGATTTATTTGAAAGACAAAAAAGTTGGATGTCCCTCTTTTAATTAAGTTGGATGTCCCTCTTTTAATTAAGTGCCCTGGTCATGGGCCTTTTTGTGACTACCCCTTTAGATAATAATTAACAACTAAATACTATTTGGCGCGTGCGTTTGATGTGATTGTGAGATATCACAAATGGAGATTTGGAACAACATATTCTTCAGTATTTGTTAAGAAATTCTTATTTCCTTTTCAAAAAGTTATATATTTTAAAAACGCATTAAAAAACGAAGGACGAATCAAATATGTCTCTTAAAATACTGTGGAAATTAGTTTATAAAGTGGTGAGAGTAGAAGATAGCTTGAATAAACTGCAGTAGTTAGGTTGTGTTATTTAATACTTGAATGTCTGACCCCTATTTATAAAACAACACATCCTCCGTAAACGGTGTTGGTCGTCTTTATTTAATGGCTATGAGATGTTCTTTAGAACACTCCAAAGATATCCTACCATAAATGTACAAAGGAGGATTCTAGAAGATGTTCTGGAATCTTCTAAGGATCTACAAATCTACACTTGGAACTATAAGGCCACGGCTATTTGCAATAGTAATTTCAATAAGTGTAAAACCAAATTAAATTGTTTAATGCATAAATACTATAATACCCTTACATGTTAAAACAAGTAGAAAAATCAAAATAATGCAATACCAAAAACTCAAAAACCACAAAACATCTATCACAAAACTACAAGACCAAACTATCATCTTCTCCATATTCCAAAAACAACCAAAATCTTGCTCCTTCCTCCTCCATATACCCACAAAACCTAAACATTTAAAACCCTCAAAACACAACAAACCGTACAAAGATGGCATATATGGAGTTAGATGACATCAAAATGGAAGACTCTAAGGCGAAAGAACCCAATAAGGTATGCATTTATGTTTTTTTTTTAGCTAGGATATCGTTTTCGGAAAAAAAAAAAAAAAACACCCTAGCAGCACAGTTGACATGTACATGTCGAATTTTATAGGTAAAAATCGACATTACAATGTCGAATTTGTACCAAAAAATTCAACATATCATTGATGTCGATTTCTAGTCTTTTTTTTTTCGACGCTTAAGAGTTCGATTTGAAGTGTAGTTTTTCGATATCTTGGTGTCTATTATAATTAGTTTCAAATTTAATTTTTTTTCCTTTTTTTTTTGATGTGGTACTTGCGCTTAATGTGCTTTCCCTTCTTATGAGATCTAGGTTCCTTCGAATTGGCAACTACCCCGCTGTTATCCCATTACAGTCTCATAGCCGATCGAGCAGCTGTAACCACTCCCAAGTCCATGAGAAAATCCTTAGCCATACTGCCTCATTTTCTGTTTCTGAAGCTGTAACGTACTCGACTTCCATAGTTGAATTAGCAATACAAGATTGCTCGATACTTCTCCAATTAATGGCTCCTCCTCCCAAGGTAAGCACATAGCCCGATGTTGATTTCCTAGAATCCCTATCGGCTTGAAAATCCTAGTCGGTGTATCCTATCGGCATTATGTTCCCACCTTGGTAAACTAGCATATAATCTCCAGTCTTCCGAAGATACTTGAGAATATGCTTTACCACGGTCCAATGCTCTTTTCCCGGATTAGACTGATATCGGCTCACTATGCCCACGACATAGCAAATATTCGGTCTAGTGCATAGCATGGCGTACACGAGACTTCCCATTGCCGAAGCGTAAGGAATCGTCTTCATTCTTTCTATCTGATCGGATGTCTTGGGACACTGATCATTAGATAGTAAGATTCCATGTCTGAAAGGCAATGAACCTTTCTTGTATTCTTGCATGTTAAATCGGCCAAGGACTGTGTCGATAAAACTTGCCTGTGAAAACCAATGTTATCAGAACTGGACCGGGTATAGAACCGCACGACCATTTGGGTCATGGGTTTATAGGGTCGAACTGGTTCAACCGGGTTTTTGATTTTTTTTAATATGCTATTATTTTATTAATTTTAATGTTTTAACAATATTATTTTCTTTATATTTTTAATCTTCGAGTTATTATTTTCGCTTTTATCTACTTCACCTCACGTTTTACTATATTTTATTGTTTATATTCTATCTTTTTCCATTTTTTATTCTTCAAATTCGACAATCGGTCACCCCTATTCGATCACCCATGATCATATCTGACAATCCTTCGACCACTCATGATTAGATCCGACCACCCACTACTAAGTATGTGAAGGTTCGCTCAAATCTAGCCACAAATAACCAACTCAACGGTGATTCGAGACGTTTTGGCCAAAAACCGGGTTCCTTGACTGACTCGGCGGTTGTCGGGCTTTACCCGGTCGAACCGGATTTTGGTCATTTGACCCCGGTTTTTGATTTTTCCGGTTTTAGATGTTAGACCGGACCGCTTTATTGCCGGGTCACGGTTGAACCGGTCCGACCGGCCGGTTGGGTCCGGTTCTAACAACATTGGTGAAAACCCTAGCATCTTATTCTTTCGATCTCACAATAGCTTGATCCCAAGAATATATGGAGCCTCACCCAAGTCTTTCATATTGAATTGACTCGATAGCCAAACCCTAACTGATGATAGTACTCCCTCATCATTTCCTATGAGGAGTATGTCATCTACGTACAATATTAAAAACACCACTATGTTTTTGTTGCACCTCTTGTACACGCATGGTTCATCCTGAAATTGATTAAAACCGAAAGATTTGATAGCTTGATCAAAACGGATGTTCCATGATCTCGATGATTGCTTAAGTCCATAGATGGACTTCTTGAGCTTGCATACCATGTGTTCTTGACCTTTGGCCACGAACCCATCGTGTTGCATCATATAGATGCGCTCTTCAAGACATCCATTAAGGAAAGTTGTCTTGACGTCCATCTGCCATATTTCCTAATCGAAATAGGCGGCGATTGAGAGTAGAATCCGTATAGACTTAAACATGGCTATTGGTGGAAACCTTTAAAGCAAGACTAGTGGCGAAGGGGTTTACTCACAAAGAATGGATCGATTATGAGGAGACTTTTCCATTGTATGTTGTCGAAAGGTCTTTTTCTTGTAGTGACTTTTAGTTGACCATTCCTACATTTATTTAAATCAAACGAAAAGTTGGGATAGTATATATGGCTAATATGAAAATTGAGGGGTTTAACCGAAACTAAATTAATAAATCCCATTCTTATGTCAAAATTCGAGTATTCGACTATTGAATAACTTTTCTCTTTTCTTCTTGAAAATATCCAATGAATTTCATTAATCGTCCGAAAATAACCCATAAAATAACAAAGACACAGATTAGTTATTGACTCGGTAGCTGCACTAAGCCAGTTACTAATCTACGTCATAAGTACAGTTGAAAAGTCTTTAATCGAGTCGTGATTGGGCAGTTATTAATTAGTATTTAATTTCCAAATTGATTTTCTTTTTCGAAAAAAAAAATTCGAATTATTGATCCTGTGGTGGCGGGTCAAAATTGAAATTAGGGTTAAATTTGGTTAATCGATGAAATTGGGCTAAATTGAGGTGTAAATCATGAAATTGGAGTTGAATTGAGTTGGATTTATTTGAAAGACAAAAAAGTTGGATGTCCCTCTTTGAAGTAAGTGCCCTTATCATGGGCCTATTTGCCACCAAAGTTGGCGAAGAAGCTATACGGCGGAGATGGTGGCGCGTACTATGCGTGGTGCCCTAACGAGTTGCCGATGCTCCGCGAAGGAAACATCGGCGCCGGAAAGCTCGCCCTTGAGAAGAACGGCTTTGCTCTGCCTCGATACTCCGATTCTGCTAAGGTTGCTTACGTGCTTCAAGGTATATATATATTCACAATTCAGATTGTCTTTTTTTTTTTTTTTTCCGATTATGTACTTTTCCAGAACGAGTTTCATCTTTCTGGTGTTAATTTCTGCTTTGATCGCTCTGTATTTTTTTTAATTTTTTTTTTTCAGTTTGTGTATTCTCGGGTTGTTTTCTATTTGAATAAGTTGTTTGATGAATTGAACTTATGAAACTGATATAGGTAGTGGAGTAGCTGGTATAGTCCTCCCGGAAAAAGAAGAAAAGGTGATCCCGATAAAGAAGGGAGACGCCATAGCGCTCCCCTTCGGAGTAGTTACCTGGTGGTACAACAAACAAGACACAGAGCTAGTCATTCTCTTCCTCGGCGACACCTCAAAAGCCCACAAATCCGGCTCCTTCACCGACTTCTTCTTAACCGGTCCCAACGGAATCTTCACCGGATTTTCACCGGAGTTTGTTGGCAGAGCATGGGACCTGGAAGAGAGCACCGTCAAGACACTTGTCGGCAGCCAATCAGGAAACGGGATTGTCAGGCTCGATTCCAACTTCAGAATGCCCGAGCCCAAAATCGAGCACTACAACGGAATGGCGTTGAACTGCGAGGAAGCTCCGTTGGATGTTGATATCAAGAATGGTGGCAAAGTTGTGGTTCTCAACACTAAGAATCTACCGTTGGTCGGTGAAGTTGGGCTCGGTGCAGATCTTGTTAGGTTAGACGGTAGTGCAATGTGCTCTCCAGGTTTCTCTTGTGACTCTGCATTGCAGGTTACTTACATTGTAAGGGGAAGTGGACGTGTCCAAGTTGTCGGTGTCGATGGGAAACGTGTGCTCGAGACGAGGCTTAAGGCTGGTGATCTATTCATTGTGCCTAGGTTCTTTGTTGTCTCCAAGATTGCTGATCCCGAGGGTATGGACTGGTTCTCCATCATCACTACTCCAAAGTAAGTTCCAATCAATTTTATTTTGATTCTCTATCCTTATTTAATTTATAAGGACTTATTTTTTTCTTTTTTCTTTATGCTAACTTTGTAATGTGTGTTTTGTTGTGATATTTGCAGTCCTATTTTCACTCATTTGGCTGGACGGACTTCAGTTTGGAAGGCGCTTTCGCCGGAAGTTCTACAAGCTGCTTTTAATGTTCCGGCAGATGTGGAGGACAAGTTCACCTCAAAGAGGAAGGCTGAAGAGATCTTTTTTCCACCACAGAATTAATCTAGCTTTATTTTGAATTTATTTTTGGTTTTAGTTTCAGGACAAATAGTTAGAAGTACTATTAGGTTAGTTTCTTTTCAGTTGATTTTTGGAGTTTACTTTGGCTTTATTTTAGGTTAATTTCTTTTCACTTGCTACTCAGTTATGCAATAACTTTTATATGGAATAGTACATAGTTTATAATTTTGGCCGAATGGCAAAAATGCCCATCACTTTTCGACCATATTTTGGGCGAATAGTACTCAGTTGAAATCCTAGTATATTTTTCGGACGGCCGTCTGGGATCTCATTCTTCAAATTTTTGACTTCTTCACTTTTTGACAATATTTTCTTCAAAATTGCAGTTTTGACCCTCTATTTATCCAATTCTTCAATTTGTACCGAAAATACAATAAATCAACACTTTAAGCACCAATTATTAATAAAATACATCAAAATCTCCAATAAAAAGATTTGCTTAAGTGTAAAAAAATACACTTTTGTTTTTTTTTTTTTGGGCCAAAATATTTTTATTCCATTAATTATTTTTGGGCCAAATATACACTTAACACACCCCCAAACTTGAACTTTTGCATGTCTTCAAACAAAATCTACTCATAAGCAAATAACCCAACTACTACATCTCATTACATAGATTAATAATGATCAACTTCACGTTTTCAGAACTTGTAATTTTAATGAAAATTCTTAGGCATTCGCAAGCTCAAAATCAAGAGCACTTAGTCACTTACCATTGCCAAAAAACACAAATCATGCATTTGCTTCGAGCATCCAATATTTGTAAATTAAACATAGAAAAATATTATGCTTACGTACATATATTTGACTCCAAATACTCACCAAGTTCTTCTACTCTACTAATATCAAATATTAAGCTATTGGGATCATTGGGTCGCTTTCAATTGTTAGGCTCTTTGGTTCGAGGTAAGAAATATGGGTATAGTGGCTATTCTTCTTGAATTGAGGTGATTACGCCAAAATTTGATAGATAGGCGTTTAAAAAAATGAATTCACCTCTAAGGACTTTAATAAACTCGATTCTCAAAAGTTCGAAAGTCTCCACTTTTGCTCTTGAGGCAGTGGATCGAGCTTTCAGAAACAATTCAACAACTAGTCCTTACTTCTCCCTTCAAGTCTCTTCGTCTTCTTCTTCTCCTTTTTTTTCGAAGAAGAAGAAGAAGAAGGACCTTATAAAATTTGCCAACCAAACTCCAAGGGGTAATTTTTCAAGAATTTCCATCTATTCTACCGTTCACGCATTGGCTAAAAGAAAGAACATCTTTTCTCCGAGGCTCAAATCAAGGTTCTAAGGATAATTTCGATAAAAAGGTCGGCTTGAAAGGCTCAAACGGTTCAAAGAAGACCCAAATCATATCCCAAATCACTCACTACTCAATACTTCGTATCATAAGTTTCCTCAGTTGAGTTAAAACCGAACATAGAATGATTTAACACAAATTAATTCTAAATTTAAAATACAACATATTCAACCAAAGCAATGCACAAAGTGTGATTCCTAGCAATGATTCGTTTCTATGTTTCGTTGAATCGAAAGATAAACAAACATCTAATCCTTAACATACAAAACAAGCAATCTCATCATCAAACATTGATCATCTCTCATCATCATAACTCATCGATGCATTCGACTCAAGCAAAAAAAAAATTCTTTTTTTTTTGTTTTTTTAACGGTAAAAGCAATAAAATAAAATAAAATCTAAAGTAAAAAAACTAAGATAATAAGAATCTAAAATAAAAACCTAAGGCATGTAACTAAAGCAAATAAACACAAAAACAGTTTTTCCCACCCCCAAACTTAAAATTTTCCTTGCCCTCAACGAAATTAGCACAAAGTTGAAGGATAGAAAACACCTGACTAGTCGGAGTCGATGTGATCAGGGTGCTCCTCCCTAGCTCTCTCACGCTCCTCATTATCGAAAAGCTCGGGTACGGGCTCAAGAATCGGTGCCGGTAAAGGTCCTGGCTCGACAAAATTGGGTGTCCCACATCCCAAGTGTTGTACGATGGCTTGTAGCATCTTGCCCGACCATCTTTGAAGTGCCTCCGTATTGAATTTATGCTCGACGGTAGGCAACTGGTTCCTCGTAAGTATCATCTCTCGCTCCATCATCTTTTGGGAATCGTCGATCGGCACGTGAGCTTGAGGCTTCGGGGTCGTTTCTAGCTTGCGGTTGAGGAGCGGTTTCAATTTCGGCCAAGGCTTGTGGCTCGTTATAGATTGCTTCCTTGAATTGCGAGGCCGCAAAATCGGCAATTGGATTCCGGATGTTGAGCCCGATGTCGTTCGGTTGTTTGGGGACTTTCTTTCTTTTACACAACCCCGTGATGAAGCTAGGGAAGAAGTTCCCTTTGAGTTGTCATGCATTGTCAGCCATAGTTGATCGTACATAATGGACCTGACATCGATCGGCTTCCTCGTAATACTGTAATATGCAAGAGCACTCCGTTCGTGGTTGATTCGACTAAAAGAGGTAGTCGGGATCACGTTGGCGCAAATGAACTTCAACCATGCCTTGCCTTCACTGGCGGAACATAGTTAGGGCAGGGGGGGCGGTTGACCCCCCAGAAAAAAAAAAAAATTTAGTACTATTATTTTTAAAATTAGTTTTATATTTATTGGGCTTTAAAAAATAAAAAAAGAAAACCTAATCTAATAAAGTTGAAAAAACATCCGTCTCTTTTATCTACCCTAGTACAATTAATTGTGGGCCCCCATTAACTCTCCACAAAACAATAACTCCTAAGTCCTATCCACATCAAACTAAAAGACAAAACAACACAACCTATAAAAAGAGGGGATTCGTAACTTTTTCTTTTGGTCCAAAACTTGCAGGTACAATTTTTAATCTCACCTTTTATTGTTTATTTGCTTTGTATATATGAGATTTTCTTATGGTTATTGTTTCTTAATTTGCGTATAATATTGTTATATTTGATTTTTTTTCTATGTTTGTTTGAATATCTAGAATTTTTGGTGTTGACTCAATCATAAATTGTTATTTACAACTAGTTTAAATTTTTATTGGATATCGTTTTCATAATCGTATTCATTGATTTGGGGTGCATTGAGTTTTTTTCACCGTGTTTTTTTTACCTCCAGCTTAATAATTCAAAGATTCATTTTTTTTATTGTAATTCTAGGTTTGTTATTACGATGTCTACACATCAATCTAAGCGATTAAAAAATACAACAATTGGAACATTTTTTAAGAGTGGCCGTGAAGTGCCAAAAACAGCTGATGTTGATAGTTCCAATGTTGATGACCAAGAAATAGTCGAACCTTCTGCTCATAACGATGAACTTCTTGGTTATAAACTTGAACAAACTGCCGCAGTTGATTCTAACCAGGAATTAATTTTGGAACGTGATCCGGGAAAACGTCTCCAAAGTTGGAAATATCGAGTGAACCAACAAGATGAAATTCGACGTTTTTATATCAAAATGGGGCAATATCAATTTTATTTATCAAATTATCCCTATTCAAAAAATAAAAAATATCGAAGGAGATTTCAGTATTCTTGGTTTGCCCAATTTCCAACATGGTTAGAATACTCACCTACTACAGATGATGCATATTGTTTACCTTGTTATCTTTTTTGCAAGCAAACCAAATAGACGTCTTGGGGCAAATGCATATACTGTAGCAGGATTTCGCAATTGGAAAAAGGTTAACGACATGACGTGTGCTTTTCTAACTCACGTGGGAAATCATTATTCCCAACCATCTGTTGCTGTAAAATCATGTGAGGATTTAATGACTCAATCTCGACATATTGACAATGTTATGATGAACCAAAGTGCTGAACAAATACTTAAAAATCGCTTGAGGGTGAAGACATCGATTGATTGTGTCCGGTGGCTTGCATATCAATCATGCCCTTTCGGAGGACATGAGGAAGGCCCAAAATCAACCAATCCGGGCAATTTTATAGAAATGGTGAAACTTTTGGCAAGTTATAATAAAAAAGTATCTGAAACAGTTTTGGAGAAAGCTCATCATAATGAAATACACGTCTGGAATGATTCAAAAGGAGATATTGCATATCATTGCTACAAAAGTGCGAACCAAAATTCGTGAAGATATTGGTGATTCAAAATTTTGCATTCTAGTTGACAAAGCACGGGATGAATCAAAGAAAGAGAAAATGGCTCTTGTTTTGAGGTTTGTCGACAAAGGTGGTGTTCTTCAAGAACGTTTTTTTGATATTGTAAGTGTGAAAGACACTGCTGCATTGACTCTTAAGTGTGACTTATCCACTATTCTTTCTCATCATGCACTTAGTGTTGACAATCTTCGAGGCCAAGGTTATGATGGGGCAAGCAACATGCGTGGTAAATGGAATGGATTGCAAGCATTATTTTTGAAGGATTGTCCATATGCATATTATGTGCATTGTTTCGCTCATCGACTTCAATTGGCTCTAGTTACAGCATCTAGGGAAGTGATTCTTGTGCATCAATTTTTCACGAAGTTGGATTCTATTGTCAATATTGTCGGTGCTTCTACTGAGCGAAATGGTGAGTTAAATAATGCACAACAGGCTGAAATTTCTCGTTTGATATCGATTAGTGAGCTTGAGACAGGTAAGTGAGCTAACCAGATTGGTACTTTGCAACGGGCAGGTAATACTCGATGGGGTTCTCATTTTTCTTCAATATGTAGCTTAATAAAAATGTTTAATGCTACTGGTATTGTGCTTCAAACTATTATAGTTGATGGCGCCAATTTTTCTCAACGTGATGATGCCGATTCTGCTTATACTACCATGACATCTTTTCAGTTTGTCTTTATTCTTATTTTGATGAAAGAAGTGATGAGAATTACTGATGTTCTTTGCCAAGCTTTGCAGCAAAGTCTCAAGATATATTAAATGCTATGAATCTAGTCTCAACGACAAAGCAACTCCTTCAAAAATTGAGAGATAATGGATGGGATGCTTTTCTAAGTGATGTTATATCATTTTGTGAAAGCAAGAATATTGAGATGCCTAATATTAATGGTGCTTATAAAGTAGGCCGAGGAAAGTCGATTCATCAACCTCGAGATATTAATATTACTATTGAGCATCATTTTCATTTTGATATCTTCAATACCACAATAGACAGTCAATTGAAAAATTTTGAACAGCAGATTTTGTGATCAAACAGTGGAACTCTTGACTCTTAGTCTCGCTTTAGATCCTAGTAATTCATATAAGTCGTTTAATGAAGATGATATTTGCACTCTCGTTGAAAAATATTATCCTCAGGATTTCACTGAACGAGAAAGACTCCTTTTGAAGTTTCAGTTGCAGCATTATTATCTAGACGTGATCAAGCATCCAAATTTATGTCAGATATCAACTTTAGCAGCATTGTGTGAAGGGTTAGCGGAGAGGAAAAAGTTTGAAATATATTACTTGGTTGACAGATTGATTCGTCTGATCTTACTTCTTCCTGTTTCTACCGCTACTACAGAGCGAGTATTTTCTGTTATGAAACTTACGAAAACTAAACTTCGAAACAAAATGGAAGATGAGTTTCTTGGAGATTGCATACTCCTACATATAGAGAGGGATATTGCTGATACTTTTAGCACAGATTCGATCATAGAAGATTTATATACAATGAAAGATCGTCGAGTTCATTTTAATTAATTTTTTTTTGAGTAAATTTATTTTATTATTATCGCATACAGTTTAAATATTATTTTATTTTATTTTCTCGTATTATTAGACTTTTATTATTCCCCCCCCCCCCCCCCCCCCAACTATAATTTCCTGGTTCCGCCTCTACGTGCCTTCATAGTTGATGCTCTTCCAATTGAGCTCATACGTCCCCTTATCCGGGTATTCAATCCACGTTGGATGCCCCTCACATAACACTTCACCAATTTGATCTTTGGTGACTTCATTTCGCATCGCTCTCCACTGGGCTTCACCGATAGAAATTTACGTCTCCAAATCAATAAAATCGGTCGCTAAATTACTATACCAACAGATTCACCGACGGAACAAATCGGTCGGCATAAACCCCGTCGCTAAATGCTATCGACCAAAATTTGTAACCGTCGGTAAATTAGCGACGAAAATGGTGTCGATGATCAAATAATATTCCGCCGAACAAATGATCTTCAAACTGATGATTTTTCGTCGGTAAGATTCAACTCAACGACGTACATTTCCGTCGGTGATTCGTTGGAAACATGTTACCGACTAATTGTTTTCAGTCAGTAAAACACCACCTTTTTTCGTCGGAAAGATTCAAGTTAGCGGCATAATATTCTATCGGTGAAACGGTTGGTAAATGTTAGTGACTAGTTGTTTTCAGTCAGTAAATACTAACTAATTGGTTGTCAGTAACTTCTGTCAGTATATACCAACTAATACTTCCAACGATAATTTTGTCGACGGGTAACTTTGCGTCATTAATCGGTCAGTAATTACAATTCTGATCATTAATAACTACCGACTACTTCACCGTCGGTAATCCGTTACTAAAAAAAAATATTAATTCATTTCTTTTTATATTTAATATACATTAGGAGAACCTGGATCATATTTATACCTTAAATAAGAGACAATGTCACAAAATATATCAATAATCCATAAATCTCATAATGTAAAACTAGCAAAAATCAAAAAAATATTCCAAAATCCTCAAGCATCCAAGTGAGCAATATATATATTTTTAAAATAAAAGATGCACTAGTTTTAAGTAGATATTCAAAACAAACAAGAACTAGATAAAAAACCAAATATCAAATCCAAAAGATTATCTCAACGTGAGATATGAGCAGATTGATGGTCATGTGTAGCCGAGTTTCCAATATATATATCTTCGTTGATTACCTTTTTTCCATCTCAATTAACTTCTGGACCACATTATCCATCTTATGCTCAAGTGTTTCAATACGATTAACTACGAAAGTAGAACTTTCAGTTCAAAAGGATTCTGAACTTTTAATACGATTAATAAGTTAACTTTCAGTTAACTTATTCTTTAAGATAAATTTTTTTTTACCAAACATTATGGAAGAACTTATAATTTTGTTAACATCTTATAAATTTAGCCAAACACTTGTTTAGGCGTAACTTGTGGATGTCTTGTTCTTTGAAGGCGTGACATTTCCTTTTCATTATAAAGAGGAAAAAAATCATACGATTAGGTTTTCTTATTTAAATAATTATTTATGGCTACTACTCGTAGTAAGATATTTTCAAACGTTATGTTGTAATTATTATTTGATAAAATTTAAATATTAATAAATGAGTGTCACATATTTTGTAACAAATAAATAAATAATAGTTTATTATTTAATAACTTAACATGGCTAATATAGACAATATTTTTCTAACTAATTATTCATAAAATAGTAAATAGCCAAGTGATCAGTGGTGGCTAGCTAAAAACTATAGGTTATCTAAAATTAAATTTAAACTTAGAGTAGTGGTGGAAATTGGGATGGGATTCCCGATTTCGATCCAAAGTTTTTCGATATTGGAATTACGTTCTTCATTCCAAGTTCCAATTTTTTTTTCTGAATTATTTTCAATCGGAATTGGAATATACATGAGATTTGAATTTTCAATCTGATTTTAATTTTAAAAATTTTTGATTCCCCCTCCACCCCACCCTAAAAAAAATACACTTACAAGATGAATAATATTATTATACATTTTAAATTTTAGGTAACTCGAAAAATGGAATTTTTTCAAATTCCACGGATTCCGATTTAATAATTTCCGATTTTGCAAAGAACTTGTTCTTTTCAATTTCCAAAATTCTAATTTCCATTTTTTTTTTTTTTTCTTTTGGAACATAATCAAAATGGGATTATTTTGTAGACCCCCTCATTTCCAAATTATATAGAACTAACTACCAAGTGGATTACACTCTAGGGGAAGCCCCCCTCATTTCGAAAATATTTTAACATACCCCCCTGGGCCACCCTAAAGTTCCTATGATACCATTTTAAAATCAGTTTTAAACCGTAGCCACTATAATCGTCTCTCTCTTCCTCTCCCAAATTCAAAATCCCGCCTCCACAAACCTCTCACCGGCGAAATTGCTTCCCGGAGTCATAACTCTCTCTCCGGTGGTCGGAATTCGATGGTTTAACTACCGTTGGATTCCTCTCGTCGAGCTCTTTCTTTTGGTGGTGATTTCATTGAGTTTAGAGCGCTGATCTGTTTCTGCAATTTTTTTTCATTCGACGACGGTGGTCTTGCCGAAGGTGTATTTGGTATTCCACCAGTCGAAATTTGATGGGCTACCCACCGTTGGATTCCTCTCGTCGAGATCTATATTTTGATGGTAATTTCGTTTATTTTTATGTTTTCAAATTTATTTCTATTGTTTTTTTGCATTTGTGGGTGCGCGGAATCGTGGGTGGTTATTAGCGGCGGCTAGGGCTTTGGTAGGAGGCGAGGGGGTGAGGAATCACTGTCTGTTTGATTTAAAATCTGTAGCATTTTCCAGCAATAACCTCTCTTTTTCTCTCCATCTCTTAGTGTTTGTTGATTTTTGAGTATTTTGATGTTTCTTAAAAAAATTTGATTTGCACTAAAGTAATTTTTTTTGTCTTGATTTTGCAATTGCAACTTAATGAAAGCCATTGATCCTCCCCTTGAAGGTGTCAAAAATTTGGTTGAAGTTACACCTGTTTCAAGTTACAGTGTTCAACAGACTGTATACATTACTATACATATAGTAGTAACATGTAGTTACATATGCCTATTTTTTCTGTATTTTCGATTTGTATTTTATTGGTTCTGATGTGATTTATAATAAAAATATTGATTTTTGTAAATTTTTGTTGGGGTTTATGAATTTTTTTTGTATAAGTCAGTTTTCGTGTGTATACAATTGATCGACTAAAAATATGGGGTAAAAAACGAACATAACTACGAATTACTATAGGTACTATAGTTACATGTAGTTATTTTCAGTACAGTAAACATATTATTTTGAAAATTACAAAAAATATTATAAAAAAATTATAAAACAAATTTTTTTATTTTAAAAAAAAAAATAATTTTTTTTAAATTAAAAAATTACAAAATTTTTAAAAATTAAAAAAAATAAACATTTATATAAATTAAACAAACATGTTTATTATTAAAAAAAATAATAATAATAAATAAATCAGCAAAAATGATAAATGCAGGACCAGAAAATCTAAGTGCAGTTTAACCGAAAATTGCATATAAGGATAATATAGTACTTTCGCTTCTCCAGGGGTATGTCAAAGGATGATTTAAGCTTGGGTTTATCCCTAGTTTATTTGATGGCTAGGGGTATGTAAAATAAACCCAGTCAAAATTGGCTTTTCAATTCAGAAAAAAACCGGACTATTAATGAAAGTGCTTATCACAATCTAGTCCATCCAATTTTCTCCCAACCTTTCAGCTAAATTACAGATAGCCCTTGGTACATAATTTGAAATTTTGAACTATGATCGGGCCTGAACCCGCGGCCCGGCCCACAGGAAGGCACCGAGTAATATATAAACCCTAAAATCGAACGTAGAAAAACAATTCTTGGCAGGCAGAACTAAAGAGGAAGCAGGTACGAAAAGCTAATTAATTTTCTTATTTAATTTGTTTCTGAGTTTCGATATAAAATATGATAATCACCTACGATGCTCCATAATCTCTCTATTTGCAGTCAATTGATGGTGGTTCTATTATTTTGTGGCTGTTTTTCGATTGTTTTTAATTTTCTAGGTTTTATGATTTGGGGGTTATCACATAAATCGGTTAAACCTCTTTAAATTAATACAGACCGCACTAACAAAATTATTAATTTAGTGAAATATTAAATTATCGAACTAATAATTTAATATGTTTTTATCGAGTTGGTACCGGAAGAAAGTATTATTCAAAGGTTATTAATTTATCAAGTATTAATTTATGGAGGTTCTTCTGTATTTAACAACTAGTAGGTTGATCTGGGTTTGTTGGTGGTTTCCTTGGCCTCTGATCTTTGTTTGATATTAATTATTTATTATTTCGGGTTCACCAAAAGAAGCAGCAATTACGCAAAATCGTATGTTTTTTTTGATGTAACAACTCGGTTTAGAAGTCGTTTGATGTGGCTTTAGTTGTTTTCGTTAATACAATATCGGGGGGCGTTTGTTGTTGCAGGCAAGAAAACATGTCAAGAGCCGCCCCAGAATCGGAGACCGTTGCACGTAGAGAGAGAAAATACAGAGGTGTAAGACTGTGCGACTCGGGCGCATGGGCTGTAGATATATGGCACCCGATTTATAAAGATAAGGTGTGTATTGGTACTTTCAATAACGCAGAGGAGGCGTCGGAAGCTTACGAAAACCATCGACTCTTTTTCGAGCTTATCTGTAAGGCTCATGATCTCGGTGTGTACCATGATTTGCTCTTGACCCAAAACATTGTCGAGGATTTTGATGCTCTTTCCATTGCTGATGCCGAACCTAAGGTGCTCGATGAAATGCCTCCTCAAGATGAAATCTCTGTCGTTGATTT
Organism: Erythranthe guttata; assembly: GCF_000504015.1. The sequence goes on along the minus strand of NW_012193340.1, from coordinate 63,890 downwards.
CGATGATGGCTTTGTCGATGATGACCCTTTTCGTGATTTGCTAGCCAATGCTTCTTTTGATGATTCGGTAGTCAATGTTTATTTTTGTTTTGGAGTCTCCTCTACCTCGTTGATTATGTAGTGTAAACTCTGCCCGAAGTGTTTCTAACTAGAGTTGTCGTAGTTTCTAGGGGTGTGCAAGGGTCGTACGGCTCGGTTTTTGCAATAAACACAAGCACGTACAGATAGTATCGGTTTTTTCATATTTTAAACACCGAACATGTCGGGTTTTTTCTCGGTTCGGTGCTAATCGATTTTTTGGTTTTCGGTTTTTGGTTATTGGTTTCGGTATCAATTCGGTTTATTTTCAGTTTAGATTTTGTCTATGCATAAAACCGATATTTGATTATCAGTGAATTTGGCTTTCTTCACATTTGTTTGAAAAAATTTACAAATAACAAAAAATTTACTAATAAAAAACATGTCACAACCAGAAAAACAAAAACAAATTTATTGTCATAGAACAAATACACGGTAAGTATTTATATTATATTCAAACGACATATTCATAAATCGGTTCGGTAATTTTATTATTCTTCATACACAAACCTATTTTTTCGGTCGGTTTTTCAATTTACCGTGTATGCAATTTTAATATAGGTTTAGGTTTATCCAGTGCACCTATATAGTTGGTTGCGGGTCCTTATTACCAAGAAAAAAAATAATAAAAAAGAAGCAAGCACAATTAATTATCTATAATGGGCCACAATTAGGCCAAGCCCATGTAATTAGTTAATATCAATGTATTCAAAAGCCCAAGGAATTAATGCTACAAATTAATTGGGGCACGAGCCCATTAAAGACTCCAACTAAGAAATACATTTATTTATATATTATAATCTCTCTAATTCATCTCTATATTTTATATTTACCTCTAAATTCATTAATGTAAATTACATAGTTTATTTTTCTCTAAGCACTGCTTAACTTTTGAATTAATTTTGTGTCTACGATTTCTGACTTGAGCATCGATCTTCACTTTGTGCGCATTGAACCTATCGTAGTCACCGCTCGGCGCACTTCATCAAGTTACCCATAATGAAGTGAGATCATATCAACATTAGTAAAGCCATTAGCCGGGCAATTACTCGTACAACCTTACAACTTGTGCGTTTATCAATTGGGAAGAAATTAATCATCGGGTTCTTGCAAATATCCTGAATTGTCAATTTTAAGCCGCAAGTGTATAAGTTGAGGTTATTGCAAAATAAAGTTTAAGATTTTTAATGAAATATTAATTGCATTATTTTTAATTTTACTTTATCACTCCTAATTAATTAGTTGTAAAATAACTATTGTCAAGGATATTTTAGTGATTTTTATGTTCTTTTTACTACTCCCTCCGTCTTATATTATATGGCGTCTTTTGTAGTTCCGTGCATATTAAGAAAATCAATAAATGTGCATAGACTATAGCAAAAAAAAAAACATAGAAAATCACTAATTTACCTTTGTTATTAATTATTTATCAACTAACTAAACAAGAGTGATAAAAGGGCAAAATTGAAAAAAAAAAATGCAATTAATGCTTCATTGGAAATATAAAGTGACAAATAATTTGAGACAAAAAAAAAACCGTTCAAAATGACATATATTATGGGAAAAAAGAGAGTATAATCTATGCACGTGTATTAATTTCTTAATATGCGCGCAACAACCCAAAACATCATTTAAATTAAGACGGGCGCATGAAATACTCCCTCTAGTTTTATTTTTAAATGTCACTTCAGAATTTTCAGATATGACAATATTTTTTTGTTCAATTTCACTCTACACTTAATGAGAGACTAATGAACTAATAAAGAGAGATTTAAAGCCACAAAAGGGTTAATTTTGTCAAATATGAATTATTTTCCCTAAAATCAAGAGTATTTTATTAACTTTCTTAATTGGTGTACACTAACCTTAAACGACACTTATTTTAAAACAAATGAAGTAATTAGTATGGTTTTAATTAAACAAACTAAATAAAGCATATATATATACAATGGATCTCGTACATTATCCGTATCGTACCGTACCGTAACTTACATTGAAATTCAGCAAAAAGTACTACTGCCCACCATGTCTCTAGGGCGGTTCAAGGTCGAAGAAAATAAGAAAAAAAGGATTCTCATTTAAGACAAACACATGACAAGATCAGTACAATATGGATGCTCATTCAACAAGAACTCATGAATACAGACTACTTGTCCAATTTATTTATATATTATATATAAATATTTTTTTCTTATTAATGATTAGATTTTGCAATCTACTATCATTTACTAGGATTATGGAACGTAAGGTGTGGCCCATACCCCATGCAATATATTCAGCCAATCCAACTCCCTAAAGTTGGGATACGAATGCGACTGTTGCAGACTCTTTTTTTTTTACTAAAAATGGAAATTAATCTTTCTTTTAGGCAACACAATTTAAATCCGATGTTAATTATTTCATGCTTGCCTGTTTAAACTAGAGAGGTAATGAAAGGTGTGCATGGGAATTGATAAAAAGTAGGGTGCTGAACGTTTCGTGTGTGTAGTTCGATATTTGTTTCTGACTTTACTAGAGGTGTGAATCGGATCGGGTGATCAGATAGGTTTTTGATTACCTAATTAACAATTTGGGGAATTCCGGAATCGGTATACATACATATATATGAATCGCTTTTGTTTTTGTTTACATTGAAATTAAATATTGTAGAAGACCTAAATTGAAATATCGATAGCCGAGCCGAACCGAGCCGAGCCAAGCCAAGCGTGTGGCTTCCACTAATGAGATTGAGAACCACTTGAGTATAAAAAAAAAATGACTAAATAATTTGAATTTATTTGATATTTGGTGAACCCAATAACTTCGCGAGTCGACCCTTTTCTCCACAAAGCTGCTCAATGAAATCACAAAAATAATTGACTCAGAACTAGGGATGGCAGCGGGGCGGGTACCCTCGAAAAAGTGCAATACCAGAACCATTACCATTTAATATAGCTCAAACCATGACCATACCAAACCCTTTTAAAAAGTTCATAGAAATACCAGAACCATTACCACGAATATCCGGGTACCTATGGGTACCCATTTACCATTTAAATTATGGTAATAAAAAAAAAGTAACTTTAGGTCTCGATAACGTTTAAGTATCTCTCAGAAAATAGGAAGAAAAAAGAAAAGAAAAGAAAAAAAAATTATACAAATATATCCTCCATAAATTATTTAATACTTTATTTAAAATTTCGTAAAATTAATTTTTTTACATATTGTTGAAATATATATATATATATATATATATATATATATATATATATATATATATATATATATATATAACCATAACCATACCAGCACCATGACGTTTGTCTTTTCTTTTACCAAAACCATTACCAAACCCTAATGGTTCGGTAACGGGTTTTAAACGGAGCGGATACCCGCGGATAGCTAGCGGTTCGGATTTTTTTGCCATCCCTACTCAGAACTGCATTTGAATTTTCCTTTCTAGTCAAACTGATGAGGTGAATCAGAACCATCAATTAGTTTAATGAATTAATGAATGAATTAAACGGTATCGTCAAGAATTCCTAACATTGCCCATAAAAATAGCAAATCATAATAATTAATATTATAATTCATAACCAAGAACATATTTAGAGTGGGTCTCGCAGTACCATATCTGACTCTATTCCATTAGAGCCATAAATAAATTCATTCTCATTTCCAAAAACTGTATGCACAATTATCAAGAATCATTTCACCATCCTTTGTATACAATCATATATACTTAATCAAACAAAAAGCAAAGCAATGGTCCCACTTACTAGATTTATGAAATTTAATGTGGACCAACCAAGAAATTAACCTCATCCAATTTTCAAATTACAAAAACGCCCCTCGACTAAGATTAAATCACCAAAACACCTCTTAGATATTCATAATTATCAAAGAGTGTCGCCGACTAACTGTTGGGGGTACTAGAGTTCTTGATATCAAAATGTGTAAGGTCTATAATACTTTTAAGCCAAATAAAAATAAATAATAATTTACCAAAAAACCCCTGAAATATGGTTAAATTACTAGGAAACCCCTCATGTATATGTAATTCCTAAAAACTCCCCGGTATTTATTTTCATCTAACAATTCCCCCCTTATAAGGTTCATTTTTAGAAAAATAAGATTTTCTTTGAAGGTTTGAAGAATCTGACTACTCCTTGCATATTTTGAAGAAAATGATCGATGTTTTATCCTCTAGAATTTTGCTGAACTTTTAGAATCTTCTTTACAGAGTAAAACAGGTTTACCATATATTACCTAATCGCTCTAGCATTCGGATTAGCATTGTATGCATGCTTATCGTCTCGCTTGTTATAATTATGTTGTTCCTTCCAGTTGCACTTGTTTTTGGTGCATAATCGTGTCTTGTGAGTGGTGATTGTAGATGTAGGTATTCCGTTTTCATTGATAGCAAATATCTATAGTTTTTTTGGTCGCGTATCGGCGCGACAAATTCTTGAATTATTTTTGTCAGTACTGGTAGGACAGGCTCATCGTTTTTTTTTGTTGCTTGTATAAATGTTACTGTAGGTGTCAATGAAGACGGAGAATGGTTAAACAGTAATGGTCCCACTCTTACACAATCACGAAAACATATATGGGAAGGTATTTTGCTGTGGTGTTATTAACATTTCCATTACCAATTTGGGTTCAAAGCTATGTTTCTTTGATATGAACTGAGCCCTCTGATCAATGTTTTAGTTGTGGGTTCTAATTTTCTATCATAGATATGTGGAGACATTATTTTGTTATTTTTCATTCAACTATATTGGGTTATTGTTTCCAATAGATGTTTTACTTGTCATTTATTGTTGCTCCACAGCTCATGTACAGTTCTGTTGAGTGGCACGATAGTAAGTGTGACTTATCTGTAGAGTTGTTGACATCATGATTAACATTAGCATTTGAAATCACTGCTTATATGCCTCAAGCATACTTGGTATTGACCGTAATTTACAAGAACATTCTTTAGTCTTAGAACTTGGTTAAGGAAACAGGAGTTATGGAGATTCCTTTTGTTCCTGTTAATCAGCACCGCCGATCCGAGTAACCTAGCATGGAATGTTCCTGCTAATCAGCACCGCCGATCCCAGCACCGGTACCGCGCCTTGCACGGTGCTCCTCACTAGTATATATATATACACAAACATAATTTATGTACGACATAGGACATTTCTATATGCTGAAGAACTAAAACACCATCAGAAAAGAAAATGGAGAAGGAAAAATTAAGCATGTAGTAACTTTCGACAAATCACAAAACGCGAGACTGGAATTTAGTAAGTAAATAAATTTTCTAATTTGTGGTTTGGTATCCTAGTTGTCCTCATTGTTGTTAACCTTTCATTTGAGTTCTTTCATTTAAAATAAAATTTCATAAAAAAAATTCGAAGATGGCCACAGTTGATCCTTTATCGGTTTGGCTAACAATCGAAGTCGCATCAAGTCCTTCATGCACCAAACATAACTCAATAAATAACACATAGAAAATAAAATTACGCCTTTTTTCATCATAATACAACAAGTCCAAACACAGTTCGATTAATTACCTGTCGATATTCAACAATCGTTGACTCAGACAGTGTCGAGTGGGCCCACCAGATTGATCTTGGCAAGACAGTCAACGTGCACGATAGTGTATCACTAAACATCGAAGTTCCTAAAGAACCTCGTCTTGCCATCTTCGATCATGCCGCTTTCTTTAAATTCGTCGGGGAACACCAGAAACAACCTAGAAAACCTAACCAATTAATAGCAGACAATCAATACCAGACTCCAAAAAACCAAATAACCCATCAAAAATAATACGGTATGAATATTAGTGAAGAAAAAAAAAAAGATTATAGTGCAAACAAACGGTGGAGTTGCCTCCCCCTAAGAGAATATGTATATTACACGACAGCGGCGGAGAATCAAGGTCATTTAACCAACCCAAATTCGATGCCGACGAACTTCAATTTCGTTGCTCTTCTAGATCTTCCACTACCACTCTTTTTGTTCGCCGCCGTCCTCCAAATCCAGAGGAATCTCAAATGAAAGAAACGCCGCAACATTGCAGTGTTGGATTCTTTGCATACTAAGCGAGACTAAAGTTATAAAAATAATCACGTTCATGATTAAATATTTATTCTTACATTTTCCTAAAATATAAAAATTCCAAAGAATCAAGAGATTTTCCAACAAATAACCCAATATTTGCACTTAATACATTAGTACCTTTGCAGAACAAAGGAAATTGTTCAATTTATAAAAAAACTTGGAAGAACCATGCAATAAGAAATATTAAATGCGAACTCACATCAATGGTGTATTATTTAATGTTTTGATTTGCTCGTTTTTCACAAACTAAAAATTGATATCATGATAATATTGTTAGTTTTAAATTCTTTTAAGATAATCTTTTGCAGTTTGCTGGGACTCACGTGAGTTACTTTTGTTGTTTCTCTGATTTGCTAAATGAAAATAATTTGATAGGGGCGACAAAATATGGTTAATCTATGTATAGCTCTATATTTGTCTCATTCTAAATATAATATATGATGTATCTATATGCAGGAAAAGAACAGTGATGGTTCTGAAGATGACGAAGCAGAAGAAGACGAAAAATGAGCCGAGTGTGAATGCAAACTAAATTTGTTCATACAGTTTGAACATAGAAGGTTTTTTTTTCACTTGTTTGCCTAATCGTGGGTACCAACTTCTATAAATCCCTTGGATGCCTAAGCATCGCATATTCACATTGTTGTGATTTCAAGAAATAATCAAATAATTTCAGTTCAAATACAAACAAAGGATACTACGATCAAAGAATTCACAAATAGAATTTCAAGAAATGCCTTGGATTATTCGAACAAAGCAGCCGGTTGCACAGAGCCGTGAACCCAGCTCTTGTCTTGTCAATTGCTCCATTGTGTTTCATTTTGAGAAGTACTTCTAAGAAATGGTTGCCAATTGTCTCGAGTTACGTTGTTGCAGATCTGAGTCATTACTAATGTTAGTGACTGATTTCCTCACTTCATCTGAAGTAGGTAAAGGAACTTTCCTAATTTATTTCGTTTTTCCTCTCAGAGCCCGAGGGAACACCAAAAAGACTACTTCCAAAGGCACTATCCTGGCTAATAGATGTAGTGAAGGAGTCTTTAACCGATCAACCTAAAGCAAACATCTCCAATTATAGTGACAATAATGATGAGGCGTGTCAAAGTTTCGAGATGAAGGTGTTGTCCCCACTGTTCATGCTTTCAATGTTCTCAAGGCAGCTTTTAATGATACAAACCTAGCCACTGATACCTCAGGTTTTTGTGCTGATGCAATAGTAATCTCGATACGCTCTTTCTCTTCTCCATACTAGAAGAATCGCAACAGTGCTTGTCTTGCATATACAGCGCTGCTACGTCGCATGGTTGGGTTTCTTAATATACAGAAAAGAGAATCTGCCAGGCGAGCTCTAACTGGGCTTGAATTTTTCCACCGGTAAGTTTTTTGACACATTTTTTTTTTTTTTTTTTTTTTCCTTTTGCTTCAAACATAGCTGACATTTACTCACTCAATTTTTGTTTCCCTCTGACTCAAGGTACCCTACATTGCACTCTTTCTTATTAAACGAACTGAGAGTGGCTACTGAATTGCTTTTAGAAGGGTCGTCGGAACACTTAGCTTGTGCCCAATGCTGATACTTTTGTCTCGGCTTAACTCCGATTTCAAGTGAAACTGGGGATTCTTTGAGCCCTTTTCTTTTTATGCCGTTCATCCGAAGGTGTTCAGTCCAAAGCAATTTACGGATTCGCGTACTTGCATCAAGAGCTTTAACAGGTTTGGTAGCCAACGAGAAACTGTAGGTTGTCTTGCTCAATATTGCCTCGGAGTTACCGTGTGAGAAAAATCATATCGCGACACCCGATTCATCGAGTACCACGATTTCAACCAATAGGACCTCTTGTTCGTACAATTCAATTCATGGAATGTTATTACAACTGAATGCTCTTATCGATACGAATTGCATAAACCTAATCGATTTCTCAAAAAATGACACTGATGATGCTAGAGATAGATCCCCTTAGATAGTTGAAGTAAGATGAGATGGAAGAGCAGAGTGGATCACTGGCTCACTAGTTTGATGACCTTGAGATACTTGCGATCATAGAACACGTAAAACTAAGCCGGGGTTGATCCGGCGGAAACCCCTTCGACGCTCAAGTCAGACGTGCGGATCGGATAGTGAAAATAGTCCAGAGAATACAAATTATAGTATTACTCAAATAATAGAGCGTCCCTTTAATAAACGAATTATGTCATTATTTATATCTTAGATGAGATTTTTGGGCCCAAACCTTATTTGAAGGTGATTAGGCCTCGGTGATAGTGGTCTTCAATATTGGGCTCGTGGCCCCGTAGGTAAATAAATTGTAAGCCCATTGGGTTGGCCCAATTAGGCATATCATTAAGCCCCCCACTCTCGAGTCGATGTGGGGGTCATGTTGAAATGGATGACAGATCGTGTCGAGAGTAAAAATTGTAGTAGTCGCTCGTTGGCATTTGGCCTGATGGTGTGCGAAAACGCGTTGGAGCGTGTGTCGGATGCGCATGCAGGCGCGTTGGCGCATAGCGCGACCAAGTTGTCGCGATCTAAGTTACTTGAGTCGTCGGTGTTGTCCCGCGACAATATGGTAGCGTGGATCGAGTTATATCCTAATGGGAGTTGTTATTTATTGGCGTTGTTAATGGTTTGACGCATTGCTTGTATGTGTTTACATATAGCCTTGTGCGTGATGTGCTTGATGAGTGGATCAGGCTCTCAAGATTTTTTTTTATGGGGATCGTGCCCCTTGTTAGACCTCGTGGGTCGTAAGTTCATGGGGATCGTGCCCCTTGTTAGACCTCGTGGGTCGTAAGTATGTTTGGACTGTAGCGACGTTTTAATGAAGGACCTGTCGAAAACAAGTAGAGAAATTTGAGTAATCAAGTTGGCCAAGCTATATAAATTCTCATAATATCTCTAAGTGTTTCTAAGTTTGTAATCGTGCTAACATCAGCTTGTGATTGTGTAGTGAATTGCAAGCTAGTTGTCTCCTCAAGAGAGTTGTCTCGCAGCGAAGTTGTAAGAGCATTGGATGACGCGAGACTGAGGAGCGCGCGGATTGAGGTCGCTCTGAGCGAGTTTTCTCCTCGTGGGAGTTTTCTCGCGGCGAGTTTGTAGGACCAAGCGAGTTTTCTCCTCGTGGGAGTTGTCTCGCAACGGGTTCGTAGTTCCGAGCAAGTTGACTCTCGTGGGACTTGTCTCGCAAGCCCCCCACTCTCGAGTCGAGGTGCGAGCCAGGTCGAAAAAGGTATCGGATCGTGTCGAGAGTAAATCGGTGTTGTTGTGTTTCGTGAGTCGTTAACATGGCGTGGAGAGAGGGGTAGGGGAGGCGGCCCACGTGGGGGGTGCTCGCGCAACGCACAGTGGGGTGGGGGTTGGGGCAGATGCGTGTGGGGCGCGTCTGCCCGTGCGTGGGGCGCGTGGAAGGCCCTTTTTCGTCCGTTTTCGAGGAGCGTCAACGTGTTTCTTCTCCGGATGATAATTTGGCATCGAATAATGGTATTCCAATATTATTCATGATGTTGGTACTAGTAGGAGACATCTTAGATCTCAATTTGTAGATTTTGGGAGTGGTAGTGAAGAGTTCAACCATTGGAATGAGATGTCCAACCTTAGGGTGGGATAATCACCAACTTAGGATGAGGCGATCACGAATTCTTGGGATGAGATGCCCAACCTTGGGGTGGGATAACCCCCAACTTAGGTAGAGGCGATCACGAATCTTGGGATGAGATGCCCAACCTTGGGGTGGGATAACCCTCCAACTTAGGATGAGACAGTCACGAACCCTTGGGATGAGATGCCCGACCTTAGGGTGGGTTGTTACATTCGAGACTTATGGTCTGATGTGGAGCGCATGGATGTGCCATTGCTTCAGTGGCAGCACGAGTTGAAGCTTTCGGGGTCGTACGCTAAAGGTTCTCTTCGGTTATCTGAACCGTTCGAGGGGGCGGAGGTAGACCCCTAGGGAGTCGATAACCATTGGCGAACGAAATGTTTTGGGGGCACTGTAAACCCCCAGGGAGTCGATAATCCTTGGCAAACGAAATATTTTGGGGGCAGAGATAAGCCCCCAGGGAGGCGATAACCCTTGGCGGACTAAATATTTAGGGGGAATATTAAACCCCCAGGGAGTCGATAACTCTTGGCGAAATATTTTGGGGGCACTGTAAACCCCCATGGAGTCGATAACCCTTGGCGAACGAAATATTTTGAGGGTAGAGGTAAGCCCACATCGATAACCCTTGGCGAAAGAAATGTTTAGGGGGAATAGTAAACCTCCAGGGAGTCGATAACCCTTGCTAGCGTTGAAGGGCCTCCTTGGTTGTCTGAACCGATCGAGGGGCGGGAAGAAGTGGGTCTTGTTGAGGATCTAGTAGGACATCTAAAGAATGTCTCGTGGTGGATCTCGAGCACGAGGAGGAGGAAGTGGCAAGTCAAAGCCTCCACGAAGTGTGCGGTTGTTAGCAGTGTCACACTCCCCCTGAGCAAATGTCTCAAGGCCATCATGCGCGCTACGTGATTATGTCTGCCTTCAGACGGCGCCAAAATGATGATGCTAGAGATAGATTACCTTAGATAATTGAAATAAGATGAGCTAGAAGAGCAGAGTGGATCACTGGCTCACGAGCTTGATGACCTTGAGATACCTGCGATCATAGAACACGTAAACTAAGTCGGGGTTGATCCGGCGGAAACCCCTCCGACGTTCAAATCAGATGTGCGGATAGTGAAAATAGTCCAGAGAATACAAATTATAGTATTACTCAAATAATAGAGCGTCCATTTAATAAATGAATTATGTTGTTATTTATACCTTAGATGAGATTGTTGGGCCCAAACTTTATTTGAAGGTGATTGGGCCTCGGTGATAGTGGTCTTCAATATTGGGCTCGCGGCCCCGTAGGTAAATAAATTGCAAGCCCATTGGGTTGGCCCAATTAGCCATATTAGATACTATTCTCAATGAATTGATTCAAATATTAGCAACACGCTCTTGGATTGGTAGACCGCAATATTGCCCATGCCCCATCCTTAATGGCTGCATATTAAAACTTCTTGAATTGATATCAATCTGCAAGAGACACTTATGAAGCTTCTGGTTACAGAAAAACACCACCACAAGTGCATTCACTATCTTCTGAAAGTTTTCTACACATGGGTCTCGCTCGAATTTCAAGAAGACAGCCAGCCAAGTTCAGAAACAACATATGTCTGTAATATGGACCGCGACTCGGTATTCCAGTTATGGAACAAGTTGGTTTCTCTGTTTGAGATCACAAGGCATGCCAAGACTCGTCAAACACTCATCTGCTGCATTGCATGGGAGTATGCTTTATTTCTTCTAAAGTGGAGAAGAAAGAAACTACTCCAAGTAAATTATTTTCTGATTTCTACGATGCGTTAACTTATTTCATGGATATGATCGAACAAAACAGCGATGCATCAGAGCATGTAAATTAATATGCGAAAGGCGGCTGCAGAATCAATGATAGCTTCTGCTCTGCTGGCTAATGCAGAGGCCCTCGGTTCTTTGGTTTCTAGCTCCACAATTTCCGACGAGAATCTGTCTATTAAACTGTACGCTCGTAAAGTTCTCGATCTGTGGGCTCAGAAAAACACTCGCCGTTTAAAAAAGAACTCCCCGTTTGCTATGGCTTCAAGCCAAGTAGAGAAAGTAATTGAACTATCTTTTGAGCATCTGACGGAAGTTTTTGGCTAGTGGCATGATTATTTGGACTGTCTATGCAGTTGGGTTTCGAACGGCGGAAGCTACTTTGTATCTGGTGGAGACCTTGTCAGACGAGTCTTCGATAAGGAGATTGACAATCATTACCAAGAGAAGCTGTTGATTTGTCAGATATGTTGTTTGCAGTTACAAGTTATTCCGAGTTCAAACAGTGGTGGGGCCAGGGGTATTTTGGGTAAATGGAGGACGAGGTTTTACGAAGAGTTGATAGGGTTTAGTCGGGAGTACATTGGGAAAAGGGGGAGCGTGGATTGGATTGGTGGAGTTGGGAATCACAAAGATGCTTTTTTGCCGGTGTACGCGAATTTAGTTGCGTTTTATGCACTTTCAAAGTGTGTGTTGAAAGTGGAACCCTAGAGTAGTGGGGCCATGCTGTTGTCTGAAGTTGATGCGATTGGAGAGGCGATTAAGCCGTTTCTTGGTAATCCTTTTGATCTACAATCTTTATTCGGTATTGGTTAAGTCCGCGAGAAGTGTTTCGGTAGAAACGCAGATAATTTGGGTGGAAATCGGAGGGGTAGTGAGACTGATTGGGTTGAATTCAATCCTTACTTTTTACTTAGATGAATGACATCTTGATTTATGTAACAATGTCATATAGTAGCTATTTTGCATTGGTTTTTTTATGTGCTTTTATTTATGCTAAACAGATATTAAACGATTTTACGGTTAGGTGAAGATTTACTAGCTTTTATTTATCCTGTAACCTGATATTTTTTTTTAAATATATGTCTGCAAATTAAGTTTTTATCGTTCAATGGAAGTGTTATATGTCATATATACTGGGAGCAGTTTAATTACTGCTAGAAAGAGAAAATCATTTTTCATTTTATTCGCATATAATATAAAATACATAATAAAATCAATATTGTGAATGTAATTTTCTGAAATTAAGATCATACTGGAAATCGAAATTTCACGTGTATTCCAGCTCCGATTTAGAGAAAAAAAAATTCAAAGAAATCAAAATCGACATGTATGTGTTGACGTGTGCGTGTGACAGTGCAGACCTGCAACAAAACATTAGTCGATAATTTTACCGAAACCTTGATAACTAGACCGGGAGTGCGCATGCATAGTCGACATTTGTGCAAAACTAAACACAAATTATCACTAATTGAGATCTTATAAGATAACATAGTCGATATTTGTGCAAAACTAAACACAAATTATCACTAATTGAGATCTTATAAATTCCGATTAATGCGATGATTAATTATCACTCACAGCGGTCAACCAAAAATCTGGGATCGAATTGATGACGAGACTTCTTCTATCATAGATGGGTACTTTTTTCTGGTCATATTTACGCTCCATTTCTTCTTTCTTCTTTACAAGTTTATCGGTCACCTGCATAATAGCATACGAAAATAATACTTCAGCAACGTGTAAGAAATTTTTGCACTATGAAGTTACACGGGTGTAATAAAATCTATGTTTGGTTTACATTCTGGGAGAACGAATAACAGTCCACGTGAATGCATTTACGAGACCGTTATTAGTTATAACTGCAAACACGAACAAATTCGACCAAAACCACGTAAAGTCAAATCAGATCTATTTCACTAACTGCATTAACACAGATATACAACACATACATACACGCCTATTATAAAATATTGACGTAAACATTTTTTTGTTCGATTAGTCATCTTTCTTGATATCAGTAACATGGCATTTGTTCTTTCCCAATGTTTTGTAGTTTCATTTCCAAATAACGAACAAAAGAAAGATTCTCGACAAGAAAACCCCCTTACCCCTAAAATAAACTGCCCAAGCACAATCCAGGCAGATTCTTTCTTTCTTTCTTTATTTCTTTTTTTTTTTTTTTTTGAAGCAACTAAAACACAAATCCATCATTCAAAAAACATCAATGAACATCAAAAAACCAAGAAAGAAAAATTCAGTACACAGACGACAGAACAAATCATTTATAAAGTAAAGCGAACATAGATGATCACAAAAAAAAAAAGTTCGACCACCCATAAATCAACAATCATCCAAGCCACAAAAACCAATAATGAAACATGAATTCAATCGAACACAAGCACCTACAGAATTACAAAAAAAAAAAAAAAAAAAAAAAGGACATAGAAGTTTATAAAAAGACAACCTTTTGAAGCTCATCTTGAAGTTCGCGGACCTTCTCCATGGCAACAGCCTTGAGTTGTTCAGCTTCCGCTGCCGCCGCCACCGCCAGTTTAGCTCTCTTGGCTCTGCATGACACCATTTTTTCTGAAACCTTGCGCCGACAATCTTAGAAATCCTAGTACACTGAAACCCTAGCGGGGAAAGTCTACAAACCCTAGTACAGGAGGAAGGTGCCATTTTTTTCTCGGGTATATATACCAGTGCGTGTTTGTGTGTGTTCGGATGGCAAGTGTAGAGCAGCAGGGTGTTCAGAATGGCGACTGTTTGTGTGGACAGAGTGTCAGGAATACAACGTTTGTAGCCAATGAGAGGGCAGCGTTCACGCAATTCCACGTCCACTGTCTGACATATGGCTGGTGGAGGCGCCGTTGGGGGTTGGTAGTATCGGCGGAGTGCGCATGCATAGTCACCGGGAGTGCGCATGCATAGTCGATATTTGTACAAAACTAAACACAAATTATCAGTAATTGAGATCTTATAAGATCACATAGTCGATATTTGTGCAAAACTAAACACAAATTATCAGTAATTGAGATCTTATAAGATCACATAGTCGATATTTGTGCAAAACTAAACACAAATTATCATTAATTGAGATCTTATAAGATCACATAGTCGATATTTGTGCAAAACTAAACACAAATTATCAGTAATTGAGATCTTATAAGATCACATAGTCGATATTTGTGGAAAACTAAACACAAATTATCATTAACTGAGATCTTATAAGATCACATAGTCGATATTTGTGGAAAACTAAACACAAATTATCACTAATTGAGATCTTATAAGATCACAAGTAAGAGTAATGCAACACCAAGAAATAATGAGCAGCAGGCTAAGATAAAACATGAAATATAAAACAATGCCAATAGCAGACAGTAAAACAGAAAGATTCAAACGAAATAGGTTTAAGAAGTCTTAAAGTTACTCTTTGTTCGATTTAAAAACATAATCCTAAAGGGTATCCAAAGAAACTCAGTCATCATCTTCGTCATCCCCCTTTACGCTTCATCTTCCTAAATAACGAGATAACAAGGTAGTTAGAAAAACCAATAATAAAATCATATTAGAGAGAGAGATAGAAATAAAAGAGAAATAGTGCAAGCGTTACATGGTTAAGATGTTCAATGGGATTAACCCATAAGTCCCCCTTGATCAGATCACCAACCTGCAGTTAAGAAAGTCGACAAAAATAAATCATCGGTCAACCAAAAATAAAAAGTGGATATAGTAACATCAAACTAGCTAAATATTGCAATTTGTAATAAATTCCGTTCTTTTACTGCCTCATCAAACAATATCTTAAAAACACGATAACAACGTTAACGTGACAAGAATTTTGTTTACCAAATCCTGATCAAACCCCATTGTGTCCTCCGCTGCATAACCAAACCATTTAAAAAAGCTGCATTCAAAAAAAAAGAAAAGAAAAAAGAAAAAACTCAATAGATTTTCCAAATAATCTCGATTTATAAAGATTATTCAAAGACAGGGGTGGAAAAAAAGAAATACCTCGTGATAAATGGTAACAGACGCTTGTCTCTTTCTTCCACCGGGATAGCAGAGATAGCAGGAGGAGCCTGGACACGTGACAATCACATTGATTTTAAATAATAATAATAAAAATAAACATGTAATTATTTTTAAATAGAATATATCCATTATTATTACTACCTTGCCCTCCTTCCATCTTATAGTCGTACACGTTGTCTCCAGATCTTCATCCGTGTAGTCAACGGTCTTGCTTAATGTTTCGTTTTCAAAATACGGGTTGATCTTGAAGTTCTGCAAACTCACAAAGATGACGAAAATATCACTCTCCAAATGACGAAGTGGGAAAACATAAATGTTTTGTCACGTAAAAAAAGAACAAATAAGACTTACGAACGTAATGCAATACCCTTTTTGCGGGTATTTTAGATCCTCCACGTGAATACTATCCAAGTAACGAAATATCTAGATAAATCAAAAGTAAAAGTAAACGAGATTTGTTTTTCAACCGGGCAACATTAATATTTAACGGGGATTATTTTGTGTCAAACCTGCTGGTCTTCCTGAGTGAGCAGCGTTCCGAGTGTAGGATGCTTCAAGAACTGCAATAAACATAGATACCAAATACAAGATTATCATTTATTCAGCTCGATTATGAATTAAGTATCACTTTTAAATTCCGATTAACGCGATGATTAATCATCACTCACAGCGGTCAGCCAAAAGTCTGGGATCGAATTGATGACGAGACTTCTTCTATCATAGATGGGTACTTTTTTCTGGTCATATTTACGCTCCAGTTCTTCTGTCTTCTTTACAAGTTTATCAGTCACCTGCACAATAGCAATCTTCAGCAACGCACTTGGACTTATATTGTTTCTTATTACAATCGATCATCGAATAAATTTTTTGCACACGAAGTTACACACGTGTAAGAAATCTATGTTTGTTTTACATTCTGGGAAAACGAATAACAGTCCACGTGAATGCATTTACGAGACCGTTATTAGTTATAACTGAAAACACGACACTACTTTGCCCCACGTGGCAAGCCAAATTATCCATTTGAGAGATCTCTTTGACATATTCTCCCAACGATCAAATTTCCAAAATAAGAGAAACGAACAAATTCGACCAAAACCACGTAAAGTCAAATCAGATCTATTTCACTAACTGCATTGAAACAGATATACAACACATACATACATGCCTATTCCATCATAATGACGTAAACATTTTTTTGTTCGATTAGTCATCTTTCTTGATATCAGTAACATGGCATTTGTTCTTTCCCAATGTTTTGTAGGTTTATTTCCAAGTAACAAGCAAAAGGAAGATTCTCGACAAGAAAACCCACTTAGCCCTAAAATAAACTGCCCTAGCACAATCCAGGCAGATCTTTCTTTCCTTCTTTCTTTCTTTTTTTTTTTTTTTTTTTTTTGAAGCAACTAAAACACAAATCTATCATTCAAAAAACATCAATGAACATAAAAAGACCAAGGAAGAAAAATTCAGTACACAGATGACAGAACAAATCATTTATAATGTAAAGCAAACATAGATGATCACAAAAAAAAAAAAAAGAAAAAAAATCGACCACCGATAATCAACAATCATCAAAACCACAAAACCAATAATGAAACATGAATTCAATCGAACACAAGCACCTAAAGAATTACAAAAAAGGGCAGAGAAGTTTATAAAAGGACAACCTTTTGAACCTCATCTTGGAGTTCCCGGACCTTCTCCATTGCAACAGCCTTGCGTTGTTCAGCTTCCGCCGCCGCCGCCGCCTCCGCCTCCGCAGCCATTTTAGCTCTCTTGGCTCTGCATGACACCATTTTTTCTGAAACCTTGCGCCGACAATCTTAGAAATCCTAGTAAACTGAAACCCTAGCGGCGACAGTCTACAAACCCTAGTACAGGAGGAAGGTGCCATTTTTTTCTAGGGTATATATACCAGTGCGTGTTTGTGTGTGTTCTGATGGCAAGTGTAGAGCAGCAGGGTGTTCAGAATGGCGACTGTTTGTGTGGACAGAGTGTCAGGAGTACAACGTTTGAAGCCAATGAGAGAGCAGCGTTCACGCAATTCCACGTCCACTGTCTGACATGTGGCCGGTGGAGGCGCCGTTGGGGGTTTTGGTAGTATCGGCGGAGTTCAATCGGGAAATTCAACGGAGGCGCGTGAATTTTGGCGGTTATTTGATACGGATCTCTCCTTTTTCCGTAATTGAGATCTTATAAGATCACATAGTCGATATTTGTGCAAAACTAAACACAAATTATCAGTAATTGAGATCTTATCAGATCACATAGTCGATATTTGTGCAAAACTAAACACAAATTATCATTAATTGAGATCTTATAAGATCACATAGTCGATATTTGTGCAAAACTAAACACAAATTATCACTAATTGAGATCTTATAAGATCACAAAATTATCACTAATTGAGATCTTATAAGATCACAAGTAAGAGAAATGCAACACCAAGAAATAATGAGCAGCAGGCTAAGATAAAACATGAAATATAAAACAATGCCAATAGCAGACAGTAAAACAGAAAGACGAAATAGGTTTAAGAAGTCTTAAAGTCTTAAAAATATTATAATTGAAAATTAATTTTGTAGAGGCCATTTAATAAAGACTAAGGTGGTGTTTGCAAATGCTTTTTGAAAGTGATTACGCGGTTTTTTTTTCCTCATAATCTGTTTTTAGGTGTTTGCAAAATCAACTTTTGCTTTTGCTTCTCTCAAAATAATCTGCTTTAAGCTATTTTTTTAAAAGCACCCCTAACCCTGCTTTTTCAATTTTAGTTCATTTTCCGAAATATTTGCAAACACCCCCAACTTTTAGAAATAAGCACTTAAAACTAACTTAAATCACAATCACTAACTTCTGCTTTTAAATAATCATTTGCAAACACCACACCTAAAGGGATTTTTATGAATTTAAATTTTTAAAAAATAATAACTTTTGGATGTCTAAGACGTTAATTAAATTTAAAATAATAACTTTCTCAAATGTGTTATGGTACATTAATTTTTAGGGGTTAATAAGATATAACCCCCTCATTAGGAAAAATATTAGGACTAACCACCTTACATTATTTTTAATGGGTCAAACCCCCTCACAATTAGCAATTACTGAACTACCCCCATAATTTCTAATAGCAATGACCCCCCCCCACTATTTTTCCCAAAGCTGCATATCTTCATCCGTTTCATCAAAATAATTTCTCTTCAATTTCCGCTACGGTGCTATATTTGTGCCAAGAAAATCGCCAAAAAAAATCTGCAAATATATCGGATCATTTCCCAGACGCAACAATGCCCTAGTTTGCTACATTTCTTTAAAAAAAAACAACAAATAACATTTGTGTGAGAATCGTTGAGAAATACATGTCACCAACAATGGTGGAAGGTAGCAAGAAGAAGACAGATAGTTTCCTATACACTCGTCGCTCCCCTCGACGTCTATTAACCTAATTTATGTACATTTACCACATAATTTATGTTTTTGACACCCTCTTCAGCGACTCCGAAGGACAAAATCGAGGTCTCCTACATAAACGGTATACAACGGTACGCGACGACCATATGCGACAGTTCGGAATTCTTCCATGGTTGATTACTCGAAAATGGAGTTTGTAAACACGATTGTTTTTTAGATCTACAGATCTATGGTCACACTATTTGTTGACTCATAACTATTTGTTTCCTATGAAATTTGTTTTATCAGAGTCCAAAACAAAGAAAATATCAGTGTTGTCGAAAACATAAAATATTATAGTCATCTACACTCATAGTCAACTATAAAATCGGTAGTTCACTATATTTTTCTCAAAGTCAACTATAAAAATTAGATAGTCAACTATAATTTTTACGATGTCAACTATAAAAAAATGGTTGTTAACTATATTTTTGCCAAAGTCAACTACAAAAATTAGATAGTCAACTATAATTGTTCAAATGTCAACTATAAAAAAATTTGTAGTCAACTATAATTTTTCCATTAATTTACCATATTATTTTTCAATTTAAGATACTATGGTGTTATTAAATTGAATACTCATGATAAAAATCTCATCTTCATGAAAACATGAATTTCATATCTTTAAAGATCCTTTGATTTCAACGACCAAATAATG
>NW_012193340.1:19065-41384 GCF_000504015.1 Erythranthe guttata | reverse complement strand
CCTAATGGTATTTCTGTAATTATTTATTTTTAATATTTTTTCTCTACTAATTTCTAACTATAATTTGTAACAATTATCAAAATTGCTAATTATGTAATTATTTATTTTTATTATTTTTTCTGAACTAATTTTTTAACTATAATTTTCAACAATTATTGATCTCCTAATTTTCATCAAAATAGCTCAAATCTTAAGAGATAAAGCTAGAAATTCAATATGAATAACACATATATAAAAGAAAGAAACGCTGAGCAACCCTAAAAAACCCTAATGGTATTTCTGTAATTATTTATTTTTAATATTTTTTCTCTACTAATTTCTAACTATAATTTTTAACAATTATCAAAATTAAAACTTACCCGTGAAGAATTCTACCTTATTGCTACTCATGTAATTATTTATTTTTATTATTTTTTCTGTACTAATTTTTTAACTATAATTTTCAACAATTATTGATCTCCTAATTTTCATCAATATATCTCAAATCTTAAGAGATAAAGCTAGAAATTCAATATGAATAATACATATATAAAGGAAAGAAACGCTGAGCAATCCTAAAAAATCCTAATGGTATTTCTGTAATTATTTATTTTTAATATTTTTTCTCTACTAATTTCTAACTATAATTTTTAATAATTGTCAAAATTAAAACTTGCCCGTGAAGAATTCTACCTTATTGCTACTTATGTAATTATTTATTTTTAATATTTTTTATGTACTAATTTTTTAACTATAATTTTCAACAATTATTGATCTCCTAATTTTCATCAATATATCTCAAATCTTAAGAGATAAAGTTATGAATAATGCATATATAAAAGAAAGAAACGCTGATCAACCCTAAAAAATCCTAATGGTATTTCTGTAATTATTTATTTTTAATATTTTTTCCCTACAATGTAATTATTTACTTTTAATATTTTTTCTGTACTAATTTTTTAACTATAATTTTCAACAATTATTGATCTCCTAATTTTCATCAATATATCTCAAATCTTAAGAGATAAAGTTATGAATAATACATATATAAAAGAAAGAAATGCTGAGCAACCCTAAAAAATCCTAATGGTATTTCTGTAATTATTTATTTTTAATATTTTTTCTCTACTAATTTCTAACTATAATTTGTAACAATTATCAAAATTGCTAATTATGTAATTATTTATTTTTATTATTTTTTCTGAACTAATTTTTTAACTATAATTTTCAACAATTATTGATCTCCTAATTTTCATCAAAATAGCTCAAATCTTAAGAGATAAAGCTAGAAATTCAATATGAATAACACATATATAAAAGAAAGAAACGCTGAGCAACCCTAAAAAACCCTAATGGTATTTCTGTAATTATTTATTTTTAATATTTTTTCTCTACTAATTTCTAACTATAATTTTTAACAATTATCAAAATTAAAACTTACCCGTGAAGAATTCTACCTTATTGCTACTTATGTAATTATTTATTTTTATTATTTTTTCTGTACTAATTTTTTAACTATAATTTTCAACAATTATTGATCTCCTAATTTTCATCAATATATCTCAAATCTTAAGAGATAAAGCTAGAAATTCAATATGAATAATACATATATAAAAGAAAGAAACGCTGAGCAACCCTAAAAAATCCTAATGGTATTTCTGTAATTATTTATTTTTAATATTTTTTCTCTACTAATTTCTAACTATAATTTTTAATAATTGTCAAAATTAAAACTTACCCGTGAAGAATTCTACCTTATTGCTACTTATGTAATTATTTATTTTTAATATTTTTTATGTACTAATTTTTTAACTATAATTTTCAACAATTATTGATCTCCTAATTTTCATCAATATATCTCAAATCTTAAGAGATAAAGTTAGAAATTCAATATGAATAATACTACATTATTAAATTTTATTATATTAGTGTACTATATTTTCTTATTATGTATTAAATTGATTATTTTTTTTCCACAATTTAAATAATATCCCGTGCATCGCACGGGGAAAAATTCTAGTATAATATAATACTAGCATTTTTTCTCTCGTGCGATGCACGGGATCGAATTTTAAAATTGAAAAAAAAAATCAATTTAATACATAATAAAATAAATATAATACACTAACATAGTAAAATTTAAGAAATTAGTACTATTCATATTTAATATAACATTAGTGTTTTTACGGAGTAAGATTTATAATCTAAATAAATAAGTTAAGATTTAACAAATCAAATTTCTATTTTTATCTCTTAAAATTTGAGATATATTGATGAAAAATAGGAGATTGAAGCCGGAAGAATTCTTCACGGTTCAGTGTCGATTTCGATAATTGTTGAAAAATATAGTTAGAAAATTAATACAGGAAAAATATTAAAAATAAATAATTACAGAAATGCCATTAGAGTTTCTTGGAGTTGCCCTAGCGTTTCTTTCTTTTATATATAAGATAACAAAATGCTGCAGTATATATATATACAATTATATTATTTTTTATTTTTTGTTATTTTTTTATTTAGTTTGATTTGTTGACAAGTCAACGTAATTATATTACTTTCGTTGATAGTAAAATTACTATAAATACAATAATATTACTGTCAACAACATCAATATTATTATTTTTTTGGGTTTTTTGTTGTGATTGAGTTATTCACGGAGTAACGTAATAATATTACTGTCTATTATTGTAATATTACTGTAAACACAATAATATTACTGTGGTTGACGGTAATATTACTGTTGTTATAGTAATCTTGATGTCAACGACATCAATATTATTATTTTGTTTGGATTTTTTTGTTTGTTTAAGTTATTCACGGAGTAACGTAATAATATTACAGTCTATTATTGTAATATTACTGTGGTTGACGGTAATATTACTGTTGTTATAATAATATTATATTCACTCATAGTAATATTAATTCTTTTGGCTTTTTATTATGTTTACATTTGTTGAACGGTCAACATAGTAATATTACTCTGTTACACAATAATAATGAGTTTTTGTTGTGTTAATATTACTGTGCTAGAGATTAATATAGTAATATTACTGTGTTAAACTGTAGTTTAGTTAATTTTACTGCGTTTAACAGTAATATAGTTAATATTACTGCCAATCGCAACAATATTGCTGTTTAAACGAAAAAAAAATGTTACAGAAACAAGAAAAAAAAGAAAAAAAAAATCGAAAAAGTCAACGCCGGAGACCGGCGTTGACCGCCGGAAACCGGTGAAAAAATCCGAAGAAAAAAAAAAGTCGACGCTGCAATCTGGCGGCAAAAATAAAAATTTGAAAACAAAAAGTTTTGAGTCGAAATTGAATAATTTGAGAAATTTGGGGTCAAATTAACACTACAACAAAATATAGATTTTGCAACACTTGTTTGGGGACATTGTTTTACAAATGCCTCAAATATTATTTATTGGGACATTTGATATTTTTTTCTTATTTACGAGACCTATAGGGTCATTTATATTTTAGAGACATATTTTATAAATGCCTCATATATAAATTATTAGAACACTTGAATTTTATTTTCTTATTTTCAAAACTTATAGCGACACTAATCCATCTAAAATCTTAGCCGACAATTTCTACTAATTTCGCACAGCATAATTCCCTCTTTCCGTTCTCCAAGGAAAAGAATTAGAAAAATTAAAATCCCCTCTTCCTAAACTAAATTAATGCTACTTCAATTTTACAGAAAAAACCTAGCTACTGGTCATTTTCTTCTCCCAAAAGCGACGAGCATGAGAAGAAGCTACAACGACGAGAAGGAGAAGAGGCTGCATTGTTAGAGTAGGTGACCAACAAGCCAACATGTGGCTGTGGTCTTTCGTATTTATTATTGTAATAAACGAACCTTTATTCGTATTAATGATAAAACACCTTGGCATTCTATATCTTTGTCCCTTTGTCACAAGCATAGATATAGTCCTTACAGTTATTACAAGTACTAGTAATTGATCGTTAGGATCGTGAGATATTTACTTAAGTATTATAACTGTTAAATGTGTTCCTAGTCGAAGGGTTACGCCACCAATGAGGATATCGGCCTTTCCCATTAAGACTAGCACTTAGTGTATGTGTACTGCATCTCATCAGTAAACGGTATTGTGATATCGGCATGCATAAGTGGGTGCTCGTAAGTTGACGAGTTCACTGAACTCCCTCACCCTAGAAATCTCTAAGTGGTTCCCAATAATCGAGTAGAGATATCTATGGTATAGTTGTACACCATTAGTCCTTATGACCTAGACATCACCGTGACTTCACTAGAGGACCAACTGTATCGTGACCTGTCCCTGAGTTCCACCGAGGACCATCCCAAGGGCCAGTGTTCGTGCAGTCTGAAATCTAGTGGGAGGTCTGTGCATTGTAGTCGGGGATTCGATCGCTAGAATAGTCTTGGATGTCCTGTGTGTTTTGAAAGTTTGTAATCATTCTAAGTCTCTGGCCAGAGCTGACTAAGTGATGATTAGAGAATTCGATTCTCTAAGTCATGCACGTGACGATTACAACACTTGGAACGATCGCACCGTCATCGAACATATAAAGAGGTCTCGATGAACCAATGCCTCTAGTTCGATCGGGACATATGTATCGAAGGGACCGTACTGTACGTTAACTATATCTGAAGGTTCTTGCAGGCACTTCATTTGTATCTAGGGAATCATGACGCGTAGTTGCTAGACGCCAATCTTGATTCGTTGGGTGATTAAGGTGAAATGAGTTTCATCTTAATCGTAACTCTAAGGGACGAGTTTTGACCACAAAGGGTTGTGGGCCCACGGCTAGCTTACACCTGAACCATCGAGGGTCACACTGCTCGTGCACATGAGATCTTTGAATAAACGGTCAGAGATAAAACAGTTTATCTTTGCATGATTGGAAGTCAATATGATTGGATCCAACATTCGTAATTTGGAATTATGAATGAGAATAAGAAAAGGAAAAGAATAGGCGAACGTGTTAGTGAACTTTCTAAATCGGGAAGTTTCCAAATTTAGAAAGTGCACTGAACTAGGGTTTCCACTTTTGGAAAGTTGGAAAATGAGAGTTGGCACTCGTAATGACGAGGATATTATAATGATTCCGAAAATGTAATCGTTGCAATTTTCCGATCATTGAATTGAGAGAGACGAGCAAGTAAAGGAACTAACGAGCTTAAGCTGTTGGGCCCAGTCCAACTTAAGCCCCTTAGGGTTTTATGCAAGGGACTATAAATACTTGATTTATAGGCCTTGCACAAACACACAAGACCTAACCCTAACCCTAGCCGTCCCCCTCTCTCTCTCGGCCTCTTTCTCCCGCGGCCACCACCGCCGTCAACGCCGCCGTTTCGCCGGAATCGGCCATTCGTTGGCCGATTGTTTTCGGTAGTTCTTTCCTTCTTTCTTTTCTTCCGTTTTTCTAACTATTACGTGTCTAGTGCCACGTGTTTAGTAGATCGAAGTATACGAGGTGAAATCCGAGAGGAGGAAGATCGAAGATCGAAGAATCGAGGAGCAGCACACGAGCCGAAGCCGCACGCGATCCCACGCGCCGCCCGAAGACCGCGCGTGAGCTACACGCGCCGCCACGGACCGTCTCGCCGTTGCTGCCGCTCCACCGCTGCTGCCCGGATTGTACGGATTGGTTTCCGTAGCAATCTCGTCTTGCTTAGTGCGCCAAACTCACGCTTCGAGAGGTAAAGTTTCGAATCTGTTATCCTTAGATTCGATTAGGTTTAAATTGATAATACATGTTCGTTTTGTATGATTTTATGAGCTTATGTGAAATCAGAATTTTATTGCGAGCATGTTGTTTGATTTAAACGCGAGCATGCTAGTTGATTTAATTTCGATTAAGTAATTAAGCATGTATGTTATTTTTATTTTCGCTGGAAGCGCAAATGTACGCAATTAATTGATTTAAATTATCGGGCATGTGTTTATGTGCTTTAAAGTTGTTTAAATCGCATAAAATATTTATTTTCCGCTGCGTACACGTGCCCGAAACCCAACATGCATCGCGTTTGAAAGTAATCTGGTATGTGAATTACTTTATCTTTATGGTAATTGATTGAAAGCCCTCATCCATCCTTTTGATTTTATTTCTCCGACCCAGTAACTAAATTTCCAGCCCTAGAATTAATTTATAGTTTTGTAAAACCCAATGGGTATATATGTATATATTGAATGCAACGACAATTTTCTATGAGTGATGAATATGACTTCGTATATCCAGTTTGAACAACCTATTTGACATGCGTACCAATAATTGACAAAAGAAAAAAATAAGTCTCTACCAAAATTGGAGTTTTTTAGATTGTGGGTTAGCCATGTGAAAAGTCATTTTTTTCTCTGCAGATTTCCCCTTTAACCGATGTAGCCATATCCAAAGAGGAATTTTGGGAGGATACGTGTACTTGGCTAAATGGAATTTGGTTTATGCACACCAACTGTTTGATAAAAATAGGCAAAGGAACATTACTGTCAAATGGAAATTACATGATCAAGCAACCTAGCTATGTGTATGCATTTTACATCAGTGTATGCATTTTACATCATTTCTGAAAGTGTATATTTTGTCTTTATTCTTAGTTAAACCATATATAAGTTGTACGCATCTCACATGCTTACTAAAAAGTGCATATTCTGTATGTGTTTCTCCTTAGAAATTTCCGGCTTACTAGTTTAAATAGAGTGTGCATGAGGTGTATGTATGTCCTTGTAATCATGATTTTTAAGGATACAATCTACTCCCAATACAATTCATTTTCAATACATAATTGAACTAATTTAAAATTTTGTCAAAGCCGTAAGTTCAAAATCAATTTAATTATAACCATAAATAACTATTTTTTAGTTTTACTAGTCATATTTTTAATGAACTTCCTTATTTTAAGTTGCAGGCCAGCTTGATACGAGATCAAATCATCCAAAAATCAGCAACTGCTTTGCAGTCTAACTTAAATGTTAATGTAGCTACGTGTCAAGTAAGTGATCATATATCTGCAAATGCATGTGATGCTGCTAAGAATGCTCTGTATCACAATCTAATCTATTGTTTTATCATATTTTGTGTTTGGAATGTGTATATTCTTAATAAATGTAATTGGCAATAAAAAAGAAAAAGAAAAGGTCACATGAGCTACTTGATGTGATAAATAGCCATTGCAGTGATAATGTGGTAAGCTTTTATAATTTAAGTTTGAATAAATATGTCGTTTATGATCGTTTGGCAATACCAGAATAGGGCTACATCTTTTCTTTGAATAAAAAATTTGTTTGGAGATCATACTGATATTTATGTATTAACAGGTTTATGTGAATTCTCTGTATCTTGATGGAGGTCATCAGTTCCTCTCATGCCTCTACTATTTTTTGTTGTCATTATAAAGGTACAAATACCCCAACTTATGATTCTTTTAATGTATTGAATGAATGTGCTTTTTAATGAGCAAGCTTTGAAGGCACTAAGATTTTGTTCAGTTTTGAGGCTAGAAGGCATTATGCAACATTACTCTTTTGTGTTCGACTTTAAGTATTATCAGGTTTGTTTATATTAGTTTAATTTTGCTTTCATTGAGCGTAAATCGTATTATTAAAACTTGTACTGTGTGCAGTAGATTAATAGCGATTGAGTGAGTTTTGTATGATGTTGAGCTGTCATATAAAGTTTTCGGTTAGTTAATAGTCTAGAAGCTTCTATGTACTAATTTATGTTTGAGATTTAAAAAATGTTAATACTGAGATCTTGATATTAATTCTGGCAGAAAAATAACCAAGAGGTAATAAGAAATTTTGAGGATTATACCATCGCACGGTTCTCGTGTCATGGACAGGGATTAGAGGTAATCTTTTTCAATTTTTATAACTAAATGTGTTGTTTATTAACTATATTCAGCCCTATGTTTAGAATCTTATGCACAACTACTACAAGTGTGTCAACAACTACTAGTGGAATTCTCTATAAAAGTAGATAAAAGTAGTTGATTATGATCAGAAGTGGTAGCAGTAAGCAGCAGGTTGTGTCCAACTTTTACTTTTAATATGAACTTGTTACTCTCAATACAAATTTCACAACTTGTTTTCTTATTATTGATTAATCTATATTTTGTATATGCAGGTTTGCTATGGATGACAAATTTCATTGATGATTTAATTGGAATAAGATGGGAGCTAAATTTATACATTTGCAGTTTTTAGATGAGAAATATTAGAACACTTTTTAGTTTAGAAAACTTGTGCATAATATATTCTTTTTTTTTTTTTGGGATCATAATTTATCTTGTTGGCTTCTCTGTCTTGCGAAATTGATTGTAGTATTTGTTGACATAGTGGATCAAATGCAATAAAGTTTTAATGTTTGAAAAATGTGGATGTTCTTCTATTTGATATTTGTCCATGTTCAATTAAAAATAACAGTCTGGAGAAAGGTGTTTACGAGACATTTAATGGGTATTTATAAATATGTTTCACGACACATATAATTGTCCTAAAATAAATAATGGCGACATATATAAATGTCCAAGATCAAAGTAAGTGTCTCAAAAAATACTTTTACAGGACACATATACGTGCCCCAAAAATACTCAATCGAGACACATATAAATGTCTTGAAAAGAAAGTTCTTTTGAGGCACATATTTAGTGCCTCATGAGCTATTGCGACACACAACTACGCGACATATATTTTATATGCCCTTATGAATATAAGTGCCTCAATATGGTATATATGGGGACATTTTTGTGTGTCACGAAAACAGATTTTTGTTGTAGTGTAAGTTAAGGATGAAATTGGAACATATTAAAATATGAGGGGATATTTTAGTATTTTACAAAAATCTGAATCATGTGTGGACTTATTGATAATTAAATGGATTTTTTGTCTAAATCTCTTTATGAATAAATACGTATTGATGGGTTATTTATAATATATATATAGACATATAAAATTATCTGGTACCCATAACCAAAATAAGAACTATAAAACCATACCAAAATCATGACGATTTGCATTTCTTTACCAAAACTATTACCAAAGCCAACAGTTTCAGTACCAAATTTTAAATAGAACAGATACCTTATAGGTAGGTAGCGGATTGATTTTTTGACATATCCTAATTTTTCCATCTCCAATATTATCTTTTAATTTTATATTTTAAAAATAATGGGTAAATTACACCCACACCCTTGAGATATCTTAAAATACCTTCTCTCAAGAACAATATATGTTGACTTTGAATTTCGGAGTCGGGTCGTTGACTTGATCTTCTCCGGATTTGATTTTGAACTTGAATAACATTTTCCGAGGGTCTTGCGACTTGAATCTCGGATCGAACGCAGAACTTTGACGGGTTTTGACTTGAAGATCTTGGAGTTCTTGATGGATTTGGCCCTTCAATCTTCCTTCGATCTTGATTTGTTGAAGAACGCCCTCAATTTGATGAAGATCTTGGGACGCCATCGATATGAAGAACGCCTTGAATTTGATGAAGATGACTTGAATGTTGTAGAGAGAATTTTCTCCTACGATTTTTATTCTTCTTGAGTTGTGTCCTGAATTGTGTAGAGATGGTCGCTATTTATAGTGGTAGAATAAGAGTCCTACTTAAAGTCTACTTGATGACGTGGCGCGATTTGATTGGCTCTCTTTAAATTAATATTTATCTCTTATAACTTGGAAGAGAAGAAATAATCCTATTGGCCAATAATTAATTGATAATTATCTCCATAACTTATTTTGTAAGATAAATTATAATTTTATTTAGACACAATTTAATTGGCTAATTTAATTAACCAATTAATTAATTTTATGCGTCTACAATCCCTATTAGTTATCTTGAATCCAATATTATATATAATATCGTGAAATCAGAATTATAATATCCATAACCAAGCCAAGTACACAACGTAAAAACAAAAGGCCCTGATGAAAAAAAAAAAAAAAACTTGATACTAATTCCGTTAAGAAATTTGGAGTAAACTGCAAAAACTACCCCTGTGTAATCCAAAAATAGCAAAAACCCCCCTGTGATAAATAAACTAGCAAAAACCCCCCTGTGAAATTATTTAAATAGCAAAAACCCCCCTATGGAACTATTTGAGGGTTGACTTGATATAAAAAGACACAAATACCCCTGGAGTCTTGCAATTAATAAATTCTTATATTTTATAAATATTTTAATTATTTTATTTAAAAAATAATCAATTTAGTTGTTTACTATTTTTTTTAATTTCTAAACAAATAAATTAAAAAGAATAAATATACATATAATATGTATATATATAAATACATTTTGATGGTCAATTTTGTCATTTCAAGTCTAAAAAATCAGTTAGGGGGATTCTGCCTTTGACTAAATTTCACAGGGGGGTTTTTGCTAGTTTATTTATCACAGGGGGGTTTTTGCTATTTCGAGATAACACAGGGGTAGTTTTTGCAGTTTACTCAAGAAATTTGTGAACCGAGTCAGTCCTGGTTCTGGAGCCGCACGACTCGCTCACTCAACTGCTCCTCCTGCACAGCCAAACGCGTGACCGCGAAAAGCATCCAGTAGAGCATGAGCGCCGCCGCGATGAGGAGGCCGTTCCGCTGGGACTTGATAGCGGATTTCTGGTGGCGCATCAGCTCGGACGGCGTGCAAGACTCGGACGATTTGCAACTCGGCCGAGTTTCGTACTTCCAGTAAATGTCGAGCAGCAAGAAGAGGCAGAAGGGCACCACCGAGAGGAACGGCTTCAGTAAGTTCCGTGTGACGGAGATTACACCCTTCCGCAGAGGATTTAGAGTCGGCGGCAGAGTCAGTAGCAGGACCATCGTAGCCTCAGCTGCCGCGACGTAGCTTAGAACTACCCATTCCAATGCCATTAGTTATTTTCCGATTTTTTTATTCTCTGCTTTTCTTTTCTTTTTTTGAAGATATGATAAATTGGTGTTATTAATAATAGAGAGGAAGTGTATTGCGCTGTATTGATGAATTTGTATTAGGATCCGGATCGTGTGCCGGGTGTAAGGACACGTGGCTTGTGCTCGTTTATGCGTGCCAGGTGGCAGCTCTTGCTGAAGCCCAAGTATTATGAGATCATGTGTTGTTGGCGGTAATACTTGGATGAACTACCGAGGAGTGGGTTATTTCTATCCTACACCCGGTGAAGGTTACACCGGGTGATTTTTAACCGTTGATCTACACACACCAATGTGGGTGTGTGTGTGTTTGTGTGTATATGAATGGTAAAAATTTACCCGGTGTATTTCACTCGGTGTAGGATCTCAAAAGCCCGAGGAGTGAGGACTACTTTTTATTTTAGTTTTTAATTTTTTTTATTTATCGAGCTTTAATTTGTTCGATCTTTATGTGGGGGTGATATTTGCAGGATGGGGGTTTAATGTTAATGCAGAATTTTCAATAATTCTTTGATAGACTTATGAGTACCTACACTTGATGAAATACAAACTAGGTTTTAAATCATAGATTTATATAAATAATTATAGAGTAAATTGCAAATACCATCCTTGTGTAATATTTAATTGTCAAATACCCCTTGTCAAAAAAAACAATTCACTCATAACTCCCTATGTAATATTTTTCGAAGCACACTGCACCAATTGGTAGTTTAATTGTTGACCAAGGGCGAAAGACAAAAATGCCCTAGGGCTTTTTTTTTTTGTAATTAGTAAAACTTACAAGTTTTTAACATTTTTTAATAATTTATTGTTTTAAATAAATAAAATATATAATAAATATAAATAATAATTAGAAAAATTGAACGAAAAAAAAAAAAAAAAAAAAAAAATAGTCGTCTTCTTCGCAGCACCCCACATCCGGCACATCACCCTACCTCACTCACCCACTCACAACTCCATCTACCATTTCTCCCAGCCCTCCGCCCGCTCCGCCGCTCACCATCAATTCACCCCTCGTGCACCACCACCACCACCGTGTTTTTAAGATCCACCGCCCACAATTGCGAGCAAGACGTCGTCATTCCTGGAGAAATCGGACATCAGAGAGGTGCAATAGTGTTGGAATGCGATAAAAAATTGCTTCAAATGGTAGGCGAAACAACTTACAGTGAAGGTGGAATTCACTTGAGATTTGAATACCCACTTATCCTTCGGAGAGGTTGATTTTGTCGACTTCTTTAATAGCTACTGTTACACAAATCCACCGCTGGCGATTGAAGACGACGGCCATGGTTTGCCGGCGAGATGACTGCAAATCCACAGCTGGAATTTCGACAGCCATGGATTGGGAGTTTTTAACGGAGAGGAGTCGATTGGTGACGACGATGACGAGCAAAGAAGAAAAAAAAGGAAAAAAAAAAGATGTTGGGGCAACTCTGTCATTTCACACAGCAAAAGTGAAGAAAAATCGCACAACTCGCGCACGTGTGAGACACGATTTGCTTCCAGGGGTCTTAATGCTTTGACTTTGATTACACAGGGAGGTTTGACTTTTGAGTGAATTTTTATTTAGCAGGGGGTTATTTCACAATTAGGTATTACACATGGGTGGTATTTGCAATTTACTCAATAATTGTATTCATTAAACCCACATATTTACGTGTGCTTGTTTATTATATGTAGATCAATAGTTTAAAACTACATAGTATATTTCATCAGGTGTAAGTTCTACAAAACTCTTTTAAGGACACTTTCAACAAAAATCGTATTTTCGATAGAGAAATTCGCGCAGCCTGGGCAATTAATTGACTATACTTCGTCATAGTCGATTAAGTTAATCGACTATGCTCTAATAGTCGATTAAAGTGTTAATCGACTGGTTTTGTAGTCGAATAAGGTTACTCGATTTCATTTTTTAATTTGTTTTTTGATTTTTGTGTATTTATTTCAATTTGTAGAAATCAATTACAAAATGTATATTATTAGTTTTGTAAAAAAAATGTTGATTTTCGTTTTCATGTAGTTGTTTTTTTTATTTTTAGTAGTCAGTTCGTTAATTGACTATGCTTCATCATAATCGATTAATATGAAACAACTTAAACACATACGAAAATACAAATGCCAACCAAACAATTGACTAATACACGTCATCAATTGCGTGCTAACTAAGCAATCCGAGCAAATGACATAACCAATTTGACACATGTCATTTATTGAGGCTATAAATCCATTTTTTATATAACATATAGATACTAATAATTTAAGTAAATTTATTTAATTTTATTGGTCAAAATACTTATATTAATCTAATCAAATGAATTTTCACCTATATAATTTTTTAATAAAAAATCTTTAATTAGCCAATTATCCGCTATAAATTTTACCCGGGTTAATAACAAAATTAAATCATGACGAGCGGGCTGGGTGCGGGTTTTGCAACATCAGCCGCGTAACCGCTCCATCGACATCGTAACAATTACAACGGGTTATAATATGGGGATATCGAATAATTAAAAGTTGGTAAATTATTGCTTAAGCATTAGCTTTTGCAATAAAATGAAATTGAAGAAGAATCAATGATTTTTCATGTTTAATTTGGAGGTACAAACATTGTTTTAATTAGCTTTATTACATGCTTGGGAGCCAATCAAATCATTAAAATTAACGAACGTAGTTTAAAGTGACACTGATCTCCACGCAAACAGCACAACCACAAAGACGAGCACTCGGCACAAAAGTAAGGTAAAACAAAAGTAGAAAGTGGAACAATGATCCTTATTAATGCTTTAATTTCATTATACAGCAACTTTAATTCTAAGTTTTCTTTGGGGTTTGAAGGAGGCTACTGCACTAAAGCTAAAGGCCATAAAAAGCATTCAAAGCAACGAAAAAGCAATTCGCAAGAGGATATATGTATACCACTTTATATTCAACTTGTTTATTTTACCTTATGCAGATGTTAAGAAAAGTAACCATTATATTTGAATATTTAATGCTATAACTTTTAATTCGCAATTGAAAAGGTGTAAATATACTTTTTGCACCTAGAATCAAATTTGCTGCAACTCTTCCTTCGTTATGAAGTAGTTGACTATTGCCCTATTATGAATTTTACGACCACTTCATAATGCGGTCACCGACTATTACTCTATCGCCAGTGGCGGAGCCAGCATAGGGCCGGGAAGAAGTTATGGCACTCCCAACATTTGCCACATTACTATTAATTTATATATAAGTATATTTTTTTGTACAGTAGCATTAACAGTCCCGCTAGTAATTTTTTTAATGCATTCGACCCGAGACTTAAAATCCTGGCTCCACTATTGTTATTGTCTATTATATACACTTGCATATTTTATATGTAATTTCAATACCCCACCCGTGTTCTGGAATTAATTTGTTAGAATTGACTATTTTAATTTGATGTTCTATCTTAAAATTTCAAAATAAAATATACAAAGAAAGTATGAAAAAAGGATTTATATAACTATACATAGTTGATAGTAGTACTCTTGACAATAGTGGGTGCCGGGTGGTCATATATTTCTAAAACGTTCTTGGTGGATATAAATTAAAATACAAAAACAATCACTTTTAAAGCATATATTCAAGATTCATTTGAGTTTGAGCATTCGAGTTTACAACATGATATAAACATTAATTACGGAATATAAGCAAATTATCTATTATATAAAGAAAAAATGTAAAGGCAGAAGCCAAGAACCACCACCCGGAGCGGCGGAGCTTACCGCTTTCGGACGAATAGCCACTCTCCGAGTACCGCGCGTAGCACTTGCCCAAGAACACGTCCCCCGAAGTAGACGTCCCACACTCGGTTTTCAGCCGTTGGATCGCCTCCGATAAACAATCCTGGCACTCGCCCATACTCAAATCCTGGGTGCACTGCACCATACCTTGTACTCTCCCGGACCCACCCACCCGAAAGTAGTGCCCGCCGCCCGTCAGATACGCCAGCACAGCATCCCTCCTCGTCAGCAAGTCGGAGTCGTACCCAATCGACGGCCCACATTTACTCGACACCACGGCCTTGTCCTGAGCCCCCAAGAACGACACGTTGTCGTACTTTATAAAACAGCCGTCCAGCTGGAGGGCGCCCCCGGAAGTGCCGACGCAGTAGGTCCCGATTCGGGAGACCGCGTCGGCCGTGCAGCGGCGGCAGTCGGAGGGGGAGAGGTCGCCGCGGCACTGGAAGAGACCGTAGACTACGTCGTTTGGGGCGGAGCCGGGGAGTGAGATCTTGAAGTTGTTGTAGTTGGAGATGGAGGCTGAGTTGACCAGGGAAGCGAGTGCCGAGTTGACGTTGGACTCGTAGGGGGTGCCTGGGTTGTATTTAAGCTGGGTGCAGCCTACGTATACAAATGACTCTAGTGAAGAAGATGATGATGAAGGGGTTGTCAAAAGTGAGGTTACGATTATTAGGAAAATACGGACAGCAAAAGACATGGGAAGACCTTCTTTGCCGTGCGTGTTCATTTTCTCAACTTCTATCTGTGTGTGTTGATGGAGCTAAAGACTATGCATAGTGTGTATGTGTGTTTTATTGATATTTTTTTTGTATGAGAATGCTTTATTGATATCTTTATTGTTTTTTAACCAAAGAAAAAAAGAAGTTAAAAATATTGCTTCATTGGGTAAATTAGGAGGACCTCACTGAATTAAAGTTGACATACATAAAAAGAGAAAAAGAAAAACAAAAAAATAAAAAAAATATCATGAGTTGATAATACTATGGGCTCGTTCGGTTATCTATATTGGATTAAATTGGACTAGATGAAATTGGATTAACTCCCTACTGGCTAATTAATTATTTAGTTAGTAACATGTTCGGTTTCTTAGATTAGATATTCTATTAAATTAAATTCAGTTATTATGTATGAATTGTCTATAAAACCATTTAGTTTAAAATAATACGATATGATTTTAAGGATAAAATTGTCTTTTTCCTTTTTAATCATCCCCTATTAAATTAATTTTTGGGGAAGAGGTGCTACTAATTTAATGCAATAATAACATTTAATAGCAAACTTTGATTTTAGTAGCGGGTTTGAAAAAGTGTGAATTTTATAACCGAACGTGTTATTAATCCCTATTATTTAGTCTCTAAAACCTTATAGCGGTAACGAACGAGTCCTACGTAGTTTGTTGTCGTCTTAATTTGTCTTCCTTAAAGTGTGAACTTTAGCAACATATATTTGTTTTTTGATAAGTATTAGCAACATATATATTTGATTCCATGTAATATTTCTCAATAAATACTAATTCTACTCTCAAAAGGTACTACGATATTATTATTTCATGTGGGTGGTAATTGTAATATATGGTTTTGAATAAAATATGACTTTACTAATCTTTGTGTATAATAAGTGTTACAGTGATGTCATCATTTAAGAGGGTGTTAATTGTTTTGTTTCGAGTGTTAACGGCATTAGAGATGTAATTCAGTAATTCACTAACAAACTAACGGATTACGCCCCCACGCAAATTCCCTCATTTTTTTTAATAATAATTTGACATACTTCCAAGCTAATTTGAAATATATAAAATGTTATCTTAAATTAGTTTTAAATCATAGCCTACTCATATCGACCTCTCTCTTCATCTCTTAACTCTCATATCCAAATTCCGCCCCCCAAGGTTTTCAACCAGCGATGATGTTTCCTGAAGTCATAATTCTCTCTCCGGTGATCGGAATTCGATGGTTTAACTACTGTTGGATTTCTCTCGTCGAGCTATTTCTTTTGTTGGTGATTTCATTCAGTTTGGAGCACTAGATCTGTTTCTGCAATTGTATATCAGTCGGCGCGTATTTTGACGACGGTGGATCTTTTCAGATGAGTAATTTGTGTTCCGGTAGTTGGAATTTGACGGGCTACCCACCGTTGGATTCCTCTCGCCGAGATCTGTATATTTATGGCAATTTCGTTCATTTTTTTATTGTAAATTTTGTTTCTATAATTGTTTTTTTAATTTGCGAGCGCTGAACCTTAGGTGGTTGGCGGGGCTTGGATTTTTGTAGGAGACTCTTGGGGTGAAGAGTCATTGGCGGTTTGGCTTAAAATTCGTAGCATTTTGCAGCTATGAGATCTCTCTCTTCCTATCTTTCGATCTCTTAGTGGTTGTTGATTTTTGAGTGTTTTGATGTTTCTTCAATTTTTGTTGATTTGCAATAAAAAAAATTTTTGCTCCGATTTTGCAACTGCAGCGTAATGGAAACCATTGATCCTCTCCTTGAAGGTGTCAAATTTTTTTGTTGAAGTTACATATGCTTCAAGCTACAGTGTTCTGCATACTGTATACATTACTGTACAATTATGAGGTGATTTATAATATAAATATTGAAATTGTAAATTTTGGTTGTTGGGGTTTATGAATTTCTTTTGTATAAGCAATATTCGTGTGTGTACAAAATTGATCGACTAAAAATTTCGGGTAGAAAGAAAGAACATAACTGCGAATGACTATAGTTTACTACAATTACATGTAGTTATTTTTAGTAAATTAAACATATCGATTTAAAAAAAAAATTAATATAAAATATATAAATAAAAAAATAAATTAAACAAACAGGTATTTAAAAAATAAAAAAATAAATAAATCAATGAAAATGCTATATGCAGGCCAAAATGTTGAATGCAGTTTGACGAAAAATTGCATATAAGGGCATTATAGTACTTTCTCCACGGGGTGTGCCAATGGATGATTTTAGTTCGGGTTTATCCATAGTTTATTAGGCACCTAGCGGTGTATATAAAATAAGCCATTTTATTTATAAGGTTCTCCTAGTAGGTAGTTCTTCTCAAGTTAGTAAGTTGAATTTAAGACAAAAATGCACTTCGCCCACTACAAATTTAAAAAATTCGCACTTTCTCCCCTACAAATTAAAAAAAAAGAGGCGTCCCCATTTGAAAATTTTGTTTTTGTTGCACTTCGCCCCAAAGTTCAATTTTCGGCGTATTTTTTACGTGAGTTGAGAAAAATTCACCTGCTCAAAGGGTATATATAATTTCAAGGTGTATATATAATTTGTCATACCCAACCCAAATTATCATTCATATAACCCCAAATTACACATTTGAGATTCAAACCAATTGAAAAAAATAGGGTTCTTCTATCCAAAAGATCGATTATTTACTCCAAAGGCAAAATGGTGAAAGAGCTTTAACAGAGGTAAGATATTCGTACATTGCATGATTTATGTTCAATAGTTTGAGCTAACATGTATGGGTTTTTTGAATTTCTGATTTTTTTGCATTTTATAAGAGTAGTCATGGAAAATCATTGCTTCTGAGGTAAGACGTTCATATAAAAAACGTCTTGGACTGAGCGAAAACCTGAAAGAAGATACAATACTTGCATAAGTATAAGGTATATATGAATTGCTCTTTCAATTTTTTGTATCTATATCCACGGTTGTTGTAATTTTTGTGAAATCTAATTTGCATTTTCTTTCATTAATGTAAGAAGTAGGTGGGTGTGCATTTATTTTGTTGGATTGACTCACCTATGGGATATAGAGCTACTCAAATAATTTCTGGGTTTACTTCGTCGAGTTAATGGATATGGGGCTGAAATAACACAAAAAAGATCAAGAGAGAATAAATTATGGATTTGCTCGCATTTTTTTGGATGTTGATCTATTGGTTGTATGGAAGCTTCAATAGAACGAAGAAGAACAATAGTTTGAAACTTGCTTAATGGACAGTTGGACAGAAGATTATTTGATGGTTTGTGTGTTTAGGATAATTTGGTTGTTTTCGTAAGATCGTGGTTTATGTTTTTATCATAATGTAAGGATTGTCAATGTAGCAATTATTGACTATATAACAAGGATAATTATCTATATTGTTTGTAATGTATTTGATTTTAAGGTTATGTAATGTATTATCATTTGAACAAATTTACAATCTGTATTTTGTCTTTACAAAATTTTCGATCTTAATAAATTTTTGGGCATAACAAAAGACTGCATCCACTACATCCAAAAGATTACAACTTTTTATATAACAAAAGCTCGGATTTTGATAAATATTTTCATCAAAGTTTTGCATAACAAAGTTTACCATCAAAATATCGCAAAAAGAGACAGTTTTGGGCATCGAAAGATCCACAAAAAATTAGTCAATATCTAGTGATTTTTTTATGCATAAGAGTAAAATGTACTGAAATTGCTTTCACTCCTAAGAGCCCATATTTTGAGCCGGGTCCATCTTGGAGCTGACTGAGAAAATTCTATTTATTGTGGATTGTTTCCTCTTGAACATGTCTTCTTTTTCCTCACCATCATTAACAATATGAATTACTAAAATAAAATTAATAACATACAACTAATCAATAACAAATATAATGTACGTGCAATTTCAAAGTGGTAGATACTCCTGCCATAGCTTCATTTGTTCTGACACTGAAGGATGCTGCATGCTGCACGTCACCTAGACATCCCTTTATTTTGTATCCCGTTTCTTAACAACTTCTTCTTCCCATTTTTACCAACTTCTTCATGGGGTTGTTTCTTTCTAACCTTATTTGGCCTACTAGGATGTCTTTCCAACAGATGAGATGTAATGGTTTCCAGAAGATTTCGGCCACTCTTCTAAGCCATGCATAGAGTTCAACAATCTAGTATAAGCCTTCAAGAATGTCTCCTTTTTATAGGTTTCAACCACATAGTTTTCAGGTGCATAATGCATAAAAAACGTACCTGCAATAGCATGTTTACAATGTATTCCAGAAATATCTCACTTCCTACAGCTGCAAGTTATTTCACCCATATATACTGTGAACTTTTCTTGAAATGCACCAATAACTTCAAACTGGTCATGCCGGCTCATTTCATTCAACATTGTATGTCATAGATTTTTTCTTCAGCTCATCTAGATTTTTTTTTTGACATAATATTCTACTGCTTTTGTTGATTAAGTCCATCTGTTGATAAATCCTCTTCATCAATAGAAACCTGACCGTCTCAAGCATAGAAATTATTGGCTTGTCTCTACTTGCAAGTATCATACCATTAAAACTCTCACACAAATTACTAAGCAACATATCACATTTAAAATACGGGCTGAAATATGGTCTTGATCAATCCTGAGGTGCCCTAGCTACTAACACTACTATCAACTGTTCCCAGCTCATTTATTGCTGCATTAAAATCAATAACCCTAGTTGTTGATGCTGCTCTCCACAATAATTCTTTCAGCTGCAAACCTTTGTTACTCAACTTGAAGTTACTTTGTAAATGCATAACACAACAACATCTGGTAATAGTTGTTCAGCTGACTTAACAATCCATTTATAGTTATTACCAATCTTTAAACCTACAATTAACAGCTGAAAAAACTACAATCATGGTGCAGTTTTCTCCTTCTCTACAACAACATAAGCAACATGATACATTCCATTATTTCCATTACTCTCAACCGCAGTTAAGAGAATTCCTCCACTTGGACCCTTGAAATGGCAACCATCCAATCCTATATGAGGCCTACAATTATTCAAAAATCCTTTTTCAATAACCCAAAATATACATTCTATGAAATCTCAAGATGTTGTTTTCTCGTGTATGATTTTTTATATATAATTTAGTGTCAGGATTTGTAGGTTTCATCTCCTCTTCATATTCCCATATTTTTGCAAATTGTCGCAGCTCACTACCACGTGCTTGTTCTAGTCCTGTTTTTATAGCTTGATACATCTGAAATCTTGAGAATTCAAGTTGATAGTCCAGATGTGCAATAGTCAACATGGATTTGAAAGGACAATTTGGATTGGTTTTCATTTGAATTAACATCTCTAACCTTGCTATGTTTGTCTGCTGCAACTGAGATCTTCCCCAATTGTCTTGATTTGCATTGCTTTTTCACCATGCTTGTACGAAGCATACATCATCCAACCATATTCTTCATCCTTACACTTTACCTAGATTCTATCAAGATTATTTTTCATAAATGTTATGTCTCTTCCATGTTTCATAGAATGCCTCGTCACAACTACTTTTAAGATATCAGTGGATGAAAAACATAGGTCAACAAAAGGTTTTGGGTCTTCCATGTCTATTTTAGGATTGAGTAAAACATGATATGCATGATTACGTTCACATTTACCTTGTCCATCTTGATTCTCAAATGTTGGAGCATGAATAGTTGCATTTCGGTACAAGACTCCTTTGGATTTAACATCTTTACCTTTGAATGAGCGTGTTAGCTTAGAAGGCAAGAAAAAAAATCAGATTTCATAAAACAACTTTATGAGAAGACAAGGAAACATATAGAGGGTCGGACTGAGCAATATGGCAAGCAAGCTAATAAGGGGCACAAGAAAGTTGTCTTCGAACCAGGAGATTGGGTGTGGCTACATATGAGCAATGATCGATTTCCTCAACGATGAAGATCTAAATTTCTTCCAAGGGGTGATGGAACGTATCAATGGGAATGTCTACAAACTACCAGGTGATTATGATGTTAGTAGTAGCTTTAATGTTTCTGACTTATCTTCATTTGATGTAGGTGATGCAGATTTGAGGACAAATCCTTCTCAAGTAGGATCGACAGAATGATGCAAATTGCACCATAAGAGAAAAAATCCACCAAAATTCACTAAGATTGCCAAGCGGACCAATCACAAGGCTTGAAACCAAGCGTTTCAAGGAACCATTATATGGTCTGATTCAAGAAGATGTTGAGATGGCAAAAAATTGGAGGCCCAACATGAATTCAAATCCATGTACAAGTCCATTTACAATTTAAATGAATCCGAATTAGACTGGAGGGAACCCAATCGTGAATATATCAGTTATGGAAGGTTCTAATTTAAGCAGTCATATTTTTCAAGGCTTTGGAAGGTTCATGGTTTGTGCAATCAAGGATACACACATTTTTCACCCTTTGGAGAGTCCTTGACTTGTGCAATTTCAGCTTTAGAATATCAATATAATTATTTAGATGTTTCCTTAATTTAGATTCAATAAGTGTTAATTAGATTGGCTGATTTGATTAGATAGATAATAATTCATTGTTCTTAGTTTCTTTCCATATATTAGAAAGTGTTGAACCCGATATAAAGGGGTTAAGTTAAAGCATTCAACAATCAATTCAGAAACCAATTTTGTGAGATATTAGAATTTTTGTTTCTATCTTGAAAGAGCTTTTGAACTTATCTGGTTATCTTGTGGCATTCAAACAATAAGACATATCATCAAGATTCTTGAATTCATCTTGAATTCTTGGTGTGGCGTCTTTGTATCAATTGCACCATTGGTTCGTAATTTACTAATTACAATAATTGTATTACCAAAAACGAAAAAAAGAATATACTTCATGAAAGTTTTTATTTAGTTAGCCACTCTGCAATATTCTTTCCCACGATACTTGCAACACTCTTATTTTGCTTAACTCCAGATTCCGACTCCTATAGCTCTTATTTCCTCAAT
>NW_012193337.1:183241-382479 GCF_000504015.1 Erythranthe guttata | reverse complement strand
GTTATTTAGAGGACATAGTTCTATTGAAGGATACCTCACGATTGATTTAGGACTGATAAGGGTATAGGTTCGCTTAAGTAATTTGAAGTTCATCATTAAGGTTTAATTGTAAATTGTTTTGGAATCTTAATGTGTTATATTGCAAAGCTGATACGATTTTTTTTATAGTTCTTTGGAATGAAGTATGTGGATTTGAATTTCATGTATTATGTGTGCATGTGCTATTATAGTTATCGTATGCTTATACGTTAACATAAATGTATAACCTAGAAAACGTATCAACGATGCATTTAAGATAATTATATTGGTATGTTATAACTGTGAAAGTGGTTATATGAAATAATATGATAATCCCCTCTCTTGTATGTGATACATAAATGTTTATTCATGTGTTTATTTGATTATGTGAGTTATATGAATAAGAAACTGTAAGGAAGAAAATGTTTTGTATATGTTTGTTAGTTATGTGGTTATGTGTTTTGCAAGTTCGATTTAACACGGTTATATTATTTGAGTCGAATGATTTCTCATATATGTTATTGCACGGTGAGGTATAGGAAAGTCAGAATCTTAACATGGCTATCGGTCGAGTAGACACGGGAATACGGAGGGGCCGGTATTCCAACTACAGAGTGAAACCCGAGAAATTGTGAACACCTTGGCCGGGCGTTTTGGACTAGAAGCCTCGACATCGACTCTTTCTAATGATGGTGGAGTATAAAAAGGGATGAAGTTTGTTTGCTTTTTGCATTAAAGTTTGAAACACAAAATTATATGCTTTTAAGTTTTTATGTACTTTTTGAATTTATGTTTGTGTGCTACCTTTTGATATTTCATCCGTAAATTTGGTTTTAATATTTTTGATATAAGTGTTTATTTTTTTATACAACAGCTGAATACAGGTTGAATTCGTCAATTGAAAATATATATGAACCAGAATTTAATTTAAAAAAAAAAAAAAAAAACTTTGCGACAAAAATATACAATAGTCGCAAACAAAAGAAATGACTAGCTTGCGACGAATCAAATAAACACATCGTCGCAAATAAGTTGTGTGACTTGCGACGAAAACTATTATTAGTCGCAAACATATTTTCACACTTAGTGTCGAAATCATAACAAACGTCGCTAAATTTGGCGACGGAATAACAATTCGTCGCAAACACTACGCGACGAAAATATGGGATCCGTCGCGAGGATTAAGAAAATCATTTTTTTCGGAAAATACGAATTTGGCGACGATTTCCCATATTAGTCGCCAAATCTCGCGTCGGAAATGATTTTTCGTCGCAGGCTTTGCGACGGGGCATTTGGCGACGTTTTTTGTCCGATTTGGCGACGAAAAATTATCGTCGCAAGTCTCGAAAAATCGTCGCCAGTCGTTCATTTTGGCCTAGTGTAGTCGAAGGGTTACGCCACCAATGAGGATATCGGCCTTTCCCATTAAGAGACTAGCACTTC
The DNA here is from genome assembly GCF_000504015.1 of Erythranthe guttata. Next base: position 381,018 of record NW_012193337.1, on the reverse strand, counting down.
GTGTATGTGTACTGCATCTCATCAGTAAACGGTATTGTGATATCGGCATGCATAAGTGGGTGCTCGTAAGTTAACGAGTTCACTGAACTCCTTCACCCTAGAAATCTCTAAGTGGTTCCCAATAATCGAGTAGAGATATATGTGGTATAGTTGTACACCATTAGTCCTTATGACCTAGACATCACCGTGACTTCACTAGAGGACCAGCTGTATCGTGACCTGTCCCTGAGTTCCACCGAGGACCACCCCAAGGGCCAGTGTTCGTGCAGTCCGAAATCTAGTGGGAGGTCTGTGCATTGTAGTCGGGGATTCGATCGCTAGAATAGTCTTGGATGTCCTGTGTGTTCTGATAGTTTGTAATCTCTCTAAGTCTCTGGCCAGAGCTGACTAAGTGATGATTAGAGAATTCGATTCTCTAAGTCATGCACGTAACGATTACAACACTTAGAACGATCGCACAGTCATTGAACTACTAAGGAGGTCTCGATGAACCAATGCATCTAGTTCAATCGGGACATATGAATCGAAGGGATCGTACTGTACGCTAACTATATCAAAAGGTTCTTGCAGGCACTTCATTTGTATCTAGGGAATCATGACGCGTAGTTGCTAGACGCTAATCTTGATTCGTTGGGTGATTAAGGTGAAACGAGCTTCATCTTAATCGTAACTCTAAGGGACGAGTTTTGACCACAAAGGGTTGTGGGCCCATCGAGGGTCACACTGCTCGTGCACATGAGATCTTTGAATAAACGGTCAAAGGTAAAAATGGTTTATCTTTGCATGATTGGAAGTCAATATTATTGGGTCCAACATTCGTAATTTGGAATTATGAATGAGAATAAGAAAAGGAAAAGAATAGGCGAACATCTTAGTGGACTTTCTAAATCGGGAAGTTTCCAAATTTAGAAAGTGCACTGAATTAGGGTTTCCACTTTTAGAAAGTTGGAAATTGAGAATTGGCACTCGTAATGACGAGGACATTATAATGATTCCGAAAATGTAATTGTTACAATTTTCCGATCATCGAATTGAGAGAGACGAGGAAGTAAAAGAACTAACGAACTTAAGCTGTTGGGTCCGGTCCAACTTAAGCCCGTTAGGGTTTTATGCAAGACACTATAAATACTTGATTTATAGGTCTTGCACACAACAGAACTCGAAAACCTAACCCTAGCCGCTCCCTCTCTCGGCCGTTCTCCCCCCGCGGCCAACATCGCCGTTCGTTCGCCGGAATCGGCCTCCCCTTGGCCGATTAATCGTGGTAGATCTTTTTTCCTTTTTATTCTTTCCGTTTATTCTAACTATTGCGTGTCTAGTGCCACATTTTAGTAGATCGAAGTATACGAGGTGAAATCCGAGAGGAGGAAGATCGAAGAATCGAAGAATCGAGGAGCAGCCCCCAAGCCGACGACGCACGCTCTCCCATGCGCCGCCCGAAGACAGCGCGTGATCATCACGCGCCGCCGTAGCTTGCACCGTCGTCGCCGCCCCGGATTGCACCGATTGGTTTTTGTGGCAATCTTGCTTCGTTTCGTGCGCCTACCTCACGCTTCAAGAGGTATTCTCGAATCCGTTATTCGTTTGATTATGATTTAATTAGATTAAAATCACGCATGTTCGTTTTCGTAAGCACGTTTCGTGAATTTGTATGTTTTGTATGTTTACATGAAATTCATGATTGACTGCGAGCATGTTATTTGATTTAAACGCGAGCATGCTAGTTGATTTAATTTCGATTAAGTAATTAATCATGTATGTTGTTTTTAATTTCGCTTGAAGCGCAAAGGTAAAGTAATTAATTATTTTCAATTATCGGGCATGTGTTTATGTGTTTTAAATTTGTTTAAATTGCATAAAATTTTTGTTTTGTGCTGCGTACACGTGTTTGATTCCCAACAATACCAACATGAGAAAAGGAAAACTCCTAAAACTTCATATGCTACACAAAATTTCCTCTCAACCATAATATAAGATATATTTACAGCTAATGAAATACAGTTTTTTCCAACCATAAATTACTCAGAGAATCCAGACTAGAATATTCTCATCCATACTCGCCAATACCCCTCCTCAAGTTGGAGCGTGTTGATTTGGAATGCCCAACTTGCTAAGAAAAAAGTCAAATTGTCGTTTTCTCAAAGCCTTCGTAAAGATATCAGCAAGTTTCATAGTCGTATGCACGTACTTGGTTTGGACATTACTGGTTTGAATCTCATTGCGTACAGTGGCAATCGACCTAAATATGCTTCGTGCTTTCATGAAATACTGGATTAACAGTGATATGTAAAGCGACCTAACTATCACAATACAAAGGCATAGGTCTAAAGTGTGTGAAGCCAAGATCAAAAAACAAGCCTTTCAACCATTTTAATTCACAAATAGTGGTTTTCATAGACCTATATTCTGCTTCTGCCGAAGACCGAGACACCGTAGGCTGCTTTTTGATTTTCCAGGATATTGGCGAATTTCCGAGAAGAACAAAGTACCCGCTAAATGATCGACGTGTCAAGGGACAACTTGCCCAATACAAGTCACAGTAACCATAGAGATTCAAGTCGCAATATGCGCGCATGAGAACACCTTGACTTGGGTTTCTTTTCAAATATCGAACGATCCGTAACGCAGCTTCCCAATGTTCACACTTCGGAGATTGCATAAATTGTACAAGTATATGCACACAGTAAGATAACTCAGGGCGAGTGATCGTCAAATAAATTAGTCGCCCCACCAAGCGTCTATACTTGGCTGGATCATGCAAGTCATCACATGTAGAAAACACCAATTTATGATTTTGCTCGAGTAGGGTCCCGGCGGGTTTGGTCCCCACCAAGAAACCTGCCTAGTGACGATGTCAAGTGTATATTTGCGTTGACAGAAGAATATACCTTCGGAACTTCGAGCCACTTCAATCCCCAAGAAGTATTTCAATTTTCCAAAATCTTTCATATGAAAACATCTGCTCAAATAATCTTTGAATTTTTCCACCGATGTTCTATCATCTCCACTAATAATCAAATCATCAATACAAACGAGAGAATGTTGAGGTGAACACCCCGATTTTTGTAAGTGAACAGGGAGTAGTCGGAGTATGATTGAGTGAAATCGTAATGCTTCAAAACAGGTGCCAACTTAGCAAACCAGTACCTCGGTGCTTGTCGCAATCCTTGTTTGGTAGTGAATAAGTAAAACCAAGAGGCATCTTCATGTACACCTGTTCATCCAACTCACCGTGCAAAAAAGCATTCGTCCTCGAAGCCGGACAAATATATAAATGAGTGTAAATGAAATCACTCTCTTTGGGAGCAAACTAACACATCTTTGCACCACATCGCAGAACATACCATCTATCAGCCATTGAAGCGTAAACGAACGTGGGTGTTTTGTAGCTCAAAGCCCTAATGCGTCAAACCTCGACACCACCATCTCATCATAATGCACAATGAGAGTGTGCAATTTGTTTAGCTCGCCATTAACTTCGATGCATGGCTGGATCATATCACGCACCTTACTGCTTTCAATGCTTCCATCCGAGGGATACTTTATTTTATATACCCATTTGTTACCGATTGCCTTCTTCCCAAAAGGCAAATCCTCCACAGTCCACGTCTCATTATCCTCAAGTGTTTGTGTCTCTTTTCACATTGCTTCTTTCCATTGTTCATCTTTTATGGCTTCGGCATAAGACCTTGGCTCTTGACATGTGTCAATAGCTGCTAGAAAAGAACATGTGACAAAGAAAAGTTATCACAATTCGTGTAGTGTGCTATGGGATACAGTGTAACTGAGGATTTTGATTGAATAGATGAACTCTGTGAGGGGCTTATTTTAATGAGTGTCGCATAATCCTTCAAACGAACAGATGTCTGCTTAACTCTTTTTTCTTTACCCAGTTCGTCATCGGATATGATGGGTTGTTCCATATCAATAAGTCCATGATCTGTTTCTTCAACTTCATCAGAAGTGGTTATTTGTTCATCACAATTCATCTCAATAGGCACTCTATGCTAATTCTGAGTTGGGAGATTGCTCTACATTATTTGAGTCCTCATCATCCGTACATTCTTCAATTTCACTTGGGCCCAAAGAGTAATCTGGGGTTTTGTGTCAGCATAAGAAATTGATGTTCAATAAAAAACTTCTCTTGAAACAAAAAAACTTTTCATTTTCCAAGTCGTACAATATCCACCCTTTCTTTCCCAACGGGTACCCAACAAAATGCATTTGCGGCTTCAACTAGCAATTTATCACCGTCTCGACATTGGTCATGAACATAGCACAAACACCCAAAAGTCCGCACGTGTTTGTAGATGGGTTCATGTCCATACAGGATCTCATAACGTGTTTTCTTCTCTAACAATATCGATGGTGTTTGATTAATCAAATACCCAGCTGTAAGCACACATTCGCCCCAGAAGTTAATTGGCAAATGTGCTTGAAAAAGCAACGCTCTCGCTACATTTGGAATGTGGCGATGTTTTCTTTCTACACGACCATTTTGTTGAGGTGTCCCGACATAAGGGGTTTGGGGCAAAATCCCATGTTCGGCAAAATAACCTCTTAAACAAGTAAACTCAGTAGCATTATCACTCCTTACAATTTTGACGTCTTTATGATCATCACAATGAAATCTTTAAGAACACAAGCAACATCATTTTTTTATTCAACAAATATATCCATACTGCACGAGAATGATCATCAACAATTGTCAAGGAATATTTGGCTCCGCAAGAAGCAGGAAATCTATAGGGTCCCCACAAGTCACGATGAATTAAATCAAAACATTCTTTAACTTTATTTTCACTGGGGAAAAAATCTCTTGTTTGTTAACTCTAAAACAAATGTCACAAGATTTTATTCTCTGTGTTATAATTTCTACTACTATCACCAACTCCAGAAATCAAATTTAATATCCACCGAGACGGAAAATACCATAAATCACTTTGTTTTCAATATCGACCCTAAAAAAAAATTATCAATAGAGGCTAATCTATAAATAAAGAAAAAATTATCAATCTAAAAGTATTTTTAATTTGTTATAACCTTAAATAATTTAAAATAAAATAAAATAAATATATATTTAGTAAATATTTCGATATTCGGTACGGTACACTGGCTGATGGGCGACAATTTGGCAATTTATAGGGCTAGTATAAGTATTTGGGCTTTCAGTCAATAAGTGGACCATGAACCATTTCAACTATGTTTAATGGACTCAAATCTATTAATCTAGGTCAAATCTTGAGGATTCTATTGTCATTAGGAGACTTACAAGTATTATCTGACTATAAGTGAAAATTAGCAAGACCACCCTCATCTAGGAAATATAGTTAAAGAAAATTTACCTCGCAAAAGTAATTAGAGAAAACCCCTTCTCCTTTAAATTAACCCTCCTAACAAATATTAATTGTTTAATGTATCCTTGAAGAACCCTAATCTCATTTGTCATTTCGCTCTTCTACTTTTCACGCCTCTCCTCTCTCTTCTTCTCTGGTATGTTTTTCTCTTTTCAATTTGCCACCCAAATCTCTAGTTTTTTTCTTTCTAAACCCAGAGGCGAAGAACAGGAGTTGTCGGCGCCGCTAGAACAACGCTCCTTCTCCTTCTCCTTCTCTTGGTGATGGATTTTTTCGTTGCATGTTGCCGTAACGAGTGCAAAGAAGATGATTTTATTCGTTGATTTGTTGCCGATATAAGATTTTGATAGGTGGTGGTTCTGCTTTGGTTGGTGGTGCGGGTATTGATTTACTTTATTTGTAATAAAAAAAAACATCAGAATATTGAAGTGGGGGTGGTGATGGTGTGGTGTGGCGGCGGTGTGGTGATGACGGTGAGACAGGTTTAAGGTTTTTTGGTGGATCGGGTGGAGGAAGGCGCAAGTAGAGAAATTCGCGGAAGTTGAACCCTTAATTGACTATGTGTTTTGGTAGTCGATTAAGTTAATCGACTATACTCTCGTAGTTGATTAAAGTGTTAATCGACTGTTATGGTAGTCTACTAAGGTTACTCGATTTCATTTTTGAATTTTTGTGTATTGATTCCGGTTTGTATAAATCAATTACAATTTATGTATATTAATTATTTTGTAAAAAAATGTTGATTTTTGTTTTTATGTAGTTGTGTTTTTTTTTAGTAGTCAGTTCTTAATCGACTATGTTTCATCATAGTCGAAATATGCTCCATAGTCGATTAATATACCAGATAGAGAAAAAAAAAAGTTAAAAAACGAAAAAATAAATAAAAAAACAATACAAATGGCTGACGAGGTAGCCGCATAGTGACAAGGGAGTGGGAGTGATTCAAGATACCTTCCAAAGTAATTGGAAGCATAGTCGATTAATATGCTCCATAGTCTATTAATATAGCTGATAGAGAAAAAAAAAGTTAAAAAACGAAAAATTAAATAAAAAAAAATAAAAGAAATGGCTGATGAGGTAGCCGCATAGTGACAAGGGAGTGGGAGTGATTCAAGATACCCTACAAAGTAATTGGAAGCTGATTTGGGGCCTGCCACTGCCGCCGAAAATTCGAAACTTCATTTGGAGGGCTTGTTCGGGGATATTGCCATCGGGTATGAAGTTGTTCAGACGCAAAATCATCGTTGCACCATCATGTGTGCTGTGTGGACATAAGTTTGAAACAACAATTCACGCAATTCAGGATTGCCTAGGGCTTAGGAAAATGTTGAACTCTTAGTCGTTTAATATCCAATCCATGGGATCTTGCTCTTTGATGGTTCAATGGTTCAACAAAATGAGACGATTGCTGTCGAAAGATAGATTCTTGTTGGCCATTATTGTAGCTTGGAAGGCCTGGGAAGTGCACAACAAGGCAGTTCATGGTGAAGTTGGGATAATAATTGAATATACCGTCCCTTGGTGCCAAGCTTATTTCGATACGTATAACCAGGCCCAGTTTTCTTAAAGGCATGCAGTAAAAGGACTTTTCGGCTGGCATGGAAGGATCCAATGAAAGGATCAATTAAGATTAATTTCAATGCACTCCCAATAAGTTGAATCACTACACCGTTTCTATGGTAGCTCGATCTTGGAGAGGCATCTGTATTCGATGAACGGTTCGTCAATTCAAGGGCTGCCTAAAACCTGTGGAATGTGAAGCTCATGCAACGTCGAAAGTGATTACTCTAGCTAAATCACATGGTTGGACATCGATCATCTTGGAGGGCGATTGCATGCAGGTTATTGATGCTCTTAAAGTCGGGGAATCTTCTTTCTCCTCTTCCGGAGCTTTCATTGATGACATTTTATATATTGCTTTTACATTTGTGCATTGTGAGTTTTCTTTTGTTAAACGTACTGGGAACCTTTTGGCTCATTCATTAGCCACGAGTTTTAACTCTCGATCTTGCTGCAGCGAAGGCATTTCTCTTCCTTCGGTTTTGGCAGATTTTGCCTAATAATTTCTTTTCTTAAAAGAGCTAGCCGCATAGTAGGTTAGTGCTGATGAGGTGGCCGGGCATAATTGGAAAATTGCTGGTTAAAAATTAGGAGTGAACTTTTTACAAATTGTGCAAAATAGTTTGGGCATCTCCATATTAAAAGAAGTATTTAGGGGTTATATCAAAGAACTCATATCTATAAACACAATATTATTCTGCACAAAAAGGTATGATCTATTCTACTCCAAAACGCACAACACGTGAAAACACGCGTCGCCGAAGTGTCTCCTTGAGGCTCAAACCCAGAGATTTCAGGTGAACGGAGCGGTTTGTCGATAATCGAGGATCGAGGAAGATGTTCGAAAATCATCCAATACAACAAATAATATGAGTACACGTTTTCTTTCGATAACTATCTCGAAAAACCCTAATTCCAACAAAAAGCCCTTCTTCGAAAAGATCTTCTCCAGCGAACTAAAAAGATCCTTATAAAGGGAAACTTGGCCGCGTACGAAACGACATGATCACTTGGCATCAATGTTGTATACCGTACTGAATACCGAAATTCCAAAAAAAATACCGAATACCTAACCAAATTTTCATTTCGGTATTTGACACGGACCGAATTTTGGATTCAATTCGGTTCATTCTTTACCGGCCGAATGAACACCCCAAACCTGGGGGAAATTTCTTTTTTTTTTTTTGTATATTATAATTTATAAGTATATATCTCTTACATAAAATAATAAATAAATTTAGCAAATGAAAAAATCAGAGTACAATTCAAAGGTAAAAGATAGAATGGGTGAGACAGTTTGAAAGCATTTGTCGTAGACTCGTAGTGGCAACTCATTCACTTTCGGCGCTGCCTCCGCAAATTAAGGTTAATTTGCCGATACCAATTTTATTGGTTTTGTGGACATATATAATTTTTATTCAATCAAAATTCGACCCGCCTTCCTATGCACCTCCATTTTCTTTTATCCCAAAGATTATTTATTTATTACATTGTTAAAATTTAGTTTCACTTCGTTTGAACTTTTTTTTTTCAAATTTTATTATTAGTGTATATAATAAGATATTGCATTCACTAATGTTACAATTGTGCATTTGGATTTTGGTGTATATATATATTAATTGAACATGATAAAGCGATCATTAATAAATCACAATTAAATAAAATACTAAACAATACCATTAATATAATGTGTAAGTAGGTCAAAAAGTGTTCCACAAAACAGAAGAAAAAAAATGAACTCCAAACCAAGCCAAAACCAAATTACAACCCCACATCAATTAATTTATCTAGGGTTTAATAACTAATAATGAAATGAAAGAAAGAAATTTTAGTTGTATGGATTATTACCTTGCTTATATTTCCTAAAAAGCTCGTCGGTCTTGGCGTTCCGAAAAGCACAGCATCCGATGACGTAAACCAAAATCAAAGCGACAAGAGTTACGATCAAAATAATATCAGCCGTTCTCCATTCTCTCTTGAGGTTGGCTAATAAACCAGCCTTGCACGAATTGCACGAGTAGCAGAGATTCGTCTGTTCGTTGCTCCACTGTAAGCAGTCCGTATCTGCCGCTGCGTTTATCGGACTTATCCAATATGTTGGGCTCACAAATGTGTGCCCGCATTCTGTTGGTGGCTTACAGCATCCTGACTGTACATACAAATATATATGCATATAGTATTGAAGATATTTATTTATTGAATGTTTTCTTTAGTACTTATATAAAATAAAAAGAGTAATGAATTTAATACTTGTTTATACATCATGCATTACTTAGGAAAAGCTGAAAAATGTAAAGTAGGCACATGTTTTGGAGAATCTCTGTAGTTATGCTTTGTGTAAATCTATTATATGTTATAATTATAAATGAATTAAAAATAGTAATAATAATAAATTAATTAAAAAAAAAATTAAAAAATGTTTTTTTTTTTTTTTTTTGCTAATTGCATGGTCACTACTCAAAGAATCTTGCCAAGTGAAGTGATTATAAAGTTATTTAGAAAGACATTTATCAAAAAATTACAAATCTTGAGAAAGAGGACTCCCTAATTTTATTTTGGATTTGATAATTAATATATTGATGTATATATTATTTTTTTATTTTTTTATGTGTGTGAATGTACGGTGATCACAACGGCGGTAATACTCTCGTATTTCATCCGATGCAGCACAAAATAAACGCAAAATGTGACCGATCAAATAGTAACTAAATTAATCATATTATTACGTTAAATGACATTTTACAGAACATTACTTTATTTTAATACGCAATATTTCTCCTCTTGGTTTAATTAACATATAACTTAGGAAAACCATTTTCACCTAGAAACAAATCTACTAAAATATAACTAGACACCAAAAAGCATATGAAAGATGAAGACCATATAATATTAAATCAAACAAACCCCTTTTAATTAATTAATTAAAAATAATTAATTACCTGCAAGGGAGTGATATGAGCGTCGAAAAAATCCTGAGCCATGCGATAGCTCTGGTTCAACTCGGCGCACATACTCGACGAACTCAGACAAGCCCGGATTCTATCCCACTTGTAAGAACTCTGCACCCTTCTTCGTAGCCAACCCGAGTAGCTATCGAGATCGTACTCCAAGTAAGCTCTACTCGGGGCAGGATGACCCGACCCGTTAACGGTCACCATGTATATGAACCCAACTAAGCATGCAAGAAGTATTATTAGAACAAGCATGGCAATTAGGTAGAATATTAGCAGCCACGAGATTCTCCAAAACCCTCCGATAAATCCGGCAATAGCCACAACGAGGATAAGTACTCCGATAACGATGACCGGATATTGTAGTATTTTCACGCATGAGTTGTCTGCTTCTGTCGCTAACCAGACTCCGGCCCCGATTATCGGGATGGATAGTAGCATGGCGACGAAGTTTATGGCTCCGATTACATTGTTGCTCAAGGCCATGGATTTTTCTTTTCTTTTTATTTTTTGGTATTTATTTTTTTGTTCTGGGAGAGAAAAAGTGGTTTCTTGGGATGTTTTGATGAGGAGTGAAATATGGAGGAGAAAATGGAAGATGAATTTCAACTTTTGAGACAAGGGTCCACTACTTTTTGTTAATTGCTTCTTAAAGGGAAAATTGTGATTTGGTCCTTGATCTATGTTGGTTTGCTTAGAGATTTAGTCCTCTAAGTTATCCTATTTTGATTTTACACACAATGAGTTTACAAATTTAGCATTTTTGGTCCTATTTCTGTTGAATTTTGAATTTTACACGTTGATTAATAATAATGCGGCTAAGATACCCTCCGGAATTTATTTATACATATAGACGTTGTAAAATTATGATTTGTTCATCATCTAACTTTGTTTTCTCACACAATCAAATATCTATAAAAGGCCAATTTAGATGTCAAATTTGTATAATTTTGAAGGGTCCGTATTAGTAAAATCGGTCACGTTTATTTGTACTGTTTTAATAGGGCAAAAAATACTATATTTGTAAAACTATTGCATGTGAAACTGAAGTATGGCAAGTTAGATGACTAAATCACTAAATAAGCTAACACAGAGGACCAAAACTATAATTTGGAATTATATTGTACCTTGAAAATGGTGTTTGTTTGTCATATTATCGAATTTTTGGGTCCCTTAAGTTGGACTTTTTTGAGAGGAGAACAGGATGTAAAGAAGGGAAAAAGTAAAAGATGGGAAGAAATTCTTTGCTGGAATACAAGTACTTGATGTTGTGTCGTCCCATTGGATTCGCTTGTTCAAATATAATTAAATATTGTAGAGCTTTTGTAGTGAAAAATTGTGAGTTAACTAGTTGATTAGATATTGTTGGGCTTGTTCAATATTTAACTTTTAATTTTTAAATGGTAGAGAATAATATATTTAGTGTACAAAATTAAAATTAATTCGGATCATATATAAATATGGATTTTTTGCCATCTTTATTAATCTAAGTTTAGGGATTATATCTCTTTCGCCAATAAGTCCATCCTTTTAATTTTATTAACAAAAGAAAGGTTCCTGAAAAAAACCCTAAGAAATCTTCCCCACTCATTTGAATGTTATTATTGTCTGATATGTTAAATCACACACTAATTTTACCAAATCATACACACAATTGAATATTTTTCTCTCTAAAATCTCATCTTCTCCTTCCCCACCCTTCTTCTTTTTCCCTAACCTTTTTCACAAAATCACACACTAAAAACGTCCATATCATTCCAAGTTCGAATTTGAGAAAAATATTCATGTGTTCAAACTAAAATAAAGTTGGAATTTGAGAAAAAAATTCGAATTGATATGAATTTAAATAATTAAAAAGGCATAATCAAATTAAAAAATATTAAATAAACTTAAACTCACTTTTTATGATTATTCACGTGAAAGATTAACGAATTTTGAGTGACATGGAAAAAATCATCATAGAAAAAAGTTAGAGAGAATATAAATAGAGAGAGATTTTGTTTTTAATTTATGCGTGGGATTTAGTAAATTTTAGTGTGGGATTTAGCATGCCCCATTGATTGTACATGTCTTATTTAATATTTTTTAATTCAGTTTTTGAATTTAATTTTATAATTATCATTTTATTTTTTGTCCATAATGTTTGTCAATCCTATCCCTATCAATTTTCAAAACATTGTGATTAAAACATAATCACAAAAATAATATACTAATTCAAAATATTGTTTACAAGATTTTTATTTCTGAATTTGTATTAACATTAAATTTCTGAATACATTTAATATTAAGAATAATATACTAAATGACCGTTTATTATCATTTATTATTTATTTTGACCAATCTCAAAAAAAAAATACTATGAGCACTTTGTGATTATATTTTTAATGATCGTAAATATAAACCCATTAATAATTCAATAAAATATAAAGCATAATAAATATTATTATAACACTGGAGTACATAAAATTATGATTACTTTGTAAAAATATTTTTAATGCACATAAATATAAATCCATTTTTTTTGACTAAAAGTATAAACCCATTCATAATTCAACAAAATATAAAGCACAATAAATATTATTGTAACTCTGTAGTATACTATAGTATATTTGAAGTCTACTTATTTTGGACACTACAAATACAATTTTAAACTATAGTTGCGATTTTATTTTGTACACATCTTTATATATTTAATTTTACTAAATTCCATAACAACGTATCTTAATAAGTTTCCAGTAGGCCTAAATAGAATTAAAGGAAATATAATGCAAAATGAATCGAAATGTACACTTTATTACGTAAATATGATAATTATTTTCCTTTTGACAATATTATTTTCTTCATACTTTTGAATTAATAGGTTTGCCATTAAGCCTAAATAGAATTAAGAAAATATAATGCAAAATGAATCGAAATGTACACTTTAATACAAAAATATGATAATTATTTTACTTTTGACAATATTATTTTCTTAATATTTTTGAAATAGTATTCTTATTTTGAATTAAGTATATTATTAAAATGCCTTCTTATTTGAACATGACCAACACAATTTTAGGCTATATATAATTGCAATTTTATTTCACACGACTTTGAATATATTTATTTTGCATATATCTTATAATGTATCTTAATGGTTTGCCATTATGATTTACGCCTAAATGTAATTAAAGAAAATATAGTTCAAAATAAATTGAAATGTACACTTGAATACAAAAATATGATAATTAGTTTTATTTTTGACAATATTATTTTCTTCATATGAAATATTCTTATTTTGAAATAAATATATTATTAAATATTGATTAGGAATATATATATATATATATATATATATATCGTGCATCGCACGGGTGAAATTTCTAGTATGTATTATATAAATAGAGGAAAAATGTATATGACATAATTACCCTCAACCCTTTACACCCAATTCTTAACTGTGATCTTAATTTAATCAATTTTGATTTTTTTTAAAACAAAAATTATGGAATTATTTTTTTACCGCCGATCTCCGGCGTTGACTCTATCGATTCTTTTTTTTTTTTTTCTGGAATGCTTTTTCCGCCGTCGGTCTCCGGCGTTGACTTTTTCGAATATTTGTTCTTACGCCCCGACGTTGAATTTTTTTAGTGATTCTTTTTTTTTTCTGAAATTCTTATAGTTTTTTTTTACCCCCACCGCTAAACGTTGACCGTAATTGTACTGTCATTAACAATAATTATACTGTCATTGATAGTGTATTAATGTTACAATATTTTTATTTTTTTGGCTTTCTTTATTTTATTTTTTATTTTGTTTGATTTGTTGACAAGTCAACGTAATTATATTACTGTCTTGATAGTAAAATAACTGTAAACACAATATTATTACTATCAACCACATCAATATTGATTTTTTGTTTTGTTTGAGTTGTTGACGAAGCAACGTAATAATATTACTGACTACTATTGTAATATTATTGTAAATACAATAATGTTACTGTTGTTACAGTAATATTACTGTCAACTACATCAATATTAATTCTTTTGACTTTTTATTATGTTTACCTTTGTTGAACGGTCAACATATTAATATTACTCTATTACACAATAATAACGAATTTTGTTCTGTTAATATTACTGTGCTAGAGATTAATATAATAATATTACTGTGTTAAACTGTAGTTTAGTTAATTTTACTGTGTTTAACAGTAATATAGTTAACATTACTGTCAACCATACCCATATTGTTGTTTAAACGGGGGCACAAAGATGTTAAAGAAAAAAATACTCAAAAAAAAAAAGGTCAACGACTGCGACGGACGAAATTGTACTCAAAATTGTGTTTTGGGTCAAAATTGAATAATTTGTAAAAGAGACGTGTTGTTTCCACCCTCAAAATATCTTATTTCACCACCAAATTAAATATATTTCTCATTTTACCCATTTCTTCTTTTTTCACCTGTATTTTTTACAAATTTATAAACCGTCTACCACTAAACCAATTTAAATATTTCTAAAAAAAACACCACTATTTTCATTGGAAACCTCAAGTGAATAATATTTTCGTCAGAGAAAAATATTTTCAAAGGTCAAAAGGAGTCACGTTTTTTGAGAAATAAATTAAGAGTACGTATGCAAGGTCCCGAACTTCCTCCGGAATTAGCTAGTTTGGCTTAATATAATTTCGTTTCCTAAAACAATATTACATAATCTGTAGGTCATCTGATATGGAAGTTTTAATATCTTGTAATAAATATTTCATTGTAAAAAATAAAAAAATAATAAAAAAAAACAAAAAAAAAATAAAAAATTTAAAAAATAAAAAAATTAAAGAAATAACTTAGAACACATGATGATTAAGTGAATATAAGGAAGTGTGGTGGATTATAAATTTTAGGTGTATTTATGAGATTTTATAATCTTTGGTGATGAATTGAGATACTTTGGAGGTGGAAATAGTACCATTCTTTGTGAAATTTGGGGTCAAATTGAGGTTTAATTAAATTAAAGGATGAAATTGGAGCATATTAAAATGTGAGGGGTTATTGTAGTCTTTTACAAACCTCTGAATAATGTGTGGACTCTTTTGTAAAAGAGTTTTTTGTGTGAACCCCTTTATGAATAAGTATTCATTAATGAACTTATTTGTAAAGTGCCTATAAATTTTTTAATTACCAAATGTTATTACTTTTATGGAATTATTATTTGACAATACCCCTGAGATGGGCTAGTTTGCCCATTTTCTACGGCCTCATTAATGTCGGCCCACTACCTGGAAATGTGGAAGGCCCACAAGCATATGGAAGGTGTGTTCTAACTCTAAAGTTTCGGTTTGTTTTTTGCAAGAACCACCTCTGTGCAATCTCTAGTTGCTGAAAAACCCCTCATATTAAAACAATTAGCAAGCGCCCCTCTATTAAAGTTAGTTAAAGCCAATATGACCCTTATCGTGTTCTGCACGTGCACATTGTACGGCTCGGGTGCATGTTTTGATCTGATAAAACCTAAATATCTTTTAAATAAAAAGTTGAAAATTACAAATTAGCCCCAAAATTTTCATAACCCCAGAATGAAGCTTGTAGAATTTTCAATTCAGTCCTTGACAATTTCTAAAACGCCCTTTCTCCAAATCATCTCATCCCCGATCAAACTCTCCACCATTTTCACGCAAAACACACGCAAAATGCTTCCTGATGGCGCCCCCCTTTGCATATATGTTTTTTTCCGACAAAATGTTTGGTAGGTACCTCACCAAAACCCGAGGAACTCTGACCACTTCACCCGGCGAATAATTCCACAGTTCCACCACATCAATTACCACCACTGCACCGCAATCCGTCGACGAAGAAGTGGCACAAGCATCTTGCACAAATTTATGGCGACGAATAGGACGGATTTGAGATGCGACTATTACGGAACTTTGTGGGACGCCGCTGCTGGACTCCGCCTGTCAGAGATTCGAGTGTGCAATGCACGGTGGTCGATGGTTGAGTTGGCATAGTATGGGGCGGCGGCTGGAGGAGGTAAAAACGGCTGGGTATGGTGGTGGAAGATTGAAGGAAGAGAGGCAATGGTGGAAATGGCTTATATGTTGGTTCTTAGTTCTTGAACAAGAATTTTTTTGGGTCGGGGTGGGGGTGGGAATGGGTCGACGGGGAAGACAAGACTCTTCTCTTAATTTTTTTTCGCACTGATTTTTCAATTGGGTTTTAGGTATTTTTTGTTTTTAAATTAAGGATATTTTTTTCATTTCAATTAAGTCAACAATTAAATCTGATAAAAATGGCAGTGTGCTATATAAAACTAAACATAAGGGGGTCTTTGCTAATTATTTTATCACGATGACTATTATGCCAATTAGAAATAACACAGGGGGTCTGTGCTATTAGCTCCTAAAGTTTCACTTCCCTCTTTTATATATATATATATATATATATATATATATATATATATATATATATATATATATATATATATATATATATATATATATATATCTAGTATTTTTCCCCGTGCGATGCACATGGTGACATTATAAAACGGAAAGTAGCAATACCAATAACATTCACTAAATTACATAGAAAAAATAGAAAAGCAAATAGAACATAATAAATTAAAGTTCCAATCAATCTCATTTTTTACACTGTATACATGTTTACACATGTCTAATAAATAATGAGAAATGTCTAGTTTCTCTGATCAAGTAGGATCAAGTAAGACTATCTAAAAGGAATGGAGTTTTTTCTCTCCGCGTGAGCGGCGAGATTCTCTCTGTGTGAGAGGCTTCAATGTTCTTCCTTTCTCTACCATTGAACTCAGCACATTATCTTCCCGGTATACGTTGTGATCGTGTGCTTATTACCTTCCAAGTTTCATAGTTGTAGAGTCTTGTTTCCAGGGTTTGAGATTCTTTTAGTCCAACCTAGGGGTGTAAACGAGCCGAGCTCGAGCCGAGCTCGCCTCTTTTGGCTGGCTCGAGCTCGAGCTCGAGTTTATTTTGTCGAGCTCGAGCTCGAGCTCGAGCTCGCGAGCTCCTCTTTTTTTGGCTCGAGCTCGAGCTCGTGTCAGTTTTATCGAGCTCGAGCTCGAGCTCGAGCCCATTGTCTTTTTTTTTTTTTAATATTTTTTTAAATATTTTTTTAATTATTATTTTATTATTAAAAATTATTTTAAAAAATAAAAAATAAAAATTAAATTGTAATTATATATATTTTTAATATTTGTATTTATTTCTATAATATTTTATATTATTATACATTATTTAAATAAAAATAACATATAAAAAATAAAAAAAATAATAAAAAAATAATAATAAATCCGGCTCGCGAGCCGGCTCGCGAGCTCATGAACAACTGAAAACCGGCTCGAGCTCGGCTCATCAGAAAGCTCGAGCTCGAGCTCGAAAATCTCGAGTCCGAGTTCGAGCTTTTTACGAGCCGGCTCTTCGAGCTCACGAGTCGGCTCGGCTCGTTTACACCCCTAGTCCAACCTAGTGTTTGCTGTATCTTTTGTTATCAATTATCATTTTATCTAGAAATTGTTGTCACCTCGTTCTTCGTCCTCTTATACCCTCCAGATCTGTTATGTGACGCCGCCGTTGGAATCCACCTATCTCGTCCATCTACCGTTCCTCCATGGGCGGTTTTATAGCAGTTTTTGGGAAAAAAATCACCCTTACTATGAAAGAAGAAGAAATGGTCTCAACAGACCCCATCCGCCTATCCCAATGAGTTGTGTTTTTTGAAATTTTCAAGGGCTTCGGGTACCCTTGACAATTCATATCCTCGGAGATATTCTCCGAAAATACCATCGTAAGTTGATGTTTCTCTCGAAAACAAAAGCATCATCAAACTTGGTGGAGAATTTGGAACTTGTTTGGAGTCTCTGTGGACAAGATAGGACAATATGGTGGTCTTGCACTACTATGGCCAAAGGATAATTTGATAGATCTTATTAGTCTCTCGATTAATCACATTGATGTAGAGGTGCGCTGGAAGGATTCTAATATTAAGTAGAGGGAAACATGTTTTTATGGAATTGTAGACCAAGCTCAAAGACATCGAACATGGGTTCTCCTACGCACTCTTCAAACTCAGCAGTCTCTTCCGTGGGTAGTGGGGGGTGACTTTAACGAGATCCTCTGTAATGTGGAGAAGGAAGGGGGAAAATTGAGGCAACTGAAACTCATCGAAATGTTCCGAGAAACCTTAGATGATTGCAGGATTTATGAGATTGTATATGTTGATTTCCCCTTCATGTGGACTAACAACCAAAAGGACCCAAACACTATCCCATGTCGTTGGACCGATGTTGTGCCAATAATGAATGGCTTTCACTATTTCCCAGACATGTGTTCATCATTTAGAACTGCCAGGCTCGGCCCATATCCCGATAATGCTCTCAACACGGGACACTATGACAAGGAGACGAAGAAAGCTTAACAGACCATTCGATTCGAGGCTATTTGGATTCGTAGAGAAGTATGTGAACATATCGTACAAAAAAAATGGGTCGGAGCTGATGGTATGAACCCTGCAGAGGATTAACTAAGAAAAGCTAATGAATGTCGACTTGCACTTATCCATTGGAACAAGTCGACACTCAAAAAGTCGAGAAGTAGAATTGAGGAAATCAAGAATAAACTCAATGCTCTCCAAGAGGGGTCTCAAACTAACGAGAGCAGAGTTGCAGCTAGCATTCTTCGAGGGGAATTGGAACAATTGTATGAAGATGAAAACACCTATTGGAAGCAAATGAGTCGAATACAGTGGATGAGAGAGGGTGATAGGAATACAGGGTTATTTCATGCCAGGCTACTGTCCGAAACCGAAGCAACAGGGTTAACAAACTTGGAGATGATGCTATTGGAAAGAAGCTGATGAGGAAATGGAACATATAATCTTTGAATATTTTAACCGTATTTTCTAGTAAACCAATCTCCGAGAAGATGAGATAGACGAGGTACTTGAGCATTTGGAGGCCAGGATACCCAACGAGGATAGTCAGAGATTGTCCCGAGCCTCTACAGTAGATGAGGTGACCCGTGCTATTTCTCAAATGGCACCTTTAAAATCTTCGGGCCCTAATGGCTTGCCAGTTCTCTTTTATAAGAAATATTGGCATATATTGGGAGATACTATTTGATCTTGTGTCATTAATTTCCTTAACAGCCGCAAACTCCCCGCCTTTATTAATTTCACCTTTATTGTCCTTATTCCAAAAGTTAAACAACCGGAGCGCATAACCCAATTAAGGCTCATAAGCCTTTGTAATGTTACCTACAAGATAAGGTCAGAAATTATTGCCGACCGACTTAAGCCTTTTCTCTCCAAATTGATTTCCCTACCCAGTCAGCCTTTGTTCCTAAACGACTCATTATTGATAATGTGCTTGTAGCTTTTGAGATTAATCATTTCATAAAGTTAAACCAGAGTACTAGAGTTAGTCATATGGCTATTAAACTGGACATAAATAAAGCATACAGTCGGAGCGAATGGCTGTTTTTGAAAAAAACCTTAATCCGACTTGGCTTCCCTGTTACTTTTATTGAGCTTATTATGCTATGTATTTCCTCAATTTCTTACTCTTTCTTGATTAATGGATCTCAGTTTGGATATGTTCACCCATCAAGAGGTCTTCGCCAGGGCGATCCTCTTTCCCCATATATTCTCATCTTTTGTGCTGAATCTTTAATTTCCATGGTACAACTAGCGGTTGGCGATGAACGACTACATGGAATCAAAATCGCCCCATTGGCTCCGGTAGTGACTAACCTATGTTTTGCAGATGACACCCTCATTTTCTGTGAAGCTAGCAGGGAGGATGTGGCTGTACTGAAACATATTCTGGACAAATATGCACGAACCTCTAGGCAAGAAATTAATTTTGAGAAATCAACGATGGTTTTTAGTCCATCAACTTCTTTGGAGGTAAAAATCCGGATTCATTATATTTTAGGATTCCAAGTCGTTGATTGCCATAAAAAATACCTTGGTATGCCAGATTCCATGGGCCGAACGCAAAATGAGATTTTTAGCTTTTTCAGGGATCGAGTGTGGGCGAGAACCAAAGGTTGGGGCGAGAAGCAGTTGTCTAGGGCGGGAAAAGAAGTGTGGATTAAAGTCGTCCTCCCGTCTATTCCTTCGAACATAATGAGTTGTTTTCTAATACTGCAAGGACTCATTCAAGATCTAGAATCAGCAATAAAAAGATTTTGGTGGGGAGATGGGAAAGCTCGGGGAATGGCGTGGATGTCGTGGGACAAAGTGTGTAAGGAAAAGACTATTGGGGGTATGGGCTTTCGTGACTTGTACTGTTTCAACCTAGCTCTCTTGGAAAACAAGCATGGAGATTGGTGATGCAACCAACCAAGCTCTCCTCTATTCACTCGAGTTTTCAAAGCAAATTACTTTCCATAAGGGGATATGTTTTCGGCTGGCATTGGAACTCGACCCTCTGCCAGTTGGCGAAGTATTTTTACTGCTATGTCGTATTTAAAGGTTGGTATTCAAAGTAGAATTAGAGAGGGGACTAGTACCTCAATTTGGAGAGACCGATGACTTACGGATTACACTTCTTTCAAGGTTATCACACGGAGACCGATTCATAATGCTTTTCCTGATAAAGTGACAGACATAATTGATCAACCAACTCGCTCTTGAAATATTTCCCTGATCAATGCTACATTTTGGCCAATCGTTAGCGATCGAATCCTTGCGGTCCCAATTGGAAATACATAAGCGAAAGACAAGATGATATGGCACTATACGAAGAACGAATATTTTTCTGTTCGGACTTGCTACCGTTTAATTCTTACAATGAGGCAACGGGGCTGACTTAATGAGAAATTGAGGTGCATAATCGAATCGTGGATCTCACACTATGAATTGGAAGGAGATTTGGCAACTTCTTATTCTCCCAAAAGTTTGTTTATTCCCGTGGAGAACATGTTCAGACATCCTACCCAATTTTGTGGAGCTTTATCGTCGGAAAGTTATATAGTCTCCTCATTGCCCTGCATGTGGACATACTAGTGAGACTACATTATACGTTGATAAGGAATGTAGAGGTCTTAGTAAGGTTTGGGAAGCTCTTCCTTTCAATATTTTCGTTGGTGCAGAGTTGGGGTCGATGTGGTGCTGGTTTGACTATCTCAAACATCATCTTAGCTCGGACCTTCTTTCACTCGCTGTGATTATCATGTGGAAGGCATGGGATAATAGAAACATTGAAGTACATGGTGACTATCCGCCATTGACGAGCAAGCTGAGTAGCTGGAGCATGTCCTTCATGTAGGCTTTCCGTAACGCGCAAAGCCCAGTTGCAATGTTCGAGATAGAACAACACCCGAGCTCCTGACTTACACCTCCGATGGGAATCATGAAGATTAATTTCGATGCCGCTTTCCCCAAGGAAAATGATTATTTCTCAACCTCGCTAGTGGTGCGAGACTGGAATTGAAATTGCATTTACTGGAAAACACGGAAGTATCTTGGCAAGCCACAACACTTTATAAACAATGTTGAGAAAACGAAGAACAGATAACATAATTGAATTGTTAACAAACGCAAAAAACATATAATTGCTTACGCTTATTGATGTGATGAAATAGATGACAAAATAAATAATAATAATAATAATCTCTAAAAAGCAATAGTGTTCTTATTGTTCTTGTATGTTCTTGGTAACGTGTATGGTACTGGAAGTTTATGGGGTTGAGATTGAGAAATCCTTGATGAAAAATGCGTACAGAGAGTGGGGCAGTTAAGAAGAGAAGTTGAAGATCATGTTCAGTGGAAAACGAAAAAAAAATGCATAATTGATCATGTTTAGTGGGGAAGGAAAAAAAAAAAGAAAAAGAAAATAATTAAAAAACGCGTGCTATAAAAAGGAGAAGTTAATGCTGGAAGGGAAAAAAAGAAGAAAAAAAGAAAAATAAATTAATTAAAAAAAACAAACAAAAAATCAAAGTTGATCGTGTTTCGTGGGGAAGGGAAAAAAGAGAAGAAGAAAGAAATAAGTTCGTATGTGTGCTATAAAAGATGAGAAAATAAAGGAAACAAAAAAATTAAAACTAACGTGTATTTTGAAATCCAACAAAATAAGGAAAAAATAAAAAAAAAATAATAAAAAAGGGAAGAAGAAATAATACGTTTGAATGTGTTATGAAAAAAGGAGAAAATAAAGGAAACACATATTTCACAATTTGTTTTTAGAAAAACAGTGTTTAGTGTTTCGGGGTTAAACCTTTCTTTTATATATAAAGATGATATTCCACTCCAAGAAAAAAGGTATATTGACTATTTCTCTAACAACACTTTATCTCTACAATATTTAGCTATAATTCTTGGGAGTCCTCTAACTTGGGAGTCAGAGTGTTAACTGTTGATTGTAATACCTACACGCAAGTGCACGTATCGTACAAGTAATATAGTGGACTAAAAGTCCGGATATCGAACCCACAGGTAATATTTAATTATTTAAACCTAGACGCTAAATTCTACCAATTATTATCAAGCCCACCCTACACAGTCGACTTTAGAGAGAATTAACTAAATTAAAATAAATTAAAAAAAAACAAATTAAAAAGACTAGAGCACTAAAGCAATAAAAAACGAAGGTTTAATCAGAGTAAACAAGCCTAGGATTTTATTCTTCCCCCTATGTGATTATTATTCCTCTAATTCCTTCAATTATGCAAGCAATTAACCCGGATTATTAACCTGCGAATTTGCTTGCAATTTCGGACGGCCGTCTGGACCACCTGACCATGTTTTCGACCCTGAAAATTAAAATTCAAATAAATTAATTAGAATGCATGCCTATGACAATAAAAACGAAACGAAAAATTAAATAAAAATCCGAAAAACAATAAAGCTCGGGTTGCCTCCCGAGAAGCGCTAAGTTTAAAGTCTTCAGCCGGGACGTTGCTTCGTTATTTTCAAGCAAAAGTGACCGAGGTCACTTGGCAATCTTCACTTGCTTCCCAATACGGTTTGAGTCGGCTCCGCTTCACGTTGTACGTACGATTTGAATCTCGCTCCTTTATCTTGATTACCTAACGAGGAAGAATTTCTTGGACAGTAAAATGCACTAAATCAATGAGCGATCTAAAACTTTTACCTCCTATAGTACAAGGAATAGTAAACTTACCTGGATCGCCGAGTTTTTGTGGAACAGGTCGAGTAAGAATTGCACTAATTAGCTCCGTGAGTTGGATCATCTCGTTCCCTTTCAATTTCTTACCTTTCGTCACTAGGTCCTTGAGGAATTTCACCCACTTTGGCATCTTTTGAAGTGCTTCAATGAAAGGAATATTTATACGAATTTCCTTCAACTTGTCCAAAAAACTTTGATATTCGGCATCGAGCTTCTTCTTTATAAACTTTTGAGGATAAGGAATTGGAGGGACTTGTGAAGGCACCGTTGATGGTGGCTCTTCATGAGTTGATTATTTTTCCTCATTCACTTTTAGCTTCTCAATTACTGTGTTTCTCTTCTCTTTTTGTGGAGCTTCCTCCAATTTCTTGTTGTTCTTCAAGGTGACATCTTGGCATGTCTCGACCTCGATCTTTTTCGTTAGCAATCTTTGTGGATATGGGATTGGCTCGACCCATTCGACTACAGTGACTTGCTGCTTGACTTGAATTTCTACATTTTTCTCGATCTTGAAATTGATAGCTTGGCACGTCTCGAACTTTTGCTTTCGAGGATCTTCCGTATTCGATGGCAATGCTCCCGCAGAACGGTTCTCTTGATTCACAACGAATTGAGTGAATTGATTCTCCAAATTCCGCAGCGAGGCTTGGGTAGCAGTCATGAGTTGGGCCAATATCTCCTCCGTGCTTGCTTTTTGGGCCGGTGGATTGTTGCCTTGATAGCTTTGTTGAGGAGGGGTTTGATTTTGGAATTGACCTTGAGGTCTTTGATATCCTTGGCCTTGTTGATTTCCTCCATATTGCCCTTGTGATCTCCACCCTTGATTTTGGAATTGGTGAGGCGCGTTATTGACGTAGTTGACCGATTCCACATCTTGATGGCATTGGAGCGTGTAGTGATTTCCACCGCAAATTTCACAACATGGAGAATCATTTGCTTGGACTTGTTGTGGTGGACTTGCTTTGATGTGCTGTAGAAGGAGTTGATTTTGTTGAGCAATTTGGGTCACTTGAGATTGAAGGGCCGTAATTGCATCTAACTCCAATACTCCGGGAACTTTCTTGGCTCCACTAACCATCCTCTCGCTTGACTTGGCAAACCGATTTTGTGCAATTTGATCCAACATGATAAATGCATCCGGTATCGATTAACTCATAAAATTTCTCCCGGTTGATGCATCTAAGGCAGTTCGTGCATTCTCGTTAATCCCTTGGTAGAAGATGTGGATTTACCGCCATTGTTCGACTCCATGTGTTGGACACTGCCGCAAAAGAGTTTTAAATCTCTCCCATGCCTCGTTGCTCTTGGACGAAATTATGAATTTCTCGTCGGATTCTCTCGTCCTTCTCGGGTGAGCTGTAAACTTTCATGAAAAAGGTTGAGGAGTTGAGGCCACGACGAGATAGAGTGGGGGGCTTGGGACATCAACCACTGGCGAGCTCTTCCTTGTAAGGAGTGCTTGAAGAGAATTAATTGAAGCACTTCTTGGGAAATGCCGTTTTGACGGTGGGAATTACAGGTATCTAGAAAATTGACAATGTGAAGATGGGGATCTTCACCCGCCAATCCACTTAATAGCCCGTTATTTTGGAACATCGTCAAGAGGCCTTGCTTGGTCTCAAAATTGTGCGCCTCAATAGGTGGATATTAGATGCTCGGGCGGAATCCGTCGAGAGTTGGGATTATGTAATCTTGAAGTGCCCGTGGCCTAACTGCTGGCTGTAACGGAAGTTGAAGGGGTGGGTATTGGATGAGAATTTCATTCGCATCGAGTAAATGACCCTTTGCATCTCTGCATTCTTCGTTTGCCATTATATTGTTTGCACGTTGACGTCTCCTAGCGGCTCGAAAAGTAGGTTCGATTTCGGGATCAAACGGTTCTCTAGCAAGATCGAGTCTCATGCGCATACACAGTACCTAAAAAGAAAAATAAAATAAAAGAAAAATTTAATGGGTGAATCGTGAAAATTGTTCAAATCTAGAGCTAGAATAAAATAAATAATTAAAATAATCCCCGGCAACGGCGCCAAAAACTTGTTAATTGTAATACCTACACGCAAGTGCACGTATCGTACAAGTAATATAGTGGACTAAAAGTCCGGATATCGAACCTACATGGAATATTTAATTATTTAAACCTAGACGCTAAATTCTACCAATTATTATCAAGCCTACCCTACACAGTCGACTTTAGAGAGAATTAACTAAATTAAAATAAATAAAAAAAAAAAACAAATTAAAAAGACTAGAGCTCGAAAGCAATTAAAAACGAAGGTTTAATCAGAGTAAACAAGCCTAGGATTTTATTCTTCCCCCTATGTGATTATTATTCCCCCAATTCCTTCAATTATGCAAGCAATTAACCCGGACTATTAACCTGAGATGCTAAAATAATCATAACCTGCTTCCGTGTGTATTACGATTCCAATACCCTAGATTCAATTACTGTATCCCTATGCAATTAATTCTAGAACACATCAATAAGCATAAATTTCAATAGTGGCTACCTAAGAGAATAACTATATTCCTATGTTAATATCACAAAGGCTCTTCTACCACAGTTCTAATTATTAACCCTATCTTCCGATTCATGCGATTAACAATAACATAAAAGCACATAAGGTGATCAAGTTCATGCACTTAATAAAACAAGTAGAAGAAATAATCCGGAATTAAAACTTGAATAAAATCATAGAAAAGGGTTCATAAATCCCACATAGGGTTCCAAATAAAATCCTAGAAATAAGAAAATTAGCTACTCATGATTAAAGCAAAAACGCAAATAAATAAATCATAAATGATAAATACATGCTTGGAGTCTTCGAATTCTTCGTCTTCGTTATTGCTTTGTTGCTCTTGAAATTGCGTAAAAAGATCCCCAATTGTGTGTTTGGCTTGGTCTTATATAGGGTGAAAAACTTGGGGAGAGAAGGCAGTTTCCTTGTGCAATTAAAATCCCTTTACTGCGATGCCACGTGGTCTCGGACGGTCGTCCCACAATTTGAACTAAAACTCGGACGGTCGTCCGAGTTTTAAAGCTTCATATTTTTGTTTTTTTTCACTTTTGGCCCATATTTTCTCCAAAATTGCAGTTTTTACCCCATACTTTTCCAATTCTTCAATTTGTACCTAAAATACAATAAATCAACTTTTAAAGCACCAATTATCGTTAAAACACACCAAAAGCTTAAATAAAAAGGTACGATAAAGTGTAAAAATATACACTTAACACTAACGCTGGGGACACCCTCTATGGCCCATTTCACAGGTCCACGATGCACATGCCCAAGGTGGAATGTCTTCAAAGATCTCTACATTCTTGAGGCAGCCAAATGAGTTGCGTCAACTTGCGCCGTTTGTGGGAAAAGAATCAAGTTAAGGCGTGAGTAGATCTAGTTTTCTTAATCATAGTGAAGAGATGAACTATTATTTGTTCCTGATCTGAAAATATTCACAGATTTGGAAAGAAACTGATAAGAAGAAGAAAACAAATCTCTTCAAATATCTATAGGGTAATTGTCTCTCTTTGAGAAAAAACAAAGTAGGTCGAGAAAAGGAAAAAAAAAGCTCCCCAACGAGCTGAGCTGGAAAGAGCTCTGCAACACGCTGAAAAGAGCTCTCCAACGAGCTGGATAATGCTCTCTAATGAGCTAGAAAGATCTCTCCAACGAGCTGAATTGAAAAGAGCTATTCACAAATTTAAAAGAGCTATCCAACGAGATGAGCTCTCCGCGAGCTGACGACCTCAAATGCTCAGTCCGCCGATCTCCCGAATACACTCTATGGATGGCATTCCTGGATGGAGTGCTTGGTTCGCCGACCATTCGAATATGCCCTAAGGATTGCAATCCTGGATGGAGCGATTGGTACGCCGACCTCCTGAATATGCCCTAAGTATGGCAATCCTGGTTGGAGTGCTCAATCCTCCGACCTTCTGAATATGCCTAAGGATGGCAATCCTGGATGGAGGGCTTGGTCCGCACACCTCAAAAATAAGCCTAAGGATGGCAATCCTGGTTGGAGTGCTCGGTCCACCGGCCTCCTGAATATGCCCCAAGGATGACCGATTGTTAGCCCCTTAGCCGGTGACATCGGCGATGACTCAATTGTGGCCGAGTCATGGCCGAGAAACAGTGCCAAGCGAGGGTTCGCACAAGACAACCACATAATCGGGCAATGAGTGGTCCAGTGTTGGGCAATCATTTGGGGTGTTTGTCCGAGAAAGCAAGGAACGACTTGATTCGGGAGGGAACAGTGATCGAGAGTACTTGGATGATGGCACAAGTGAGTATCGACAATACTCAGCGCTTGTCATGGGAGTTGCTCGGCAAGTGGCATGAAGAAGTATCGGCAATGCTCGACATTTGGCACAAGCGCTGCAAGGCAAGTGACACGAGATAGTCTCGGAAATACTCGGCATTTGGCACGGGCGTGGCTAGACAAACCGCACGAGTAATCCTCGGTAAGACTTGTGGCTGGCACGGGCATTGCTCGACAACCAATACGGACAAGCGTGGGTAGTAATCAAAATGTGGCCGAGAACTTAGGCAAACAGGTGTCCGAAGGAAATCAATAATGACTTGGCCAAGTGACGACAGGTTGGCACGGCCGACTGGCAAGGCAAGGAAGGCAGCCCGATGACCGTGCGTGCTGACTAGATGATTTCGACGTGATACTGGGGCATGAGTACCTACTTTCTGCCAAGGCCACGGTGATACCGTTTCTCGGAGGCTTGATGATTACGGATGAAGAGTTTTCATGGTTCGCGGAGTGCTCATACATGACTAAAGCAAAGGTGGGAGAGAAACTAATGGGCTTGTTGGCTGCTGTGCAATTGAAAGCAGAATTGAGTGATGAGGAGTCATCGAGCCTACTTGCAGCCGTTGGAAACAAAGCGGTGGATTCCCGGGCGGGTGATTGTACGTTCACTGCCGAGAAACGAGACTAGGGCCGAGGGCAAGTTGAGGTATTCACTTGATTTTGTGAATGGGCAATATGGCCTTAATTTTGTTCTAAGTTGTTACCATGTGTCGTGGAATGTGTGGGTTCGAAATGTGGTATCTTCTGAATTTGTGAGGCATGTTAGATTTTTGTTGGTTTGGTTTCTGTTGTTGATGAAATGGAAGCCGATTTTGAGTGATTTATGTGGGTTGGAAGTCTGCTTTCTTTATTTGTGTTGAAATCAGAATAAAATACTTGTTGTGTAAAAAAACTAGTGTTTTCACTTGTTATGGGAAGTTGTTGTTTGAACGTGGTCTGCGTTCATTGTTTCGTGGGCTGAAGGAGTTTATAGGAAACTCGTGGGATCAAACTTGGGACTTGGGTTTGGAAGTTGTGCTGTTGATCAAGCACAATCGAGGGCAGTGGCAAGACACGTGGAATAGAGTAAAAGCTGAAGCTAATGTTTTCGGTTAGACGAGAGCGTCGGACACCGTTGGTGGGGGAGGTTTGTTAGACCCTTAGCCGGTGACATCAGCTATAACTCGAGTGTGGCCGATTCATGGCCGAGAAACAGTGGCTAGCGACGGTTGGCACAAGAAAACCACACAATCGGCCAATGAGTGGTCAAGTGTTGGGCAATCATTTGAGGTGTTTGTCCGAGAAAGTAAGGAACGACTTGATTTAAGTGGGAACAATGATCGGGAGTACTTGGCTGAAGGCACAAGTAAGTATCGACAATACTAAACGCTTGGCATGGGCGTTTCTCGGCAAGCGGCATGAGGAAGTCTCGGCAAAGCTCGTCACTTAGAACGAGCGCTGCTCGGCAAGTGGCACGAGAGAGACGTGGTAGTACTCGATGTTTGGCACAGGCGTGGCTCCGCAAATGGCACGAGTAATCCTGGGCAAGACTTGTGGCTAGCACGTGCATTGCTCGGCAGCTAATGCGGACAAGTGTGGGCAGTAATAGAAATGTGGCCAAGAAATTGGGCAAACAGGTGTCGGAAGGAAATTGACCATGACTTGGCAAATGAGGGCAGGTTGGCATGATCGGTTGGCAAGAAAAGGAAAGTCGTCCGATGTCTGTGTGGGCAAGAGCTGGCCAAGTGATTGACAAGATGGTCAGGGGGTTTTGGGAGATGGTTGATGGGGTAGTTTTGCCCAGCACATGCACGAAAACTTCTCTATTGTGTTGGTTTAAGTTGCTAAGTGGCAGTTTCTTAGGGCGCCACCAGTCCCTAGGCAGTTTGGGGTGTAAACTGCCATCTTCCTTGTATTTATAGGGGTAAGAGTGCACACATCCGGCCCATCTAGCATTAAAGAGTTCAGATTGCAACTGTGGGCATTCTTAGTGCGGATTTTGTGTGAGCACCTTAGTTTCCTTTGCATTATTTGTTGGGAAATCAACATAAAGGTGTGGCATTGCCCGTAAACGTGTTGTGTGTTTGTTGTTCGCTGCATACTCTTGTTTACGTTTATGTTGGCTTAAAAGACTGTGTTTGTACGTTTGTGCAAAGGGAATCGAGGGAAGGCTGACTTGTTTTGAGCGAAGAAACCAAGCTGCACGGACGGATATTTCTTGTGTAAAGAAACCCCAGTTACAACAATCCTGGTGGGAGTGATCGGTCCGCCGACCTCCCGAATATAGTGTTGGGGATCAGACACATGTACGCAGCGGAAAAAAAATTATTTTATTTATACAAACTAATTTATATAAATAACCACGTGCACATTAATTATATTTAATTGCGTACCTTTTTGTTTCCAATCACCGCAACATGCTTGCATATATAATTAATTTAAATAGCATAAATCAAATCATCATAGCTTGCTCGCAAAATTAAATCAAATATTAAACATGCTCAACGAATGATTCACGTAAACACATAATCGAACATATAGATTCATGTGATTCAATAATTAATTAACATACATTAATCTCAGTTAGTATAAATTAATTAATATATATTAATAAGGGAAACATACTTTTAGCCTTGAAGCATAAATCGAACGAAGACTCGAGAAGATGGCTAGCTGCTCTTCCGACTTCTATTGATCTGACAGGTGACGATGGTGCAGCAGATCGAAACTGTTTTCTGATCTGAAATTTCAGGGCTGCTCCGACTTTAATATCTCCATGATTATTGAGTGGATAGACAATTCCTTCAGGGATATTGTATATCCATTAGTCTTGAAGCTTCTGTCTAAATTTCACTTCCATCCGATCATTGGTTGATTTATAGCAATTTGTTTGGCTGGACTGCGCAGAAAACCCGAAAGCAGTATTTCATTGCCTTCTCACATCACCGGGTTTGTGGGGGCGCGTGGCGCCGCGTGGAGATGACTCTGGTGGCAACGATGGCGGCATAACACTCTTCATCCTCTTAGGTATCACGTCGTATATTCAATTAATCCACGCAGTACTAGATACGTGATAGGCTAAGTACAACGAAGAAGAACGAGGGAAAAAAGAGAAAGATGGCAATGCTGCGGCGGCTGGCAATGGCGGCGCAGCGGCTGGTGGCGGAGGTAGGGTTTTGGTTGCAAGGTGGGAAGCTGATGAAGGGAGAGAGGCTAGGGTTTCATCTTGTGTTATGTCTTTTTGTGTGTTTTTCAAAGATATATAAATCCTATTTATATGCTCCTTGTGAAAACCTAACAAACTTAAGTTGGGTTAGGCCCAATAGCTTAAGCCCACTCTCTTTCTCGGATCGTTTCTTACAAACGAATTGTAACACCCCTTAATTTTATTATGTGGTATAATAATAGTTTATACATGTATGTTATTGAAGTATATTCGTTAATGAGAGTAATATAGAAATATAGTGAGAATTAGGTAGCTGAAGTGTTATTAATAGATAAATCTGGGGTACAAGTATAAATAATAAAGCTAGGAAACTTAACAATCAAGGAAATGACGTAGGTTTATTTAAAACAGAAAATTGAGAAAATTATTTTGTTTATTTCAAAAATTGAGAGAGAGTCGCGTGTCTCGAGGTGTAGACTCGTCAGCGTCTTCTTGCTCCGATAAATACCTCGTCATTGTTAGAGTAGGTGACCGAAGAGCCAACTAATTGTTGTGTTTTCTCACGCCTCGTAAATAATCTATTTCGTCTTAATGTTAAATACCCCCTTTGACATTCTATATCTTTGACACATGCATAAGCATAGATATAGTCCTTACAGTTACTTAATTATTGTAAATGGATCTAGTAGAATTGTGAGATTATTTATTTAAGTATATAATTGTTAAACGTGGTTCCAAGTCAACGGGTTACGCCACTAATGAGGATATCGGCATTTCCCATTCGAGACTAGCACTTAGTGTATGTGTACTGCGTCTCATCAGTCAATGGTGTTGTCACATCGTCATACATAAGTGGGTGCTCATAACTAAGTTTGTGAGTTCACTGAACTCCCTCAATCTAGAGATCTCTAAGTGGTTCCCTATAATCGAGTAGAGGTTTCTATGATATAGTTATACACCATTAATCCTTAAGACCCAGACATCACCGTCACTTCACTAGAGGACCAGCTGTATCGTGACCTATCCATGAGTTCCACCGAGGACCGCCCCAAGGGCCATTGTTCGTGCATTCTAAAATCTAGTGTGAGGTCTGTGCACTGTAGTAGGGGATTCGATCGCTTGATCAATCATGGATATCCTGTGTGTTCTTACGATTTATAATTCATGAAGTCTGTGGCCACAGCTGAAAGTGTCGTGATTAAAGAAATATATTTCTCTAAGTCAAACACGAACAAATTATATAATCAAGAACGTCCACACAGTTATTGAACTCATAAAGAGGTCTCGATGAACCAATGCCTCTAGTTCAATCGGGATATATGTATCGAAGGGATCGTATTGTACGTTAACTATATCACACGGTTCCTGCAGGCACTTCATTTGTATCTAGGGAATCATGACGTGTAGTTGCTAGACGCCAATCTTGATTCGTTGGGTAGTTAATTTGAAAGTAGCTTCAACTTAATTGTAACTCTAAGGACGAGTTTAAACCACAATGGGTTGTGGGCTCACGACTAGCTTACACCTGAACCATCGAGGGTCACACTGCTCGTGTACTTGAGATCCTTAATGCAACGAGCTAAGATTAATTAGTTAATCTTTGTGTAATTGTAAGTCAATATGATTGAGTCCAACATTCGTAATTGTTAATTACGGATGAGAATAAGTAGAGGAAAAGAATCCGACAAAAATTTAAAGAACTTTCTATATTCGGAAGTTTCCCGATTTGGCAAGTTCTAAATTAGGGTTTCCAATTTTGGTAAATTGCAAAGTGGTACTCGTATCGACGAGAATTTGTGCTCGTCGTCAAATTATAATTGTTATATTTTTGCGAGCATTCGTTTGTTGGAAACGAGCCGAGAAAGAGAGTGGGCTTAAGTTGTTGGGCCTAGCCCAACTTAAGGCCTGTTAGGGTTTTCACAAGGAGCATATAAATAGGATTTATATGTCTTGTGAAAGACACAACAAATACAAAAAACAAAAACGACATAACACAAGATTGAAACCCTAGCCTCTCTCCCTCCATCAGCCGTCCACCTTGCAGCCGAAACCCTACCTCCGCCGCGCCGCCACCAGTCGCCACCGCACCGGCATCTTCCTTTTCCCTTCGTTCTTCTTCGTTGTACTTAGCCTATCACGTATCTAGTGCTGCGTGGATAGTGGATTGAATATACGAGGTGAAACCTAAGAGGAGGAAGATTATGATGCCGCCAACGCTGCCACCAGGGTCGTCCCCACTCGTCCCCACGCGCCCCCACATGCCGGTGATGCAAGAAGGCAATTATGAAAAACTGCTCTCGGATTTTCTGCGCAGTCCAGCGAGAAAATTCGCCATAAATCAACCGGTGATAGGATGAACGTGAAATTTGGAAAGAAGCTTCACAACTCATGGATCTACTATTTTCCAAAAAGAAATTGTGTATGCAGTAAATAACCATGGAGATATTGAAGTCGGAGCAGACCTGTAATTTCGGATCAGAAAAGAGGTTGGATCAGTTGGAGTGGGAAGAGCAGCTAGCCATCTTCTCGTGTCTTCGTTTGTTTCATGCTTCAAGGGTAAAGTATCATTTTCCCTAATTAATATATATTAATTAATTTATATTAATTGATAGTAATGTATGTTAATTGATTATTGAATCACATGAATCTATATGTTCGATTATGTGTTTATGTGGACCGTTCGTTGAGCATGTTAATTATTTGATTTAATTTCGCGAGCATGCTATGATGATTTAATTTATGTCATTCAATTAATTATACATGCGATCATGTTTGTCGGTGATTGGAAGCGAAAAGGTATGCAATTAATTGTAATTATTATGCACCGTTTGTTTATATAAATTAGTTTATATAAATAATATTTTCTTTTTGTTTTCCGCTGCGTCCACGTGCCTGATCCCCAACAGTCATCTCGTCTCAAATTCCTTCATCACTCCCATTCTTACTCAGCATATGAACTACACCACCCAGAAATTCAAGAGATTGAATATCAAAAACCATAGGAATAAATAAGAAGTAAGAAGATGCTAAGGTTCAATCGACAGAGAGAAGATGGTGACTTGACGATCTTTCCGGTGGAGTTCCAGTGAGCGGGGTATGCGTTGAAAGCCCGCTGTAGAAGCTTTGATTCGGTGGAAATTTCTACCCGTTTGATTTGGTGACGAGTGCTCGGTTTTGTCAAAGATATCCAACTTACTATTAATTTCATAATCCGATTTGAGGTATTTTGACTTTGAATTTCAATTTCGGTTCTTCATAAAAATTGTAGAATATGCTGAATACTGTTAGTACAATTGATTTTCCACAATTTTTAGAACCCTTGTTGAAACTGATCTTAGCTCAACAGTAGCTTCAAAGGAATTTTCGAAAATAAAAATTGTTGTTGTTACTCTGATTTTTCAGAACACAATTTGGGAGCTTTGGAATTCGAATTTTAAAAACGTTTGTTCTCAAACATCATGGATTTTCTGGAACATGTTAATTATATGTCGAAGCTCGTTCCATATGATTGAGTCCTATAGGCTTTTAGAACAGAGGAATATGGGCGTTGAAGCTGTCAATTCTGGCAGCTCGTATGATTAATATTTTGGGGTTGTTTCCTATGTATTCGAGTGCTATTGATTGGAAGGTGAGAGTTCTCTTGCTTGACCTTTTCTGGGAATATGATAGACTCGGGTAATTGTATCGCTCGAGTACTTGGATTTTGCTCTCTTTCATTGAATTGATCCATTCGTTATCATTTTGATTATCGTTATTTAAAAGTGATTGGATTATGTTGAGCTTGAGATTAGTTGAGAAATGCTATCTTATCGAGGGTTCAATTCTTTAATTTCCATTTCCTTCGAATAGTAATTATTGAGTGATCGGTATAAAATTCTTTGAAGCTGATCGTTTTCCTTCAAGTTCTATTCAATGGTCTAAACTTCATGTTTTGAACCATCAAGCCTTTCTTTGAGCCAGTCACTTGATCATGTTTCTCCTAAAGTCTATTGTCTTTGAAATCCGGAAATAATCGAATAGTATGGTCTTCTTACATGATCTATAAGTCCTTTTAGGATGCCTCTCAAGGACAATGGATATTGATGGGTCCGGGGCTGTTTGGAGGTGATCGATGGGCAGTATCGGGCCGACGGTGGGTAGTCTCTACAACAGTATCCACATAGGTTTAGACACGTACACAACTGGAGGTCAGTTGGGTTTCGGGCTAAACCGGCATGCATCCGGGCATGCCACATTGCATTACAGGGTCATTCCTTGCTCGGTGAATAAGGTAGTAAACGGCTACGGAAGTCACAAGGTAGGTGTATTCTTATCTCTATTGATCGGAAAATCGATTGATCATTCTTACTATTATTCTTGAATTTCCAATCGAAATATAACCTTTAAACGATTCTATTTTCCGATATCACCTAATGGTTCGATCATTGAACTTTCTCTCAGATCATGTCGTCACTCGTTATTCTTATATTTCACCTCACTAAGTCTCCTATGACTTATTCCTCTACTCTATTCTTTCATATTCTTAGATACAGGTGCAAGCTTTGAATGAATCACAGGATTTTCCGTCCGAGTAGCTACCTTATTTATATTTGTAAAAGAGTGGTTTGAATTAAGTTCCCAATAATCGTTGCATGTATTATAAGTATCAGCGTTTGCACTTATTCATATTATTAGTTTTGTAATATTCTGAGATGAAAACAACTGTTAGAACAGTTGTGAACCTTTGTACTTTACCTTGCTATACGTAAGGTTGTTAATAATAAATCGTACGTATATTTCTGAGTTATAGTTTGATTAGTATTATTCAAAAAAAAAAATAGACTAGGTAATTTCACAGAGTAATTTGACAAATGCTACATAGAAGGCAGGCGTCACACGAATGTTTGCAAAAATATAAAATTTATATTTTGACGACGAGCACAAACTTCTCCTTGATAAGAGTACCATTCTGCAATTTTCCAATTTCCGAAATTGGAAACCCTTATTTAGGACCTGCCAAATTGGGAAACTTCCCAAATTAGAAAGCTCACTAAATTTCCGTCGAATTCTTTTCCTCTACTTATTCTCATTCGTAATTAACAATTGCAAATGTTGGACTCAATCATATTGATTTCTAATTATACTAAGATTAACTAACTAATTTTAGTTTGTTGCAATTAAGGATCTCAAGTTCACGAGAAGTGTGACCCTCGATGGTTCAGGTGTAAGCTAGCCATGGACCCACACATTGTTGTTTTAACTCGTCCCTAGAATTATAATTAAGATGAAACTAGTTTCACCTTAATTTCCCAAGGAAACAATATTGGCGTCTAGCAACTACGCATCATGATTCCCTAGATACAAATGAAGTGCCTGCAAGAACCGTGTGATATAGTTCACGTACAGTACGATCCCTTCTATACATATATCCCAATTGAACTAGAGGCATTGGTTCAGCGAGACCTCTTTATGAGTTCAATAACTGTGGGGAAATTCTTGATCATATAATCCGTTCGTGTTTGACTTAGAGAAACATATTTCTCTAATCACGGCACTTTCAGCTGTGGCCACAAAATTCATGGATTATAAACCGCAAGAACACACATGATATCCATGATCAATCAAGCGATCGAATCCCTTACTGCAATGCACAAACCTTCCACTAGATTTCGGACTGCACGAACATTGGCCCTTGGGGGGGTCCTCGGTGGAACTCTAGGACAGGTCACAATACAGCTGGTCCAGTAATGAAGTCACGGTGATATTTGGGTCTAAGGATTAATAGTGTACAACTATATCATAGAAACCTCTATTCGATCATTGGGAACCACTTAAAGATCTTTAGATTGAGGGAGTTCAGTGAACTCATCCACTTATGAGCACCCACTTATGTATGCCGATATCACAATACCGATTAGTAATGAGGCGCAGTACACATACACTAAGTGCTAGTCTCGAATGGGAAAGGACGATATCCTCGTTGATGGTGTAACCAGTTGACTAGGAACATGGTTTAACATTTATATTACTAATTAAATATCTCATGATTCTACTAGATCAATTATAAGTAATTATAATAACTGTAAGGACTACATCTATGCTTGCCAAATGGGGTATTTATCATTAATACGAAATAGATTATTTACGAGTAGCGTAAGAAAATATAACAATTAGTT
This sequence comes from Erythranthe guttata, assembly GCF_000504015.1. The sequence continues at coordinate 344,391 of NW_012193337.1, read as the reverse complement.
GGTTCCTCGGTCACCTACTCTAACATATAGGCCATATGTAAAGATCTCTTTCATAAGCTGAGCTCTCCGACGAGCTAAAGACCCAGAGAGCTCTCTGATAAGATGAGCTCTCCGACGAGCTGAAGAATTAGAATGCTCTTCGACGAGATGAGCTCTCCTACGAGTTGAGATCTCTGACGAGCTGAGCTCTCTGATGAGCTGAAGACCTAGAGAGCTCTCTAACGAGCTGAGCTTTCCGACAAGTTGAAGGCCTAAAGAGCTCTCCGACGAGCTGAACTCTCCAACGAGCTGAGCTCTCCGACGAGCTGGAAGACCTAGAGAACTCTCTGACAAGTTGAGCTCTCTAACGAGCTGAAGACCTAGAGAGCTCTGCGACGAGCTAAAGGTCTAGGGAGCTCTCTGACGAGATGAGTTGTCCGACGCGCTGATCTTTCTAACAAGCTGAAGACCTAGAGAGATCTCTGACGAGCTCAGATCTCTGACGAGCTGAGCTCTCTGATGAGCTGAAGACCTAGAGTGTTCTCCGACGAGATGAGCTCTCCGATCAGTTGAAGACCTAGAGAGCTCTCCAACGAGCTGAAGACTTAGAGAGCTCTCTGACGAGCTGAGCTCTCTGACGAGTTGAGCTCTCCAATGAACTGAAGACCTAAAGACCTCTCTGACGAGCTGAGCTCTCCGATGAGATGAAACCTCTGACGAACCGAAGACTTAAAGAGCTCTTTGGCGATCTGAAGACTTAGAGTGCTCTCCAATGAGCTAAGCTCCTTGACGAGCTGAAAGCCTAAAGATCTCTCCGGCGAGCTGAAGACTAAAGAGCCCTCCGACGACCTGGAGACCTAAAGAGCTCCCCGACGAGCTAGAGACCTAAGAGCTCTCTCAAGAGTAGAGCTGTCCAATGAGCCGGCGACATAGGTATTTTCCGACAACCTTACCTCTCCGACGAGCTGACAACCTATCCTTCTCCGCGTACAAAATATCACTCCATATTGGTACATATAGACCAACATCCCAAACCGAAGTGGGGAAGTAGTTGATATGGGATAGTTTGCCCACTTCCTTGGGCCTCACTAATGTCGGCCCAAAACCAGGAAATGTGGAAGGTCCACAAGCCTAAGTGAGGTGTGTTCTAACCCTAGGGTTTCACTTCCCTCATATATATAGTATCCACCTCCAAGAGAAAGGTACATTCAGTATTTCTCTCAAAACACTTTATCTCTATGATATTTGGCTATGATTCTTGGAGGTCCTCTAACTTGGGCATCGGAGTGCTAACGCCGAGGGCACCCCCTCCGGCCCATTTTGCAGGTCCATGATGTACATGCCCAAGATGGTATAGCTTCAAAGACCTCTAGATTCTTGAGGTAGCCAAATGCCTTAAGGATGGCCAAATGCCTTAGAACACACCTCACTTATGCTTGTGGACCTTCCACATTTCTAGATTTTGTACCAATATTTGTGAGGCCCAATAAATGGGAAAACTAGCCCATATCAGGAGGGTGTTTGTCAAATAGCCCCTATTTAGTGGAAGACAAGAAAAATAAGTTGTTTCTAAAATACTATAAAACATAATTTTTTTTTCCCAAAAACAAATATTATTATACAAATAAATGAAAGAGGACTTCGTTAAAAACATTGTGGGCCATTTACAAGGGAAAGAATATCCGTAGTTCATATTAGAACAAAAAATATAAAATAGAATGCCCAAAATGGAATAAAAATCTAAAAAGAAAAAACCCTAACATCTTTCAAAATGAAATCCTCGTGGAGCTTTTCTCTGCTATAATCATCGGTCATCGCACAGTGGGAAAGCCAAATGATAGATTTTGAATTGGCAGTGTAAAATTTCTTATCCTAGTGATGAAATTAGCATCCTTGGCCAAGCTATCAACCACTGAGTTTGTTCTCGAAAAACGTGAGCTAGTGATTCCACCTCGGGAAGAATTTCAATGCAGTCTCCAATCAAATATTCTAAAGGAGAACCCATGCCAAAAGATTTCGGAAATCCAAAAATCATATCCCTAGTCTCATTTCTGTGAATTTGCTCCACTTGTGGAAATGTTAGTTTTAGAATAAGATCCATCAACATTAAATTAAAAGTTTGCACGCGAAGGAGCAATCCACTTAACCCAACTTCTCCAATGACTTTTAATTCGTTGAATCGGATTTTGAAGCTGTTGTGAATTAGGTTAAATTGCAGTTTAGAAACTCAAACATAAAACCATACAAACCAACGTAAGAAAACAGATAAGAACACAAAGATGTAACGTGTTTTGGATTAGTGTAATCATACACCCACAAGAACAACAATAGCAGCGTTTGATTTTACAAGACTACACACTCACACCTGGAACGCGCAGGAAACCTCTGCAGAAATCCCTAATTATTTTCAAGGAATTTTCTATGTTTAAACGTTCTATCCCGTCCTCAGTTTTTCAACTGAGTCACACCTCTATATATATGTATTAATCTTGTGCACTAAGTAAAGAAAAACATAACAATAGAATTTTGAAAGAATAAAAGTTGAAGAAGTTATTTCATTACTTTGTTTTGATGTGAGCACTTAGGCGATATAAGCAAGTATTTAAACACAATAATAGAGAATCCTTGATAACAAAGAATTACTTATCAGTCGGTGTTTGTTGAACCTTCATATTGATTTGCTTTATGCATAAACTTGAGTCGGTTTTCAATTTTGTTTGAATTTTCCATAGGATTTGGAGATTTACTTAACTTTTCTCCACTTGTTGAGGCTTGGTTAAGAGAGTCTCCATCCTTTTTACTGCAATAATTTTGGCCATCCTTATCTCTCCGTAGACTCTCAAAGTTGATGGACTATGTGTTGCCAATACCCTCCCACAAACTGTGTCGTGGCTGAAGGCACAGTTTGTTGAGAAAATACCGAAGATCTGTTTTTTACATCGGTTTTGTGAAGAGATGAGAAAATTGTTCACCAGAGGAGATAGGTTGAGTGATCAACAATCCACGGGCAACGTGTTCGCGCACAAACTGATAATCCAACTCATATGTTTACTTCATACATTGAATACATGATTTACGGTCATGTGAAGAGCACTAAGATTGTCACAATAGAGCATTGGAGGTCTAGTCATTGTAATACGAAGTTCTTTAAGAATAAACACGTCCATGTGAGTTCCGCCGCTATGTTTGCCATCGGTCAGTATTCTGCTTCGGTGCTTGACCGAGAAATTGTATGCTGCTTTAAGGCACACCAAGAGATAAGATATTTTCCTAGTAATGTACAGTACCCACTAGTTGAACTCCGTGTTGTAGTGCAACCTGCCCAATCTGCATCTGAAAAAGCAAACATATGAAGTGTATTGGCTGAAGAAAAATATAATCCCATTTCTATGGTTCCTTTGACATATCGTAGAATACGTCGAACCATTTTTAGATGTGCCACAGTGGGAACATGCATAAATTGAGATACAAAGTTAACACTCTACGAAAGATCAGGGTGAGTGAGTGTAAGGTATTGACGAGCTCCCACAAGTCCTCGATAAAAGCTCGGATCTTCTAGAGAAAGATCATTGGAATAGGCGTTAGTCTTTGCTTCAAGGGTGTACTCATTGGCTTACACTCAACCATATTGGATCGTTCAAGTCTGGTCATAATGTGATTGATATAGTTGAAAACCATTGGCTTTTGGCGTGACTTTCATCCCGAGGAAATGATAAATAAGCCCCAAGTCTTTCATTGCAAACTCACTACTTAGCAACTGAACAAATTTTGATAAGTTGAGGAGTTGATCCGGTGAGCAGCATGTCATCTACATAAAGAAGTAAAATTAAAGAGCCGTAAGTTGAATGAAAAGCAAATAATGACGGATCAGCTAAATTGCAAAAAAAAAAAAATCCATATTTAAGAAGAAAATAACTAAACCGGTCGAACCAAGCACGTGGTGCTTGTTTCAAGCCATAAAGAATTTTTTGTAGTTTGCAAACATGTGTTGGCCACTAAGGATCTACCATTCCTGGTGGTTGTTGCATGTAAAGTTCTACATAAATGACTCCATGAAAGAAGGCATTTTTTACGTCTAATTGATGAATTGACCACTTCTGAACAAGGGTTATGCTAATTGCCATACCGATCGTCTTAGGTTTAATAACCGGGAAAGAGTTTATGTATAATCCACACCATCAATTTGATGACACCCCTTTGCGACTAAACGTACTTTAACACGGTCTAAATAAGTATTAGCTTTTGTTTTTGACTTAAAAACCCATTTAGAACCAATAACATACATATTTTGTGTACGTGGAACTAGTGTCCATGTCTTACTTTTAAGTAGTGCATTGGTTTCCTCTTCCATGGCTGGTTTCCAACAAGGATGTGCTAACATTGTGGGGCTCACGAGGTATGTTAGAGGATGTGATGGTGTATAAGGCATACTTAGGATTTGGTTTTACCACCCCTATTCTAAACCAATTTGTCATTGGGTGATTCACTGAAGGAAGAGGATTATTATGGGGTGACTCAATTGTTTCAACAATGTTTGGCGGAGTAGGGATATGAAGGTTGACAGACGGCACAAGCTGTGGTGGTGGTGAGTTAGAGTTGTTCAGTGATTCTGGAAATTCATTGGTTTCATCAGTAGTATGTAACTTGAGAATGGGGTGATGTGCATGGGATGTCTCAACGGGACTTTTGTTTTGACAATGGTTAGATAGAGGATGTGGAGGAAGAGGCAACAATGGACTTAGACATGGATATGAGAGAGAGTTCGTATTTTTTCCTGGAGTCAGAGAAATGTGAGTATGTGACAACCAAGAGTAAAAAATAATCATTACTTGGGCCGATTGTCTGTTGAAGAAGAAGTGTTAGTAGGTTTATATATAATTCAATTGATGAATCTTCTCTTTGTCATTTCCAACAATTAGGATATCATCCACATACAATAACAGTAAGATTTGCTTGCTAACTTCAGTTTCTCCATTGTAGTAGACACAACTATCATAGTTGCTTTCCTTGTACTCAGTTGATCTCATAAACGAATCAAGCTTTCTATTCCATTGCCTTGGTGACTACTTTAGACCATACAGTGGTCTTTTCAACAAGCACACTTTCTTTGAGTCTTCCTCTTCAAAACCTTGAGGTTGTTTCATGAAGATGGTTTCTTCAAGCTTACCATGTAAGAATGTTGTGGTTACATCCATTTGTTGTAACTCTAAGTCAAACATAGCCATAGTTGATTACATTATCTTTATGGAAGTTTCCTTTACTACAGGAGAGAATATGTTATTATAATATATCCGTTTCTTCTGTGTAAAGCTTTTAGCAACTAATCTTGCTTTGTATGTAGGCAACTCCACTCCAGTGATTAATGCCTTTCTTTTGAAAATCCACTTGCAACCCTACAAGGTTTTGATGATGAGGCTTATCAACACGGTCCCAAGTCTTGTTTTTCTATACATAAAAGCAAAGGTGCATTACAGTAAAACAACCTAGTCATTCCCAATTCTCTTATAGTCTTATGACGTCTTTCTACCACACCGGTTTACTCAGGGGTATAGGGAGATGATACCTGCTGTAAAATCATGTTGTACGAAAGTGAGTCGACAACCTGAAATTGATGAATTCACCACCTCCATCCGAATGGAACACTTTTATTTGATTATTAAACTGTCGAGCAACATACTTTTCAAACGCAGGATATGCATAAAAAAAATCAGATTTATTGCTTAAAGATATAATCCACGTTAACATGGAAAAATCATCAACCAAACAAGCATAATATCGAAAACTACATCAATAAGGCCATTATTCTTAAGCATACGTAAAGCTGAATATTGAGGATGTCCTAGATGGTTATGCCAAATATCTGCAGTGCCAAATCTAACCTAACCCGATGGGAGAAGTACAATGCTGGAGAAGTGGGTACGACATAGAGATTACCCTTGTGTGTTCTTGTTATCATTGCATGTCATGTTTCCCGTTCCTTAATACAAAAATTAATATTAGAAAACTCACAGTAAACATGAAATTGTGTAAGTTGGCCGACAGAAAGTAAATTTTTTTGGAACTAATAAAACATTATTGAGAGATAATGTAGCATTATTTCGTTTGACAGAAAAATCACCAATTGCGGAAATAGGCATAGAAGACCCATCTCCAATCAACACGCAGTATAATTAACACCAGAATATTTACGGAACTATTTGACAAAACACTCTAATATTAATTTATGGATTATTTTGTAGACCCGCTCATTTCCAAATTGTATAGAACTAACTACCAAGTGGACTGCATCCTAGGGGAAACCCCCCTCATTTCGAAAATATTTTGATATACCCCCTGGGCCACCCTGAAGTCCCTATAATACCCTTTTAAAATCAATTTTAAACCCTAGCCACTACAGTCGTCTCTCTCTTCTTCTCCCACATTCAAAATCCCGCCTCCACAAACCTCCCACCAGCGAAATTGCTTCTGGGAGCCATAACTCTCTCTCCGGTGGTCGAAATTCGATGGTTTAACCACCGTTGGATTCCTCTCGTCGAGCTCTTTCTTTTGGTGGTGATTTCATTCAGTTTCGAGCGCTGATATGTTTCTGCAATTTTTTTTTCATTCGAGGACGGTGGTCTTGCCGGAGCTTTATTTTGTGTTCCACCCGTCGAAATTTGACGGGCCACCCACCGTTGGATTCCTCTCGTCGGGATCTATGTTTTGATGGTAATTTCGTTTATTTTTATGTTTTCAGATTTATTTCTATATTTTTTTGCATTTGTGGGCGCGCGGAACCGTGGGTGGTTATTAGCGGCGTCTAGGGTTTTGGGGGGGGGGGGGTGGGGTGGGGGGGGAGGTGTTTGATTTAAAATCTGTAGCATTTCCCAGCAATAACCTATCTCTCTATCCCTCGATCTCTTAGTGTTTGTTGATTTTTGAGTGTTTTGATGTTTTTCTTCAAATTTTGTTGATTTGCACTAAAGTAATTTCTTTATGTTTTGATTTTGCAATTGCAGATTAATGAAAGCCATTGATCCTTTCCTTGAAAGTGTCAATTTTGTTTTTTTGAAGTTACAATTTTTTTTTTGAAGTTACATCTGATTTGTTCAACAGACTGTATACATTATTGTACATTACTATAGTAACATGTAGTTACATATGCGTATATTTGTGTATTTTCGATTTGTATTTTATTGGTTATGATGTGATGTATAATAAAAATATGTCAATTTGTAAATTTTTGTTGGGTTTTTATGAATTTATTTTGTATAAGCTAGTATTCGTGTGTGTATACAATTGATCGACTAAAAATTTGGGGAAAAAAAACGAACATAACTATGAATTACTATAGGTACTATAGTTACATGTAGTTATTTTCAGTACTGTAAACATATTGTTTTGAAAATTAAAAAAGAAGAATTAAAAAAAAAAAAGAAATTTAAAAAAAAAAAATTATTTTTTTTTTAATTTAAAAAAAAATTAAAAAACTAAAAAAAATTATATATATATATATATATATAACAAACAGGTTTATAAAAAAAAATAAAAAAAAAAGAAATAATAATAAATAAATCAGCGAAAATGATAAATGCAGGACCATAAATGTTGAATGCAGTTTGGCCGAAAATTGCATATAAGGGTAGTATAATACTTTTGCTTCTTCAGGGGGTATGTCAAAGGATGATTTGAGTTTGAGTTTATCCCTAGTTTATTTGGTGGCTAGGGGTATGTAAAATAACCCCATTAATTTAAGGGGCTTTTTGACAAAACACCATTAATGAAGTTCCCTATTGTAATAGTCGCATAAATTATATACATATAAGTCATAAATCCATTAGAGCATCCACAGTGGACTCCTTAAAGGGGTTGCTAGTGTCAGATCTCCAAATTTTGGAGAGAGAGGGTGCTGCAGTGGAGATTTTTTTTGCTCTTTATCCCTCTCCAAAGTTGGAGAGTGCCCAAACCCATCTCCACAGTTATAGAGTCATTTAGCCAGCACTTGTAGGCCCATGTGTTCCCTTGTAATTCTTTATTGCTTTTTATTATTATTATTATTATTTAAAAAGAAAAAAAGGGTTTCATTAGCCTCTATGTATTATTTATGTAAAACGTTTTAAATATAATTAATTTGAAAAATTGCAATGTTATAATAAAACTATATTATTTTTTATGATTCTGTAAAAATAATTAATATTACATTCATTTACTAATTAAAAACAAAATTATAATGTACTATGATTTTTTTTATAAATATTTTATTATACTACATAATATTGCAAATTATAATTAATAGATAAAATATCATAAACTAAGCTAATTATATATTGTAATTTACCAATCAGAGCATTACAAAATAAATTACGGATACAAACACACAAAATTAAAGAAATTATAACTTACATATGAAAATAAGACAACATTGAAAAGTACATTATTTAAGCCTCCTCGTCTCCAAAGATATTCCACAAATGGGTCGTAAGATCTGATCTCAAGACATCATTGGTTCGGCGATTGCGAATTCGACCAAGACGTGCCGAAATGTGAGACACAAGAATTGATGGATCTCGACCATATTCGGGAGGAAAAATATTTTCTTCTGGCAAAGGTGTCCATACGTCGTATTCAGTTTCTCGTTCATCTTCAATAATCATATTATGAAGGATAATACAAGTTTTTATTATCTCACATAGATCTTCTTTTGACCAATAGCGTGCGGTCCTTGTGTTATGCCCCATCTAATTTGTAAAACACCAAATGCACGTTCTACATCTTTTCGGACAGCCTCTTGTTTTCGAGCAAATAATTTTTCTTTTGAAGTGGTCGGATGAGGAATAGTTTGAATGAGAGTTGCATACTTGGGGTAAATACCATCGGTTAAGTAATATCCCATTGTATATATATGACCATTCACTGTATAATTAATTGGAGACACTCTACCATGTATGAGTTGGTCGAAAGTGGAGAGTGATCTAAGACATTAATATCATTATTACCTCCTGCCGTTCCAAAAAATGAATGCCAAATCCAAAGGTCTTGGGATGCAACTGCTTCTAAAATTAAAGTCGGTTTATGATGACGGCCTCTGTGTGTGCCGTGCCAAGCCGTTGGACAATTTTTCCATTCCCAATGCATACAATCTAAAGAACCAAGCATACCTGGAAATCCTCGCGATTCACCTTCTTGAAGTAAACGGGCAATATCATCTTCGTTTGGTGATCGCATGTATTGTTCCTCATAGAATTCTATGATCGAGGAACAAAATGTCTTTAATGTCTCTGTTGCAGTCGTCTCCCCAATCTTTGAATATTCATCGCAATGATCTACAGAAAATCCATAAACAAGTATACGAAGTGCAACAGTTATTTTTTGAATAGAGGATAGACCAAGGCGGCCACGAGCATCTCTCTTTCGAATGAAGTATGAGTTATGATTTTCAAGATCATTCGAGATGCGAAGAAATAACTCTCTACGCATCCTAAAACGTCTGCGAAAAAAATTCGGTGGATAAGTGCAATTATCAGAAAAATAGTCATCCCATAATTGTTGATGACTTTTTTCACGATCACGATTAATATACCGTCGATGGGATAATTGGTCTGCATATGCTTGATATATTATAGGAATACAATTAAGCATATTTTGAGTATCTCTCCTCATACGAATGGAAAAAAGCTCTTCGTCCTCTGAGGATGTGGATGAAGAACTTGATGATTGAAAATATGTTAACTCATCTTCTGGAAATCATCCAGATGAAGAATCCATACTGTTTTTTTTTTAGTTGATATAACTTTTCACATGAAGAAACTATTTTTATAATGAGTTTAAATTGGTTTGAATGGGGAACAAGGCCAATGAGAAGTTTATGGAGTGAATTAATTTCTCGGGAACAAGCCATGTGATTCTTTTTTTTTTTTTTTTGCAGGGATAAGATATTGATTAAATTATTTTTTAGGGATAAGTGATATCATAGTGTATGTGTGTGAATTATTTTGTTGGAGAGATATGGTAGATAGTGATTGAATTCATTTTTTGCAGGGATAAAATATTGATTAAATTGAGTTTTTAGAAAAAAGTGTTATCATAGGGAGTGAGCTATTTTGCTGTAAAGTCAAAGATAGATAGCAATTTATTTTTTTTGCAGGGATAGAACATTTATTGAATTGATATTTCGGAAAATGTGCTATCATAGTGGCTGATTTATTTTGTTGCAGAGATATGATGGCTTTTTGCAGGGATAAGATATTGATTGAATTATTTTTTTAAGAAAACAAAAGTGTTATCATAGGCAGTAAGCTATTTTGCTGCAAAGTCAAAGATAGATAATATTGCAGGGATAAGATTGAATTGAATTGAATTTATTGAATTGATTTTTCGGGAAAAGTGTCATGATTTTTGCAGGTAATATGTATATTATTTTCAGGGCAAAGTGTTATGATAATGGGTGGATTATTTTCTCCACTATAAATAGTAGTCTTATATTAATGATGAAAACTCACCCTTCATCTTCATTTTACATCTAAATCATGGACCCATACAGTAATTGCAATCCTAATACGAATCCACCACCACAAAATGAATCTCAAACATTTAATCCTTATTCTACCTTTTCACAATTTTCACAATTTCCATTCAATCCTTTTGTTTTTGCAGGTTCAGCTCAAATTCCAACTCAAGAGCAGATGCGTACTTCAAATACATCAAGTAAGAATAATTCTAAAGCAAAGGGACATAGAGAGCGAATGCCAAACTGGAGTATACAACAGGATGAAGTATTGTGCAAAGCTTGGTTGCATATTTCTGAAGATGCCGCAGTTGGTCCAGATCAACAGAGAGGGAGGTTGTGGGATCGAATCCAATGGAATTTATAATTTAAACCCCGATATTTGTAGAAATTTAGTTGGGCTAATGAATCGATGGTCAACCATTCAACAAAGCGTTAACAAATTTTCGGGATCCTACAAGTGGATACAATGCAGAAGATAATGTAAGTAAATAGAAAAAATGTTATATTTCATTCACTTTTATATATATATATATATATATATATATATATATATATATATATATATATATATATATATATATATATATATATATATATATTAAAGTCAGGTATTTATATTTCAAGTTTTATTTGTAGATGGGAGCAACGAAGAATTTATATTTCAAGAGTGAAAATCATCATTTTAAGTGGGATACTTGTTGGCTAATTCTGAAGGACACTTCGAAATGGCACCATCATGTCAACCATCATGTCAACGAACAACGAAAAAAACAGAAAAAGACTTCTCAAAGAAAAAGGACATAAATTAATTTGGATGATGATGATGTTGGAGAGTCTTCTAATGCACAAACTCCATCAGCTGAGCAATCAACCCTTACCGGAACTCCAACCGCAGTTAGTCTTGATGATGAAGATAGACTATCTAATCACGGTTCAACTGGACCAGCACGTCCTAATGGTCGCAAAACTGTAAAATGTCCTAGAAAGAAGAAAAAATTTCCTTCCATGGACTTATTTGTAGAGGAGTTTTCTAGTATGAGAAAAGAAGCTTCAAGTCAGTTCGAAGAAGAAGCCATTAGAAGAACTGCAAGAGAACAACAAAAGTTACAAGCCAAAATGGAAGCAAAACAAATGAGGCTACAAGCTCAAAAAGAAACCGAGCAGATGAGAATTGCAGCAATGCAAGAACAAGAAAAGAAAAGATTTGAGAAAGACATAATGATGATGGATCCCGAGTCAGCACCTACACTTGAAGGCAAAAAATGGATTATTGATCAACAAACTTGGATTCTATAACAACAAAGAGAAATCATAAGTCGTGAACGAAAAAATAAGTCAACATTTACGGATTCTGATAATTAATTTCCATGCATTTTCGTAAATTTTGATTTATTTTGTTTATGCCTATAGTTGGAGGGATGTTCCAACATTTTTATAATATCATATTCTATGTTTTTAACATTTATGTTATTTTTAAATAATAAATAAATTTTAATAATTAATACATTGTATATGAAAATAGACAAATAAATAAACTAATGAAACTCACAACATAATTAAACATAATAAAATATTAAATAAGATAGCGTAATTTAAAAATTAAAGTAATCAAAGAATTATATCTTATCTATTAATTAAATATATGAATTTTAAGTAATTATTTTTTTAATTTTTATGTTAATAATGAATATATTTTATTATAATTTAATATTTAGAGAGCTATTTTAGAGATGATCAAAATGTACCCATTGGAGCAAAAAATATTTTGGAGAGTGTATAAGTTGGACCCACTTCTATTGAGTAGTTAAAAGAGGATGAATGTGAGTATGTGGCATATGAGTCCCACGGTTTGGAGAGTTGATTTAGAGAGCACCATTGTGGATGCCCTTAGGGCATCTCCAACCTTGTGAGGTAAAAACATGACTGTTATATCTATTATTGGTGGGGAACAGTGTTTTAGCAAGTGAATTTTAATTTTGCACTCCAATCATACCACCTATATTTATACCATTTATTATATTTAATTACCCCTCAATTTTCCTATTATAATAGGTATTTATAAATTATACAATCTGCCAAAGAATTAATCATAAATAGAAATAAAAAAGTTATAATATCAAATTCTCAATATTAATAAAAAATATTTAAATAATTAATTTCAAAATTAAATATTGGTAATAAAATATTATAAGCATATATTAAGAATAAATATGTCGCACTTGGTAGCGGAAGTTTCATTTCTTCTACAAACCAAAATTAATTTTTATATTTGGAAGTCTTCTTTTTTCCACTGCTTTTGTTATTATTTTATTATTTTTTCATTTAGCTGGTGTATACATAGCAGCTGGACAATTGATTTTAGCTGACCTGGTAAAATTTAGCTTTCCCGTTGGAGTTCAATTTTTCGTTCATAAACGGTATAATCATTTATTTTTAGCAGATAGCATTCCAAAAGTGGGATGGTTGGAGATGCTCTTACATGCAGATTACCTAAATTATCCCGACTTAGTGCATTTTTGTATTTCTTTGTTTTTATACATTTTTTTTAAGTTTTCCTTTTTTTTTCAATTAGTTATTTCTTATTTATATTTTCACTTTTTTTCAATTTGATTTTTAAAAAAATGGTTTTATTTTTATTTTTGGCATTTTAATAGTCTTTTTTATAATTCGATTTTTACAAAGAATTGGTTTTGCAAAAACAAATCAGTTTTTTGAATAAAAGATATTTTATTTATATGGCCAATTTAAAAAAAAATTAATTATGATTAATAAAATAATTGTTTTTAGTATTTTTAAGAAAAAAAAATATTTATTTATATTTTTTATCAAATTGAATCCACTGCACACTTATCGAAATCAACTATAAATTTATCGAAACCCACTATGAAACTACCGTACATTCACTATGAAATTAACGTAATCCACTACAATATTAATGTAATCCACTAAATTAATGTAATTCGGTACGAAACTTTTGGAGTTAACTTTAGCAAATGTAGACAAGCAAATCATATGTGATTAAAAAAAAAAAAAAAAAAGAAAAAACACCAAAAAAACAATGTGCTATGCAAAGAGAAATAAAAAACGACTTTAACAATTCTAATAAAATTACTACAATCTCTTTCTTTTATTTTCAAAAATAGCACATAAGCACAAAAAACGCCTTTGCCCAGACAAACGGCATTAGAGCTACCCTAGCATCATCCAATCTAGCAACCCCATCGGTATCACTTCGCTTGCTCAAAAAGATGAAATTAAGAAATAGAAGACAAAGACGTATCAATCCATCATTCAAAAAATTGTCTTTCCAATAAAAATTTACTAAAAACCTTATCAAAATTCACTATAAAAACATTGAAAATTCGCAACAAAATTTATCGAAATCCACTAGCAAAATCACATCATACACTAGAAAAATCAGGTAATCGACTACGAAATAGCGTAATTCACTAGTAAATTCACAAAAACCACTATAAAAGTTCATTTAATCCACTACATAATCCACTAAGAATTTTACGTAACCCAGTACTTATCTTGATTAAGAAAACATCATTTTCACATCTAAGTTTAAAAATTAAAGTCCCTACACCCTCCACAAAATAACTTCCGAGATGATTTGTGCAGGCACCTTTTAAACTTGCAGGCACTCTTTTTACCATTCTTCAAAAATCAAAAGGTAAAAATTCTCACAAACTCTCTCAAGCTTTTGAAATTCGGTTTCAGATCCTGACCGGGACGACAACAGATCGGAGGTAATTTCTATATTTTTTTGATTGTTTCGTTACGTAGATTACGACTATTGATTTTTTTTCTAAAACAGCGCCTCAGGTAGTACTCGCGTGATTCTACATGAGCACAGTGGAGTTACTCGTGTAGAACACGCGGGAAGATGAATGTTTGATTTTTTTTTTTAAATTGAATAAATGCGTATTTTTTATTGAAAAAATAAAAAAAAAACTTAGAGCTCGTGTGTTATTAGGCGAACAAGGAGGGTTGTGCTCCTGTCAAACAACGCGAGCTTGCCTACGAACACACGAGCTCTATTTTTTTTAATTGCTTTTCAATTTTTTTTCTTAATTTTTGTTACTCTTGTGAAAACACGCGAGCATATCTATTGTTCTCGCGTGCCTTCTTACGAGCAGAATATATCTGCTCTCTCGTTTCACACGAGAACTTTAATATAATTTTTTTTTTAATTAAATACTTATTCAGTTTTTATGTTAAATTATAGATGGCCGGAGGTAGAGGGAAAAGTTTAACGAGTCAAGTTGCGGTAAAAGGTAAGATTTTGATGAAAGCTTTGGGTGGGAAGTCGGAAAATCCGGATGATTCGGATTGTATTAGAGATCGGGTAATTCTTGCATCCGATCATAGAAGGAAAGAGACGGCAAGAGAAGAAGCGAGAGCATTAGAGGCAGCGAAGAGTGCGAGGGAAGAAGCTATTGCAGTCGGAGTCGGGCCTTCTGTACCTATTGCCGATGATTTTGAAGTCGGTCATGTTCGTACTCCGTTGTAGAATGCTACGATGATGACGATGAGATGGTGGCTAATGATTACAGCGATGATGACGAGGAGATGGTGGCTAATGATGATGGTGATGATGATCATGATGGTGGTATAGAATTGCCATCGGCTCAACGGTCAATGTTCTCCAGAATGGATGTATCTGTTGGGGGTAATAAGTATCTCCTTCCGCAATTTTAACTACAATTTGACATGCACATCGGAGATCATGTGTTCCACTCTTCATCCAAAAGGTCCAATGCATTATGTAATACGTTGCATATCAAAGCACCAAAACACAGATATAAAGTACCGTACATTCTGATTTTTCTTCTTCTCTCATTTTTTACCTTCAATTCATTAGCTTGAAGGTCAACTTGCACATCAAGTTGATTTTGCACAGGATCAATAGCTCATGTCGATGATTGCAACGAACTCTTCGATGCACGGTGTGCACTCTCCATCTTGTTTAAACAAACAATCAGATAATATAGAAATGTAATATGTAGCAAATCTGGTGTAAAATGTTGTTCGTCTTTCGACGCTTATGTGGAAAAGATTTTACACCTTGCTACTGTTGGGATGTGATGCCCAGGAGTCAATGAAAATTCGCAAGAGATTCTAGATTAGCCGGTTTTGATTTTATTAACATGCTTTGATTCGATCCGTTAACGTGGAATAAATTTAATCTAGCAACTTACGTTTTCCGTTAGGATTCATTTCTATCATCGGCGCACGAACGAGAATTCACACCAAGCCTCCATTCCTCGAAAAGTTGTTGTCCAGAAATTTCCAGCCCTCTTCCTTCACCGATATCTCCGAGATAGTTAATCTGATGGAGAAACCTGTCAGGCGATTATAGTACTATGGGTTAGGAAGCTACTGTATAAATTTCAAGCCTATCAGATGAAAGGTTGATTTATGGAGAATTTCTTGGCAGGACTGCTCAGAAATTTTGGGAATAGTAGTTTGGTCAAAAAATCTATAATCTTCTATTGTATATCCCGGATTAATAATTATTCTACAAGGGTGGACTTGTACTTGAAGAAATCTAAATCTATATAAACTAAGAGAGAAAAGAAGAAGAGAAAAAATTATTCTTCTTAAACGTGTTGGACGTGTACAGCTCATTGTGAGATCCGTTTTCTCTCTCCAACCAAGTCTTGTATATATAGCGCACTAAATAGAGTTGTGCCAGGAAAGAACTAAGGAAACAAATTCTCAAATATTACATTCGAGCTACGGTGATCATTCCTTACATTCTCCTTACATTAAGATATCTTATAACTACCAAATAATTTATTCACTGCTAAATAAATTATATGGTTTCTTTTCATGATCAGTTTTACCGCTTGACTTATTTGAGTACGTCGGATACGAAATCCAGCTGGCCAGGACTTGGCATAAACAAATATTATAAGCTACTTAAAGGATATTATCAATTGCATATTTCAAAGATGTGGATTCCTTTCGATTATTAATTTCCACTTATTTTATTCTTAACGTCTGTACCCAACGCACTAGGGGCCATTTGACTCGATATAGGAATCTCTCCCTTTGTGACATCAAAATAGAAATCATCAATTAAATGTGTATGATTAAGAGAGTAGGTATTTTACTGTCAACTAGAAATAATACAGTTCATTTATGAACAGTGATGAAACAATTAATTCACTTTGTCCGGTTCAACACATGTCAGGTGTGCTAGCACAATAAGTCAAAACAATAGCTAAAAAAGTTATTATTTGTTTACTATGATCAAGACCAATCACTTAAATATTGTGCTACAATCTTTTACCAATGCTTAGTCCAATTTCATCTAAATTGTGAACAATTAACTTTATATTCTAAACGGACTTTCGAAATGATCTTTTGTGTGTCGTAGCACACCATCTCGAATACTATTAGAATATTAGACTTATGCTTTTAATTAATTAACAAACAATCAATTAAATGCATTGAATATCCTAGTGCAGATTCTCCTAAAAGGATAATATACTATTTTAATTCAATAATAAAATTATGTAGCTAAAAGCGAGACTTTTAATCTACTATTCTAACAATTACTTCTTTTGTTCACTGTAACTTTTCGTTTGTTTAACGAGGGAATATTTTGGCCCATGAGCTTGCTATTATGGTCAATTCTAGTTGTAAACCTTCCATCTTTTTTGGCTAATTATGCCTAATAAATTACCTTTTCGTCAAAAAAAAAAAAAAGAAAACAATTTCCCTTAATATCAAATTGAGGTTGAATGAATGAAATTATAGCATATTAAAACATGAGAGGATATTTTACCTTTTACACATCTCTTAACTTTATGTGGACTCATTTATAAAATTGTTTTTGAAATGAAATTAAATATGCATAGGTAACCCATGATGGACTTATTGGTAGGATCGACAATCGAGTTGGGTCTAACCGAAGCCCGGTTGGTCAGCCCGATTATATTGAGTTGAGCCTACATTTTAGTGGGTCGCGTCGAGTTTGAGCCATTTTACTAAACACGATTTATTTATGAGTCGAGTTTGAGCCTATTATGACTCAATCCAAATAAGGCCCGACCAATTAGATTATTAATAAAATATATAATATATTTATTATTTTAATATTATGATCAACATACAAGTTACTAGCGCATAAGATTAATTTATTTTACACCAAAAAAAAAATCAAAAAATAAAAAGAATTAAGTGGTGGCGGGTAGTTATGAATCAAATGCAACATATCCACTGAAACTCGATTGTTGAAATTTATGACCGAGATTTGGGAATACTATATGTTTCCAATAATAAGAGTTACTAATCTTTTTTTACTTCTTTCGGTCTTGTTTCTAATTAGTTTTTCCAATAACTTACTAAGATCGTTTAGAGTTTATTTGGATGGACTTCAATAAAGGTGAATCTTGTTTATTACTTGTTTATATAGTAATGAGGACTGATATAAACCTGAAATCCGAAAAAATACATATGCCGAGTTTGAACTTATACAAATGGGGTCCAATAGTATGTAAACTTAAGCGTATAATAACGAAACCCGATAATATATGAGCTTGAGCGGGACCCAGATTTAGGTGAGATGGCTCGATTGCCACTACTAATTATTGGTAATAGCCCCTTCCTTAATTTAAGGGCAAGACTTTTTGAGCGAAAATTATTCCCATAATATCTTATTGTTTACAGCGTGGATGTGTTATTGTGTTTTGAGCGAAAATTATTCCCATAATATCTTATTGTTTACAGCGTGGATGTGTTATTGTGTTACGTGCAAGACTGCAAGTTGTACCGTGCGCTGTTGTGTGTAGTGACAAAGAATAAATATAAAAAAATAACAAACGAATTAAAGAAATGATTTGGCAGCACTGCTGCTAGTTGAATATTCAACAAATAATAATTTGGCAGACCTGCTTGTAGTTGAATACTAATCAAATAATATAATATTACGTGATGAGAGTCATATACATATATACTACTTATTGAAGCATAATGCAAAAAAAAAATTGTAACACTGCTTTTTTCTTTTATTTTTTTTATTATTTTTTTTTATCTTTTTTAGAAGGTAACACGCCGCTTATTTCATTTCATTTATGTCTTTTTACTCCTCGACTGTCTCACTTATACATCGAGAAACAGATAAAGAAAAAAATAATAATAATCTCATTAAATAGCCCTTAGTTCGATTTAGAAACAATTATAAAATTACCTAATTTCTAAAAGTAATTATATCCAGGGCAGAACCAGGATCAAAATATAGGAGGGTTAATTAAAATTTTGAGATTCGGGGCAGCGCCCCGAAAAAAAAATATATGTTCACAAAACATTGCAAAACTTAAGTTTATATTACTAATTTTTAATTACAATATCATATATATTATATGTATTTCATATTTTAATCATCACAAAAAATTCTAAATCATTCAAATTATTCTAATAATGTATTGCACTTAATATTTGGGAGATTCATAGCAATAAAAAAAATTCAAAAATAAGTAATATTCATAAATTTTGTTTAAAATAATACAAGTTTTAACCATCTTATTTTATATTTTATATTAAATATGATATATTTATCTATAATTTATATAAGATTATGGAGAAAAAAAAAAATAATAATGAGTTAAAACACATATTTACAAAAATTTTGGGAGAACAAAAGTAATATTGAAAAAATAAAGTACCAAATACTTGGAAAAAAAGAATTCTTGGGGGTCAACAGCCCCTGCCCCTTGCAACTACCGCCAGTGATTATATTATACATGTCTTCTCTTTAGGAATAATGATTATTGATCAAGGATAAAATTGATACACCAAAGTTAATTATAATACATTTAGGGCTCGTTTGATCGAGGAGATTAGTTATTATTAATTAAATAATTGAAATGTAATATGTTTGATGTTTAGTATCTCCAATAATTTGTCGGGTCTACCGCAAATATTATGTTATCGCTTATTTTGTCTTATCTAACCTTTTAGAGTGTTTGGTTGCTAAATTAAGATTACATAATTCAATAAAAACTGAAGGGGTTTTGTGCATAAGTTCCTGACCGGCCATCTTTATTATTCTAGGTTTAGCGGTTGTATCTCTTTTGTCAATAAGCCCATCTCTATATATATTATAAATAGGACACTTTACAAATAAGTCAATCAATAAATATTTATTCATAAAGGGGTCCAGACAATAAACTATTTTACATAAAAGTCCACATATGATCCAAAGTTTTGTAAAAGACTAAAATAGCCTCTCACATTTTAATATACTCCAATTTCATCCTTTAATTTAATCTAACTTTAATTTGACCCCAAATTTCTCAAATTATTCAAATTTGACCCAAAACACAATTTTATGGACAATTTCGTCCATCATGGCCGTTAACCGCCGGTCTTCGGCGTTGACTTTTCTTTTTTTCCTTATTTTTTTTTTCTTCTTGATTTTTCCGCCACCGATTTCCGGCTTTGACCGGCGGTCAACGCCGGTCTCTTGCGTTGACGTTTTTAAAATTTTTATTATTTTTTTATTTTTTTCATTTTTTTTCTTTAACATCTTTTTGCCCCCATTTAAACAACAATATTGTTGTGGTTGACAGTAATATTAACAATATTACTGTTAAAAATAGTAAAATTAACTATACTACAGTTTAAGACAATAATATTGCTATATTAATCTCTAACACAGTAATATTAACACTACAAAAAGTCATTATTATTGTGTAGTACAGTAATATTAATATGTTGACCGTTCAACAAAGGTAAACATAATAAAACTCCAACAATAATATTACAGTCAACCACAGTAATATTACAATAATATACAGTAATATTATTATGTTACTCCATCAATAACTCAAACAAAAAAAAACCCAAAATAATAAATAATATTGATGTGGTTGACAGTAATATTATTGTGTTTATAATTATTTTACTGTCAACGACTATAACGACAGTAATATAATTACGTCGACTTGTAAACAAATCATACTGATTTCTCCTGGCTTGCCTAAACGTTCGCTCAATTTCGGGATCGAGAGGTAGCAAGATCGTGTCGTGTCTTCTTCGCATAAAAAGTACCTAAAACAAAATAATAAAATAATTAAATAAAATAAATAAAATGGCTGAAGTAAGAAAAATTGCTCAAATTTAATATTAGGATAAATAAATAATTTAGCCGTATTCCCCGGCAACGGCGCCAAAAAACTTGTTGGGTGCTAAATACCAACACGCAAGTGCACGTATCGCAAACAAGTAGTAAACTGGACTCGTGAGAGTCGGATGTCGATCCCACAGGGAATACTCAAATTATTTAATCCTAAGTACCAAATTTTAACAACTATGATTTTTATCCAGCCTACGCAAGTTTGTCAAATTAATCAATTAAACAATTAAACTAATTAAGAAAGCAATTAAACACGAGAAAATATCAATATAAAAACGGATCTAGGATTTTATCTTCCCCCTATGCGATAATTCTTCACCCAATTAATCTTCTATCATGCAAGTTACGATTCCCAATTATTAACCCAAGACACGAAATTACTCATAACCAGCTGTCGCGTGTATTATAAGTCTATTATTCATAAACGATTCACTATATGTCTATGCAAACCTAGTATGAATAAAGCATTAAATAACAAGTCTCGTAAACGGCTACCTAAGGTATTATCTATATGTCTACGATAATACATGCAATTAACACACTCATCCGGTGAAAACTACTCGAAGGCTCTTCTATCCCTGTTCTAATTATTAAAACGACATGTCAATCAATTCTAACAATAACTAATAGCAACATAAATTAGCCACGTTCATGCGCTAATTAAGATCAAAATAGAAGAAATAATCGAAGATTTAAACTTGCATAAAAG
The DNA here is from genome assembly GCF_000504015.1 of Erythranthe guttata. The sequence continues at coordinate 323,067 of NW_012193337.1, read as the reverse complement.
TAGAAAAAGAGGTTCGAATTACCACATAGGGTTCCAACAAAATCCTAGGATAAAAACTTAGCTACTCATGTTCTCTACGAAACGCATAATAAAAATACGAAAAATCATAAAAGCTATGAATAAAAATAAAAAGAGGAGAACTATGGTGAAGATTCGTCAAGTCTACGTCTTCGTTGCCCCGTTCTTCTGCTCCTAGATAGCGTGTAGAAAGATAAAAGATAGATTCCTTATTGTGTGCTATTTGACCTTTAAATAGGGTGCAAAAATATAAAAGGGCGGTTTCCTTGTGTAATTAAAATTCCTTCACTGCGCCACTTCGTTCATCCGGACAGCCGTGCGAGAATTCCTTCTTAAATCCGGACGGCCGGGTCTTTAATTCTTCGGAGTTCTGATTTTTTCACTTTTGGCCCACTTTTTCTCCGAATTTGCAGTTTTTACCCCATAAGTTGCCAATTCTTCAATTTGCACCTAAAATACAAATAATAACCATTTTAAGCACCAATTATCGTTAAAACACACCAAAAGTTCCAATTAAAAGGTTCAATTAAGTGTATAAATATACCCTTAACACCAAACATCCTCTAGATTCATATGATTTAGGATTCGATTTGTTATAAATATATATATATTTTGAGAATAAAACTAAAATTATGCTAAAATCTTAAGTTTTGATTACAAGCACTAGTTAGATACGATCATTCTCACAATAACAAAATACGTTCACATTTTATCATGATTACTTTCCTCTTCTTTTAATATGCAATGGCAGTAGACAAATTTGAGTCGAAATTGGAGTCAAAATAAACTCAATGCTGGAGACCAACTCAATGCTGTAGACCAGCAATCAACAACGGGGATAGTAAGAAATTGAAATCAAAATTAAAAGATACTTGAGGATGAATCTAAATTGAAATAAGTTGTCCACCACTGACTTATTTGCAATTGTCCCTTATTATATTTGCCTCGGCTACCCAAATTTTTTCAGTGCATTTATTGGTCTTTTTGTTTATTCGTTTATAAATTATAACCCGGTCCAGAGAAGTATATAATAAGACCACCATCGGTCATTGACTATATATATATATATATATGGCAGTTCCGATGTAACAACTGCTCCGTTTTGGCCTATATATATTAAAATAAATATTCAGCATATTAAACGTACAAGGAACAGTTTTTTACTAGAAAAATGTCACTCGGGTTGTACCTCAAGGTTTTCCCTTTCTTAGACAATGGGATTGGAAGCAGCAGACATAGTTTTCCAGGTTTAATTGTTTTTCATTTCAATCTCTTGGATATCTTATCTTCACAGTTGGATATTTTTCGATTTTCAAATCCGTCCTATGAATCAAATATCCCACCTCTGCATTGATTTTAATTTGTTCTACTTTGCAGCGAGTGGATTTCCCATCATCAGTAAATCAGCCATCACCGTCAGATGCGGCCTGAATAAGTCAACAGTAAGTTCATATATAACTAGATTCCTATTTCTCCCTTTCTTGTTATTATTAATATACCTTATTTATAACCTCATCAATTTAAACTAACATGTAAGTGTAGAGTTTACAAAAATCAATCGAAAAAATAAGAGAGAGGATTACAAATGAAAAGGTCGAAATATCTCCGTCAGCGTACGACACGGCGTGGGTGGCGATGGTGCCGGCGAGAGAGCATTCCAGCGGCAATCCTTGTTTCCCGGAGTGCTTAGATTGGATCATTGATAACCAGAACCCAGATGGGTCGTGGGGTCATCAATTTATCGTTAAAGATTCACTTTCTTGCACGCTCGCATGCTTGCTTGCCCTCCGCAAATGGAACGTTGGCCACCAACAACTCCAAAAAGGTGCATTACTACAACATTGGTTTTACCATTATTTTGTTTCTTTTCTCTAGTTTCACCGGTCTTGTGATTTTATTTACGGTTAAGTTCATTTTACACTCGTGAGCTATTGGGGTTGTACCCGATACATTTTTGAACTATCAAATCAAACGTAATAAAATAATCCATATTATTTGTGGTCGACGTTAGTGTTAATATTCATTTACTTATTTGCCCCCAATTTTGGCCTCCTGCTTGCACACACAAGAAAAGGTGAGCACTTCAAAATTACTCGAATTGGGTCATTACAAATAAGTCATCAATGGTTATTTATTTATAAAGAGATTCATATAAAAAATCTTATTTACCAATATGTCAACATATGGTAAAGATTTTTGTAAAAGACTAAAATAACCCCTCATACTTTAATATGCTCCAATTTCATCATTAACTTTATTTAACCTCAATTTGACCCCAAATTTTACAAATTATTCAATTTTGACCCCAAAACATTTTTTTTTCAATTTTTTTTTGCCGCCGGATTCCGGCGTTGAGTTTCATTTTTTTTTTCTTCCGGATTTTTTCGCCGTTTCTGACGTTGACCGGCGGTCAACGCCGGTCTCCGGTGTTGACTTTTTTTTCTCTCTCCTGATTTTTCAACCACCGTTTTCCGGCGTTGATCGACGGTCAACGCGCCGGTCTCTGGCGTTGACTTTTTCGATTTTTTTTTCTTTCTATAACATTTTTTTTTCTTCGTTTAAACAACATTATTGTTGTGATTGACAGTTATGTTAACTATATTACTGTTAAACATAGTAAAATTAACTAAACTACAGTTTAACACAATAATATAGTTATATTAATCTCTAGCACAATAATATTAACACAACAAAACTCATTATTATTGTGTAATAGAGTAAGGGCTCGTTCGGTTACCTATATTGGATTAGATTGGATTACATGAGATTGGATTAACTCCCTACTGACTAATTAATTATTTAATTAGTAGCATGTTCGGTTTCTTAGATTAGATTTTCTATTAAATTTGTTAAAATCGGTTATTATATATGAATTGTCTATTAAACCACTTAGTTTACAATAATAAAATATGATTTTAAGGATAAAATTGCCTTTTTCCTCTTTAGTCACCCCCTATTAAATTAATCTCAGGGGGATGGGTGCTACTAATTTAAAGAAATAGTAGCATTTAATAGCGGACTTTGATTTTAGTAGCGGGTTTGAAAAAGTGTGAATCTTACCAACCGAACATGCTATTAGCCCCTACTATTTAGTCAGTAGAACCTTATAGCGGTAACCGAACGAGCCCTAATACTACTATGTTGACCGTTCAACAAATGTAAACATAATAAAAAGCCAAAAGAATTAATATTACTGTGAGTGACAGTAATATTACCATAACAACAGTAATATTACCGTCAATCACAGTAATATTAAAATAATAGACAGTAATAGTATTACGTTACTCCGTGAATAACTCAAACAAACAACAAAATCCAAACAAAATAATAATATTGATGTGGTTGACATCAATATTACTATAAACAACAGTAATATTACTGTCAACCACAGTAATATTATTGTGTTTACTTCAATATTACAATAATAGACAGTAATATTATTACGTTACTCAGTGAATAACTCAAACAAAACAAAAAACCCAAAAAATAATAATATTGATGTTGTATACAGTAATATTATTGTGTTTACAGTTATTTTACTGTCAACGACAGTAATATAATTACGTTGACTTGTCAACAAATCAAACAAAATAAAAAAAATAACAAAAAATAATAAAAATATTACGTTAATTTACTTTCAACGGCAGAACAATTACATAAATGTATTGTCAACGGCAATACAATTACGTTAATTAACTGTCATTGACAGTATAATTACGTTAATTTACTGTCAGTGATAGCACAATTACGGTCAACGTTTAGCGGCGGACGTAAAAAAAGAAAAAAAACACTAAAAAAAATCAACGCCGAAATCTGGCGGCGGAAAAAAATTGACCAGAAAAAAAAATTTAAAAAAGTCAACGCCGGAAACCGGCAAAAAAATCCAAAAGAAAAAAAAAATCGAAAAGTCAACGCCGGAATCCAACGGCAAAAAATATTTTTTTGAAAAAAAAAGTCAAAATTGGATTTTTTTGGTCAAAATTGGATTTTTGTGGACAAAATTGATTAAATTGGAGTTACAATTAAGAATTTGGTATAAAGGGTTGGGGGTGATATTGTCACATACATGAATGTTTCCTTTATTTATAATAAATATTAAAGTTATTGGTGAGAGATATAGCCCTTAATCGCATAATAATAAAGATGTTTGGTTTGTGACTTATGCACAAAAACCCCTACTCGAAAAGGTAATTGTAAAACAATAATATTTGATTTCATATTGAAATTTTAATTGTTTTTTATTTGATTTGATTTTTAAATATTATTAGTTATTTTTATTTTTTATTTAAAAATACATTAGTGAAAAATATTTAATTTAATGAGTTTAAATTCCATTTTCAGTTAAAATATTAAATTTTATTAAAGGTCTATGTAATGTTTGAAATATAAGGATAAAAATGTAATTGTAAAGTCAATGTTAGATGTTAGCCATCATCAAACTTAAAGGGAGGTGTACGTAGTTTTTTTGAAAATAGAGGGATCTTGCTGTAATTACACCTCACCTCAAGAGATGTATGTGTAATTTGTTGGCAATTTTGAGTAAAATATTTAAGTAGATTAAATTTATTTTCTCAAAGTGATTTGTTGGTGAATGAGAAATTAATAAATCACTTTAAAGTATTTAATTATGAAAAATAATAGGTGAAAAATCACCATTAAAGATGAGGTGTTTGATTTATATGAAAATATATGGAATATTTCCATGAATTATTTTCATAAGAGTTGTGACTATTGGCCACAACTATTGAGAATTTATCTATCTATATAGATATATATATATATATATATATAGATATATGTATGTATATATATAGATATATGTATGTATGTATCCTACACTACACAATCCACAAGTTGTATAATTCATTTTTTACTCAATTCCATATTTGTTTGTTGGAGTTCTTCTTTCTTTAGCCCGAAAATATTCTTTAATGTTATCTTCCATACTTTTATCGAGAGTTCAAAAACACATTTGAGTGTTCGTAGATTTCGAGATTTGTAGTGCTACAATATCGAAATAAGGTCGTATCTTGGGCTACAAAATTGCGAGCACCAGTACGGGACAATAATGTTTCATGGACAAAGAAGCGAATTCTTGTCTCGACCATTTTCCTAAATTCATTGTCCATTGTTATGCACCGAAAATATAACATAATTTTCCTTAATATCGAACTTCACGGGAGGTAGATGTGTCTATGGTTTCCCCTAGTAGTTGCTCTCAAATTAGTGGGTCAAAATTAAGGGATTATTAGCTTAAAGTCCCTCAGAACTATTTTCTATAGCTTAAAAGTCAGTGCGGATATTTAATATTTATGTAAAGTTTTTCGAGCAGCTTCGACGGACGACTTACACCGAGAACTCACTCTCTATGTGATGTGAAGTGCTCTATTTATGCAGTGTTAGGTCCTAATTTAAGATCCCCCGTAAATGTTCCCTATGTGTTGTTATACTACGATCTAAGCTCCCTGTCAAAGATGCCCGAAAGACTTTAAGCAAAATACATAAAACAAAAAGAGTGTCCTTATATGAAAGGAAATTAGACTTAAAGGGTGTTTTACAAATTGCCCTAAAACCTATGGTGCACGGACACGGATACGTGGACACGGCGATACACGGATACGGACACGGTGATACGGCATTTCCAAAAAACTAGGATACGGACACGTGGGGGATACGCGTAAATATAAAAAATATAGGGGTATATTTATAAATAATAAAAATATAGGGGTACATTTATAAATTGTAAAAAATATGTATAAGTCGTCATCGCATAAGAGAACCACTCGCCCTTGTTGCTCGTGTTCTTGATCGCCGTCGCATGCTAGACTTTTGGAGTTTTTGGTGGACTCACAAAGAAAACAGAGGAAATGTGTATTACAGAGAAAAGAAAATGCGTATTTTTTTTATTAGAGCTCTCCTTTACAACGTAAGAGAAGTGTCCCAACTTTTTTAAAATTGTGGACACTGCCTGATACGGGTGTCCTACTTTTAGCGAAATTACGACACGGCCCGACACGGGTGTCCAAGAAGTGTCCGGGAGTATCCGAGTATCCAGGTATCGGATACGGGGACTCTTCAACTTCTAGAAGTGTCCGTGCAACATAGCCTAAAACTAATGGTGAAAGTAGCCCTTTCAGAAAAATATCAATATTTTTTTGAAGTAACTAATTCTACAATTCTAAAAAATCGGAAATTAAAATTTAAAAAATTGGAATGAAAAGTTTGGATTTAAATCGATGGACTTCGTAAATTACATTTATTAGCTCACCTATAATATAAACGATATAATAATATTCATATTATAAAATATAACCAAAAAATCACAAAGCAATGTTTTGGAAATGTCATGCAAACTCGCATGAACGTCACTGAAAAAATCGTCTTAGTGAAGCTATAGGATATCGGAGTTCGCCAAAAAAAGTTCCGATCGCCCCCACTGACCATTGACTATCGTCGTCAAAATCGACAAGGGGTGGTCGGATTATTCAAACCTTCAAAAATAATCTTCAATTTTGTAAAGAAAAATTAAATCTGAAAATGATTGTCACTTTAAAAAAAAATATTTGTTTTATATTATAGAGTAAACTGCAAATACTACCCCTGTGTTATCTCGAAATAGCAAAAACCCCCCTGTGATAAATAAACTAGCAAAAACCCCCCTGTGAAATTTAGTCAAAGGCAAAATCCCCCCTAGCTGATTTTTTAGACTTGAAATGACAAAATTGTCCCTCAAAATGTATTTATATATATACATATTATATGTATATTTATTCCTTTTAATTTATTTGTTTAGAAATTAAAAAAAATAGTAAACAACTAAATTGATTATTTTTTAAATAAAATAATTAAAATATTTATAAAATATAAGAATTTATTAATTGCAAGACTCCAGGGGTATTTGTGTCTTTTTATATCAAGTCAACCCTCAAATAGTTCCATAGGGGGGTTTTTGCTATTTAAATAATTTCACATGGGAGGTTTTTGCTAGTTTATTTATCACAGGGGGGTTTTTGCTATTTCAAGATTATACAGGGGTAGTTTTTGCAGTTTACTCTATATTATATGTTCCTTTAGATTCCCAATACAACTTTAAATACATTTGTTTTTTTAACTTTATTGATTCAACTCTATGTACTAACTCTCTATTATAAATTATTAATTAATAAAAGGTTATCATACTCTTTTTTATGTGTTTTTCTCCTTTTGTGATGAAAAGTTTGTGACATATCATATCTATGACAATTAGTGACCGACTAAATGACGGATTTGTGACTGATTCCAACAAAAAAGAATATAATAATTCCATTGTGACGAATTTGTGATTAATTGTGAGACGACTTTTGTCAGAGCCGAAAGTCGGTCACATTTCCATTAGTTGTTTTTTGACGAAAATTAGTTTTGTCAACTATCGGTTACAAATATTGTGACAGAAAATTAGTTTGGTCAAAAATCTGTCGTAATGTTTTCATAGAAATAACGTCTTGGCTAATATTGGTCACCAATTCGTCATAAACTCATTCCATCACAAATCTATCACAAAATAAATGACAAAATTAGTGACAAATCTGTGATGGAATTTAACAAAAAATATTCGTTTTTGATTGTGACGCACATTTGACTGATTTTGTGATTGTGCAAAGGAGAAAAGAAACACGTAATTATCCAAAAAATATGTAAACTCATGTGTTATATATATATATAGACCGACCCTAATAACAACCTAATTGAAATAACTAACTCAAACGGTTACAGATAACTAATATCCAACACAAGAAATCGACTTGCTTGACATAAATAGAGCCTAATTGTTTTCAGGATTGGAATTCATAAGGGCAAATACATGGGCAGCTAGCGACAAGGATCAACTTTCTCCAATTGGTTTCAACGTTGTTTTCCCCACGATGATATGCCATGCAAACGAACTTGACTTGACTCTACCTTTTGACCAAGATTTACTCGATTCTATGACTCGGATACGAGACTCGGAAATTAATAGGTTAGTGTATTAATTACTATTTTGTGTACATTCATACATTACTAAGAACAAGTAAGAATTGAAATCTACAAGTTATCACGTATAGTACACATCAATGATGATATATCACACCCTTATCGATCGGTTCAAACAATATATGTCTATTTTGAATCTAATTTATCACGATAACATCCTTATAGCTAGCCCCTCATATTTAGGAACTTCTATAAATGTTTAATCTGTGATTTGACTCATTAATTTCAACTCAATAAGTTCGTATTTTGCCGGCGTTGCTCTAGTAGCACATTAACTTCACATCCCATAAATCCTTTGATCTTTAATTTTTATTTTATCTGACTATATATATATAATCGTGGTGTTTGTGATCCTAGTGAACGAAATCAGAATTTGGAATATTTCGCTGAAGGACTTGGAGAGTCATTCAATTGGGACAATATATTGACACACCAAAGAAGTAATGGCTCACTTTTCAATTCACCCGCTACTACTGCAGCTGCCGTAATTCACGGTCAAGACAACAAGTGCTTCGAATACTTGCAATCGCTTCTCATAATTTTCAAGGCTTGGGGTAATTAATATTGTCAATAGTTGTAGACAAAGAAATAATATATATATTGGATATTAACTATTTTTTCTTTTAAATTCTAGTGTAATTAGTTTTATCACAATTCATCGTGTAAAATGCATGCAACAGATGATCCCGTTTTATTTGTTGAAATCTCTGACAGTGCCCAATACTTACCCGTTGGATATATACACTCGTCTCTGCCTTATTGACATCATCCAAGGGTTGGGAATTGGTCGATACTTTCAATCTGAATTCTATAGTATTTTAGAAGAAACATACAGGTAACGTTGTTCTTATATATATATATATATATATGTAGTATCACAAACTATTAATGGTCCGATGAAAAACACGGGTGAACAGGCTATGGCAACTAAAAGAAGAAGAGATTTTTGCGGACATTAGTTGTTGTGCTATGGCATTTAGACTATTGCGAAGCAGAGGATTTGAGGTCTCATCGGGTACTTGTTTTTCGTTAAGTGGTGGCATAGAATTAAAACCAGATTACTTTTCAGTTTATTAGATGAAGAAATTAAAATGCATGGGCACTATATAATCAAAATTGATTTGTTTCAGATGCATTGGCTCCATATGCTGAGAAAGATCACGTTAGCCTGCAAACGGCTGGTGTAGGTACGATTCTTGAGCTTTACAGAGCATCGCACATAAGAATAAACGAAGAAGAAACAACTCTTGAGGCTATAAATGATTGGACCACCACATTTCTCAAGGAGCAATTGCTGAGTAAAACTATTCTTGACAAGAAATTGGAAAAACAGGTAATCAATAATTAGTATTTATTTATATAATTTTATCAAAAATAAAAGTTGTACTCATATATATATATATATATATATATATATATATATATATATATATATATATATATATATATATGTATATATGAAGGTGGAATACGAGTTGAAGAACTTCCACGGCATACTAGAACGCGTTGGGAATAGACAAATGATTGAATTATATGACGTGGATAATTACCAAATCAGGAAAACCGCGTATAGGTGAAGATATTTGAACAACAATCATTTTTTTATTTTTATTTTTATTTTTATTTTGTTCTAGTGAAACAATAACGACACTAAAGAACATTAAAAACTGCATATGTTAATTCCTTGTTTGATTTTAGGTGCCCCACAATCTACAATAAAGATTTTCTTGTATTTTCAAGGCAAGATTTTAATGTTGGTCAAGCTCAAAACCAGAAAGAACTTCAAGAATTTGAGAGGTATCTTTGCCACATATTTAGTAGCTAATAAAGCAGTATACATTTATTTATAAGGGTAATACTACTTTAATGTATTAAATATAATTACATGTTGTATATAGGTGGTACGTAGATTGTAGGTTGGACACGTTGAAATACGCACGAGATGTAAAAAACATTTGCCATTTTCTGGCTTCATCGATTTTTGCTGATCCTCAGTTGTCCGATGCTCGTCTGTCCTATGCCAAAACTATTCTTCTTGTATTATGTGCCGATGATTTCTTCGATCACTACGGTTCTAGAGAGCAATCATACGAGATCTTACAATTAGTAAAAGAGTATGTTAGTTTCTCTCTAATTAAGTACTATATATAACTCAAATTTTTTTTTTCTTTTTCTTTTTCATTTCCATTCACGTTTTAACGAGCTACCTAGTATTTTTGTCTACGCGATAATGTATACACTATATAATTTTGATGGATGAATAATAGGTGGAATGAGAAGTCAGATGTGGTTTATGGTTCGAAGGAAGTTGAGATCATCTTTAAAGCGGTGTACCGCACAGTAAACGATTATGCAGAAAAGGCCTATGTGGAGCAAGGTCGTTGTGTTAAACATCATCTAATTAACCTGGTATTTGGTCTTTTTTTTTTTTTTTTTTTTTTTTTTTTTGTTTCTTTTTGTAGTAACTAAAATATGAATGTAATTTCACCTCTACGAGCAGTGGGTTGAACTTCTAACATGTTTCATGAAAGAATTGGATTCATGGTGGGATGAGGCTACAATGAACTTGGATGAGTACTTGTCTTTCAGTCGGGTAACAATTGGTGCGAAAATATGCACTCTCACCTCAATCCATTTCATTGGTGTAAGATTATCGGACGACATGATTTTGAGTCAAGAATGCACCAGCATGTGCATGCATGTTGGCATAGTTGACCGGCTGCTGAACGATATTCAAACTTTTAAGGTAACCTCGAATCTCAATATATAATATTAATTACGCAGAAATATATATATATATATATATATATATATATATATATATATATATATATATATATATATATATAGTATGAAATTAATTTGGAAGATGAATGAGTTTTGACACAGAGAGAGGAAAAGGAAAGGAAGTTAAACGGAATGAGCATTCTGAAAGAAGTTCATAAAGATGAAGAGATTGCGGTTTCAGAGATGCGAAAAGTGGTAGAGTATAACAGAAGAAAACTGTTCAAAATCGGTTATCAAAGAGGAACAATTCTTCCTAAAGAATGCAAAGATGTCTTCTTGGAGACATGCAAGATGGGTTATTATGTGTACTGTAGTGGCGATGAATTCACTTCTCCACGACAAATGATGGACGATATGAGTTCATTGATTCATCTACCCCTAAAAGTGATTTAATCCAAATGCGATTTAAATTGCTTTTCTTTGTCTATATATATATATATATATATATATATATATATATATATATATATATATATATATATATGTATACTGTTTTTTTTTTGTGTGTGTAAAACCCCTGGATAATTGTCTTATTTTTGTTTGCTCAAACACTCTCCTTAATCCAATATGTTGCATGCATTTCACAAGAATAGGACTAATGGATTAGAGCAAGAATATATATATACTGTGACCATGCGTATGCTTTTGGTCGGTAAATAATAATCATTTAACAACAAAGTATTGGCTGAATCCCACTTTGCACTCTTCAAATATACCATTTTGGCACTTTGCACCTTTAAAAGAAATTAATAGCACTTTGCACCCTTGAAACTAGGGCTAGGACTGAGTTGGGTCGGTCGATTACCAGCCTAAAAACCGACCCATCCGTCAAACCATTTTTGCTCAAATTTGAAAACCGTTGCCGATCCAACCTTTGTGGTTCGGTTGATGGTTGACAACCAAATATTTGGTTCCGAAATGGGTCGGTTGATGGTTTATACCCGCAATCTAGTTCACTTACAAAAAATTCAATGAAATAAAAATATCCACATTTTGCGTAATGTCACGGTGCGATCATCATTTACCAGTTCAAAATAATTAATAACAATTTAGTGAAAAAATATAATAGAAAATTCAAAGTAATTTTAAACATGCACAAGAGATTTAGTGAAGTTTTGTGGAGCTTTTTGTTTAAGCTTGGGCATAAAGAAATTGTTGGAAGATTTATGTCAATTTTTTTTTACCTTGTTGATCGTTTTTAAAATTTAAAATACTAATTATTTTGATAATTTCAATAATCACTTAAGAAAACACGGCATTTATTTTATATTTTTAATAAAATTTTAATAATATAGTTGGATGGCTGATAATTATCGGTTAACCAACTTTTGATAATATTAGGAACCACCAGCCGACCCATTATTGATGGGTTGGTTGAAATTTTCGACCCGATCCAGTGGGTCGGTTAAAAATTGATTATCCGCCTAAAAATATGGTCGGTAATGAATCGATTGGTGGATAAAAACCAACCCAGTCCCAGCCCTACTTGAAACACAATATATCATGCATAATGCACCCCACATGAGTTTTTAAAACTAATATAGGTAATTTAATATTTTTAGTAGTATTTAAAAATTATATTTTTATCACAAAAATATTTTACGAAAAAAAATAGTTCAGGTATTTCGTTATCAAGTTATCTGAAAATCATATTTTCTTCCTAATATCTCTGCCTAATATTTCCACCAATGACAATAAAAGATTTGTCAATAGAATAATTTGGTGATAAAAATATATTTGATTTTATTTTGAAAGAAAATATATTTTTTTTCAATTATCCAGTGTGATTTTTATTTTTCCGCACTTTGTTCGCTCGAAATTAGGTTGGAGGGTGGAGAAAATAAAATTTAAATTTGTTATTTTCCACCCCGAAGAAAAACCTAACAAAAAATGAATTATTCTTTATTATTCAATAAAGGGTGCCTTGTGAATGATCTATTATATTTTGAGGGTACAAAGTGCTATAATTATTTTTTAAAGGTGCAAAGTGCCAAAAGACTCCATTTCAACGGTGTAAAGTGGGATTAAGCCACCAAGTATTTGGTTGCAATACCTATAACATGGTTGCAGCAACAATTGTCGTTATTTAATATATTTTAATGGGTTATTTTGTACAACCCTTCATTTCCAAATTATATAGAACTAACTATCAAGTGGGTTACACTCTAGGGGAAATCTCCCTCATTTCGAAATTTTTTTGACATACCCCCCTGGGCCACCCTGAAGTTCCTATAATACCCTTCTAAAATCAGTTTCAAACCCTAGTCACTACAATCGTCTCTCTCTTCTTCTATCAGATTCAAAATCCCGTCTCCACAAACCTCCCACCGGCGAAATTGCTTCCCGGAGCCATAACTCTCTCTCCGGTGGTCGGAATCCGATGGTTTAACTACCGTTGGATTCCTCTCGTCGAGCTCTTTCTTTTGATGGTGATTTCATTCAGTTTCGAGCGCTGATTTGTTTATGCAATTTTTTTTCATTCGACGACGGTGGTCTTGTCAGAGCTTTATTTTGTGTTCCACCCGTCGAAATTTGACGGGCCACCCACCGTTGGATTCCTCTCGTCCGGATCTATATTTTGATGGTAATTTCGTTTATTTTTATGTTTTCAGATTTATTTCTATATTTTTTTGCATTTGTGGGCGCGCAGAACCGTGGGTGGTTATTAGCGGCGTCTAGGGTTTTGGTAGGAGGCGAGGGGGTGAGGAGTCACTGTCTGTTTGATTTAAAATCTGTAGCATTTCCCAACAATAACCTCTCTCTCTATCTCTCGATCTCTTAGTGTTTGTTGATTTTTGAGTGTTTTGGTGTTTTTCTTCAAATTTTGTTGATTTGCATTAAAGTAATTTCTTTTTGTTTGATTTTGCAATTGCAACTTAATGAAGGCCATTGATCCTTTCCTTGAAGATATCAATTTTTTTTTTGAAGTTACATCTGATTTGTTCAACAGACTGTATACATTACTGTACATTAATAAAAATACATTACTGTACATTACTGATGTGATTTATAATAAAAATATTGAAATTTGTAAATTTTTGTTAGGGTTTTATGAATTTATTTTGTATAAGCCAGTATTCGTGTGTGTATACAATTGATCGAGTAAAAATATGGGGAAACAAACGAACATAACTATGAATTACTATAGGTACAATAGTTACATGTAGTTATTTTCAGTATTGTAAACATATTGTTTTGAAAATTAAAAAAAGAAAAATAAAAAAAAAATTAAAAAATAATACATATATATATGATCCGGCTGGATTCGTGGTGGGCTGGTTTAGAAAGTTGAGTAGGCCTGAACTTGGACCGGAGCCCACGATAAACCTACAAGAAAGAAAAGAACCGGACTTAGGCCGGAGTTAGCACTCCGACGGCCAAGTCAGTAACTTCCTGAAGAAGATATTATGCTTCTGTATGTAATTGATGTATATGATTTCGTTCTGGTTTTCCTGTATTTACTGCCCCTATTTATACTAAAAAAGGGGACGGACGTCAAATATTCTTCAATTTAATTTACCTGTCCAATCGCGGTAATTTAGGCATTCGGACCCCAAATTACCTTCAATGCAGTTTAATATGTCATTTCATTGTCGGCTGCATGTGCAAAAAGTAGGGGGCCGAAACGACATTCCTCTGCGTCTGTCAGTGGATTGGACGTGCATTAAATGCCTCCATGTGCAGCTAGAATCATATCCGGGCTGGTCCGGCGAGAAGCTTGGCGGGAGGGTGAGTCAGCGAGAGGCCTCTCTCTCTCGCGGGTTACTCGCGACCCGCTGCTTGGTCCCTCTCGCCTAACGAGCACACCAATTTAATGGACCTTCTTCTCTTAGTGGGCTTAATGGTGCCCTTTGACCTTGCTTGGGCCTTTGGTCTTTACTGGATCTGGCAAACGGTAACGGGCTAGAGCCACCTTGATGAGCCTTTGCTCCTTATTGGGCTGTCTAGGTGGCCCTGGCCGGATCAACTAGTCCCCCACTCGAGGTTAGGCTCGCAATCGAAGGCGAGCTACCGCGAGTCTACCTCTCGCGAGAAATAGCCTATGTTCCCTTTATCCGCTCGCCTATCGGCATGCTCATTGCTATAGCTTCGAATGGTGTGCTCCGCTTCATATTCCTTCAGAATAAATGTACATAATAAATTAGGGTTAATTGACCGGCTAAACTCTTTGTTTGATGCAAATTCTGCCCGCCACTTTTGTATTGTAAATAGTTAACTTTCGTCTCGTGCTTCCTAGCGGAATTTGCTCGCTGCAAATTCTGCCCGCAACGTTCGTATTGTAAATAGTTCAACTTTCGTTTCGTGTTTTCTAGCGGCATTTGCTCGCTGCAAATTCTGCCCGCAACATTCATATTGGAAATAATTCTAACTTTCGTTTCGTTCTTTCTAGCGGAATTTGCTCGATGCAAATTCTGCTCGCAACTTTCGCATTGCAAATAATTCTAACTTTCGTTTCGTGCTCTCTAGCGGGATTTGCTCAATGCAAGTTCCGCTCGCAACTTTCGCATTGCAAATAATTCTAACTTTCGTTTCGTGCTCTCTAGCGGGATTTGCTCGATGCAAATTCCGCTCGCAACTTTCATATTGTAAATAGTTCAACTTTCGTGCTCTCTAGCGGAGTTTGCTCGATGCAAGTTCCGCTCGCAACTTTCGCATTGCAAATAATTCTAACTTTCGTTTCGTGCTCTCTAGCGGGATTTGCTTGATGCAAATTCCGCTCGCAACTTTCATATTGTAAATAGTTCAACTTTCGTTTCGTGGTCTCTAAGTTATTCTGCTCGTCAGTAAGATCCTTTTCGTAGGAGGTATTCTGCTCGTCGGAGAGATCCTGCTCGCCGGATATATTATGCTCGTCGGCGAGGTCCTTCTCGTCGAAGGTATTATGCTCGTTGGAGAGATCCTGCTCGTGGGATATCTCCTCGTTTAAGTTATTCTGCTCGTCGGCGAGATCCTGCTGGTCGAAGGTATGTTGCTCGTCGGATATATTTTGCTCGTCTAAGTTATTCTGCTCGTTAGAGGTATTCTGCTCGTCGGAGAGATCCTGCTCGTCGGATATCTCTTGCTCGTCGGCGAGATCCTGCTCGTCGAAGGTATGCTGCTCGTCGGAAATCTCTTGCTCGTCGGCGAGATCTTGCTCGTCGTATTTTTCGAAGCTCGCCTGCTCACCTGCTCGTCGGCGAGATCTTGCTCGTCGGATTTTTCGAAGCTCGCCTGCTCCAGCTCGTCCGGGAGATCCTGCTCGTCGGCAAGATACTGCTCGTCGGATATCCTCAGCTCGTCTGATACCTCCTGCTCATCGGCGAGATCCTGCTCGTCGGATATCTCTTGCTCGTCGGCGAGATCCTGCTCGTCGAAGGTATGCTGCTCGTCGGAAATATCTTGCTCGTCGGCGAGATACTGCTTGTCGGATATCTCCAGCTCGTCCGGGAGATCATGCTCGTCGGCGAGATCCTGCTCGTGGAAGGTATGCTGCTCGTCAAAGAGATCCTGTTTGTCGAAGGTATGTTGCTCGTCGGAGAGATCCTGCTCGTCGGATATCTCTTGCTTGTCAGGGAGATCCTGCTCGTCGGCGAGATCTTGCTCGTCGGATGTCTTCAGCTCGTCTGATACCTCCTGCTCGTCGGCGAGATCTTGCTCGTCGGCGGTATGCTGCTCGTCAGAGAGATCCTGCTCGCCGGATATATTCTGCTCGTCGGCGAGTTCCTTCTCGTCGAAGGTATTATGCTCGTTGGAGAGATCCTGCTCGTGGGATATCTCCTCGTTTAAGTTATTCTGCTCGTCGGCGAGATCCTGCTGGTCGAAGGTATGTTGCTCGTCGGATATCTTTTGCTCGTCTAAGTTATTCTGCTCGTTAGAGGTATTCTGCTCGTTGGAGAGATCCTGCTCGTCGGATATCTCCTGCTCGTCGGCGAGATCCTGCTCGTCGAAGGTATGCTGCTCGTCGGAAATCTCTTGCTCGTCGGCGAGATCCTGCTCGTCGAAGGTATGTTGCTCGTCGGAGATATCATGCTCGCCGGATATCTCCAGCTCGTCAGGGAGATCCAGCTCGTGGGCGAGGTCCTTCTCGCCGGATATCTCCAGCTCGTAAGGGAGATCCAGCTCGTGGGCGAGGTCCTTCTCGTCGGATATCTCCAGCTTATTAGGGAGATCCTGCTCGTCGGATATCTCCAGCTCGTCTGAGTTATTCTGCTCGTCGGAGGATTTCTGCTAGTCGGACTCCAATACATTCGCAAGTTAGCGGAATGTCCAACACTGTGAGCTCTTTCGAGAAATCCCACTAAAGCTGAGCTTATTCTGAGGAAAATCCATCTCGCCAAGTCCCTATCTTTATAGAATAATTTGCGAGTTATTCTACTCTATACCTCTAGCGAAATAAATTCAAGTCAGCCCCTGTACAAATTTATAGTTTATCATAATTAAGCGAAAATTCAAATTACGATTATATTTTTATGTATAATCTCAGTTTAGAAAGCATTGGATCGGTGAATTTTAGCTCGGCGAACATTGAGTCGGCGAGATTCGGCTCAGGAACTTCGGGTCGCGAGACTTAGCTCGACGGACATTGGGTCGCGAGACTCAGCTCGACGAACATTGGATTGGTGAATTTCAGCTCGGCAGACATTGAGTCGGCGAAATTCAGCTCGGCGGACATTGAGTCGGCGAAATTCGGGCTCAGGAACATCGGGTCGCGAGACTCAGCTCGACGGGCATTGAGTCGGCAAAATTCAGCTCAGGAACATCGGGTCACGAGACTCAGCTCGACGGACATTGGGTCGCGAGAGTCAGCTCGACGAACATTGGATTGGTGAATTTCAGCTCGGCAGACATTGAGTCGGCAAAATTCAGCTCGGCGGACATTGAGTCGGCGAAATTCGGGCTCAGGAACATCGGGTCGCGAGACTCAGCTCGACGGGCATTGAGTCGGCAAAATTCAGCTCAGGAACATCGGGTCGCGAGACTCAGCTCGACGGACATTGGGTCGCGAGACTCAGCTCGACGGGCATTGAGTCGGCAAAATTCAGCTCAGGAACATCGGGTCACGAGACTCAGCTCGACGGACATTGGGTCGCGAGACTCAGCTCGACGAACATTGGATTGGTGAATTTCAGCTCGGCAGACATTGGGTCGGCGAAATTCAGCTCGGCGGACATTGAGTCGGCGAAATTCGGGCTCAGGAACATCGGGTCGCGAGACTCAGCTCGACGGGCATTGAGTCGGCAAAATTCAGCTCAGGAACATCGGGTCGCGAGACTCAGCTCGACGGACATTGGGTCGCGAGACTCAGCTCGACGAACATTGGATTGGTGAATTTCAGCTCGGCAGACATTGAGTCGGCGAAATTCAGCTCGGCGGACATTGAGTCGGCGAAATTCGGGCTCAGGAACATCGGGTCGCGAGACTCAGCTCGACGGGCATTGGGTCGCGAGAGTCAGCTCGACGAACATTGGATTGGTGAATTTCAGCTCGGCAGACATTGAGTCGGCGAAATTCAGCCCGACGGACATTGGGTCGCGAGACTCAGCTCGACGGACATTGGATCGGTGAATTTCAGCTCGGCGGACATTGAGTCCGCGAAATTCGGCTCAGGAACCTCGGGTCGCGAGACTCAGCCCGACGGACATTGGATCGGTGAATTTCAGCTCGGCAAACATTGAGTCGGCGAAATTCAGCCCGACGGACATTGAGTCGGCGAAATTCGGCTCAGGAACATCGGGTCGCGAGACTCAGCTCGGCGGACATTGAGTCGGCGAAATTCAGCTCGGCGGACACTGAGTCGGCGAAATTCAGCTCGGCGGACATTGAGTCGGCAAAACCTGGGCCAGAATCAGACAATTGAGCTCCAAGCAGTAAATATAAACTTCCGGAATTCATTTCGAGAGAATACTGCGTGCTTGAAAAGCTTCAAGCCAAAAAATAAATTTAGGAAATCAAACTCCCATGAATCAAGCTCATTAAAGCAAATCAACTTCGAGCTCTAAGGAGTCCTCCAGATCCAACATCTCTGATTGAGGTTTTGGGTCGGTTTATGTACCCAGGCCTGCCTCATATGTATTGAAATCGCACAAGTAAAACAAATATGGTGATGCAGTGGATTTTAAGGAAAGCCCAAGAAATCTCCCTCGATTCACTAACATCCACTCCCACAGGTGTTTTGCTTACAGTAGAAGTAGTTGAAAAATCGACGTCTTAACGCTCAATTTCCCA
The DNA here is from genome assembly GCF_000504015.1 of Erythranthe guttata. Next base: position 304,047 of record NW_012193337.1, on the reverse strand, counting down.
CAGACGGCGCCATTTGATCCGGCTGGATTCGTGGTGGGCTGGTTTCGAAAGTTGAGTAGGCCTGAACTTGGACCGGAGCCCACGATAAACCTACAAGAAAGAAAAGAACCGGACTTAGGCCGGAGTTAGCACTCCGACGGCCAAGTCAGTAACTTCCTGAAGAAGATATTATGCTTCTGTATGTAATTGATGTATATGATTTCGTTCTGGTTTTCCTGTATTTACTGCCCCTATTTATACTAAAAAAGGGGACGGACGTCAAATATTCTTCAATTTAATTTACCTGTCCAATCGCGGTAATTTAGGCATTCGGACCCCAAATTACCTTCAATGCAGTTTAATATGTCATTTCATTGTCGGCTGCATGTGCAAAAAGTAGGGGGCCGAAACGACATTCCTCTGCGTCTGTCAGTGGATTGGACGTGCATTAAATGCCTCCATGTGCAGCTAGAATCATCTCCGGGCTGGTCCGGCGAGAAGCTTGGCGGGAGGGTGAGTCAGCGAGAGGCCTCTCTCTCTCGCGGGTTACTCGCGACCCGCTGCTTGGTCCCTCTCGCCTAACGAGCACACCAATTTAATGGACCTTCTTCTCTTAGTGGGCTTAATGGTGCCCTTTGACCTTGCTTGGGCCTTTGGTCTTTACTGGATCTGGCAAACGGTAACGGGCTAGAGCCACCTTGATGAGCCTTTGCTCCTTATTGGGCCGTCTGGGTGGCCCTGGCCGGATCAATATATATATATATATATATATATATATATAACAAACCGGTTTATAATTATAAAAAAAAAGGAAAATAATAATAAATAAATCAGCGAAAATGATAAATGCAGGACCATAAATGCTGAATGCAGTTTGGCCGAAAATTGAATATAAGGGTAGTATAGTACTTTCGAATCTCCAAAGGGTATGTCAAAGAATGATTTGGGTTTGGGTTTATCCCTAGTTTATTTGTTGGCTAGGCGGTTATGTAAAATAACCCCATATTTTAATTACCACGTTACGATGAAAACCATGCCCAATTGTGATAATCTGATCAATTTTTACAATCAAAGTCAAAATACAACTTTTCTTTTTTTAAATACTAATTGAATAACATAACACCTAACACTTGAAAGTCATGCATGCTCTAAACCATTTCATAACGGTGTCTACTTATAATGATTGACATAATCCAAGCACCCTCTTTAGTCTATCTCTATAAATCCGTACACTTAATATGTAGGATGTCTTTCCCATATCTTTCATTGAGAAACGAGTGGATAACCATACTTTAGTTGACTGCAACATTCCTACATTATCCCAATGAGCAGTATGTCATCAATATAAAGTACTAAAAACATTATGGCACTCCCATGCACTAACCTTCTTGTACACACAATCTCTTTCGGATTCTAAACAAAATTAAACTCTTTGATTGTAGTATCAAATCGGGGTTCCAATTTCGGAATGCTTGTTTCAGTAAATAAATGGATCGCCAGAGTTTGCAAATCTTCTACTTATCTCTAGAAGAAATAAAGTCTTTCGGCCGCGCCATATATCTCGTAGTCATTGTTAGAGTAGGTGACCAATAAGCCAATTTATGATTGTGGTCTTTCCTTTATTATCGCAATAAACAATCTATTTTGTATTAATGATAAATAGTCTAAGAACGTTCACATATTTATTGAACTTTAATAGAGGTCTCGGCGAACCAATGTATCTAGTTCAATCAGGACAAATGAATTGAAGGGATTGTACTGTACGTTAACTATATCACACGGTTATTGCATGCACTTCATTTATATCTAGAGAATCATGATGCATAGTTGCAAAACGTTATTTGTTGGACAGTTAAGTTGAAATTAGTTTCATCTCAATTATAACTCTGAGAAGAGTATAAATCTCAATGTGTTGTGGACCCACGACTAGTGTACACCTGGACCACCGAGGGTCACACTTCTCGTGTAATTGAATTCCTTGAAAGTAACGGAATAAGACTAATTATTAAGGGTAAATTCCACTTTACCCCCTTGTACTCTGCCCGAGAATCACTTTACCCCCTCGTACTTTCAATTTCCTCAATTTACCCCCTTGTACTTCTACAATTTCCCAATACAGCCCACTCCTTCAACTTTTGTCGATTTTGACTCTGACGACGTTTGGTCGAGGGTCGAAATATTGACGTAAATATTGACTTTTTTCGATTTTGACTCTCGAGTTTGGAAAAGAGAAAGTTTCACACATTCATATATTTTTTTCTTTGCACTGGGTGGAATCGATCAATTTTTGGGTCTTGTTTTTTGCTAAGTTAGGGCTTCAATTTGGGGATATCTTGGAAGGAGAAGTGGTGGGAGAAGAAGAAACGATAATATTGACGGAGAAGAAACAACGCGTTATAGGCAGTGGCAATTTTGTAATTTACAAAGTTGACCAAACGGCGTAAGAGTCAAAATCGACAAAAGTTGAAGGAGTGGGTTGTATTGGGAATGGGTACAAGTACAAGGGGGTAAATTGATGAAATTGAGAGTACGAGGGGGTAAAGTGGAATTTACCCAATTATTAATCTTTGCATAATTGGAAGTCAATTTAATTGAGTCCAGCGTTCGTAATTGTTGATTGCGAATGAGAATAAACGAAATACAAGAATTGAGCAAAAATTTAGTGAACTTTCTAAATTTGGAAGCTTCCCGATTTAGCAAGTCTACTAAATTATGGTTTTCAGTTTTAGAAATTGAAAATTGAGAATTGGCATTCATATTGACGAGTACGTTACAATGATTACGGAAATATAATCGTTGTATTTTTCCGATTGTTGAATAGTGAGAAACGAGCAGAGAAAGACAAGTTGACTTAAGTTGTTGGGTCTGGTCCAACTTAAGTCCATTAGAACTTTACAAGAACACTATAAATAAGAGATTTATAGATGTGAAACAAAACACAAGAGAAGAAAAACTCCGTCTCTCTCTATCTCCCCCTTGCATCCGTCCGCTGTCAGTGATGTCGCCAATTTCCGACGCCCCGTCGTCGGTATTGTTCTTTTATAGCGTTTTAATTACGGTATTATCTAACATATGCGTGTTTAGTGCCACTTAGGGTGTGAAATTTTGTATACGAGGTAAAATCCGAGAGGAGGAAGAATACTATAGTTGCCACCGCCGCCACGAGCGAACCGCCTCCGCGCGTCTCCTTCACGAGCCACCATGACGCCATCGCATAACCAGATTTGTTGGTGGGGGCAGCAAATATAGAGCTACTCAAAAGACATGATTTTTCGGTGTCGATGACTTGAGGCATGGTCTTCAATCTCCGTCGCCGCTGCCATCGTCTTCGTATCCGCCGCCGCTGCCATGGTCTTCACGTCTCCGTCGCCGATGATTTGGGACATGGTCATTCCCTGTCGCTGGTGTTTCTGTGAGTGAAGAGAACGAATAACGATGAAAATTAGGGTTGGGGGTATGTATGGGATTTATAAAGGTAGTTTGAAAATTAATAAAAACTCATTTTATTGAAAATATATGGGTGTTTCCTTAGCTATATTTGTCTTGCTAATTTTCCCTTACGAAAAATTATGATCGACAGAGACCGTTCAAGATTGCATATACAACTTTTGGGTAATTAACTCTGACTTTTTTTTTAACTTTTATGATATCAAGCTCGTTTGAGCTTATTCAGAAATTGGAAAGTAGACCATATTGCTACTGGATAAAAAAGTCATAAATATCTCATTCGAACTTATATCATTAAGCCAACTAATTCAACGAGACTTAAAATAGTACGAGGTTAGGTTGAACCAAATCGAATTATATGTCTTATAAATTGTTACGCTTCTTGAGCTACGACACATAATATCTATATCCCTTTCCCTCAATATATAGGGATAATTAGTTGGACTCCTTATTTAGAACTTATATGATTGTGGTCCATTTTGTTTAAATTAAATTAAATTATTTTTCACATAAATACTCTTAATTATTATTTATAGTAAGATAGTTAGTTATGGAAAATATAAATAAAATCCCACATTTCACTCTATATCAAGGTTGTAAAAAGCGGTAATCGGGTCCAAGTCGGTCAGGCACCGACTCACGATTAATCGATGCGGCGGTGATTAAACGGTGATAAATCGGAAATAAATCGATTTTTAAAATTTAATATAATATATTTCTAAATATTATTTATAAATACTCCAAACATATATAAGAAGATATTTAAACATAGTTATATCTCCATCATGTATATATCCTAATAACATAATAAAAGTTTAATAATCATAAGATCATAATACATAAATATTCATATAAAATATAAATAAAAAAATATTTTTTTTGAATTTACATTTATTCTTGAACATTTCTGGCATACATCATTAGTTCTTTAACAATAACAATTAACATAAACAAAATAAGGCATAAACTCATATTTTATTTTATTAAAATCCAACTTTTATTTTGAATTAAAAAAAAACAAAAAAAAAAACAAAAAAAAAAACAAAAAAAAAAACCGATTTTTAACCGATTTTTGACCGATTTTTACCACTGAGTTTGACCCATCTTAAAGGTTTGACCGCCTCAGACCGCCTCGGACCGCCTCAGACCGCCTAAAACCGCCTCACATGCAAAAAACCGATTTTTCAAACCTTTACACTAAAATCGTAAAGGTTTTGGACCGCCTCCGCCTCGGAGACCGATTAATCGGCCGCCTCGGCCGATTTTTAGAACACTGCTCTATATCACTTATTAAACTACTATATCTCTCCTCTCCCTCACATTTCTCTCTCCTTTTCTTTTCTCTCCACCTTTCTCTCTCTCTCTCCTTTATTTTTTATTTTATTTTTTATTTTTAGTAAACTCACATCTCTTTCTCTCTTCTTTTGTTTCTCTCATTTATCGCTCTCCTTTTTTTTTTTCTAAGTTGTGTCAGATTACAATAACAAATTGCAAAATACGATTAACAACATACAAATTGCAATTGGTAACATAAAAAATAAATAGCAAAATAAATATAATACGGAACCACCTACCATATGTCAGAAATATTATTTTACAAATGTCTTTTCACAACAACACAATATGAAACTAATGATTTGCTCAAGGCGCCGGTTATATGCAAACTCATTTTTTTATTAGTTCAAGACCTCCAATATAAAAATACTAATTTACCCTTAATGAAATTTAAAATCAAATAAAAAACACAAAACATTAAAAAATAAAAAAAAAAATCATTTCCTTTGTGCAAGACCAAATAAAATACATAAATCCAGAAACCCCTCTTCCTTATTTCACGACTTAAAAATCTATTTCTTCTTCTCCTTCTTCACAAACCCACCAAGAAATCCTACACACCAAAATTATCAAATACATACCAAACATTCACGATGGAACCAGAAAACAATGATATGGTGGTTTACGAGGGTGGAGATCACAATGAAATATATTTTAACCGTTTATTTTTGCTTTTGGGTCGTTTTTTTTTGTTGGGAAAAAAATTCGACGATACCAAAAATCGGTCTGCAAATATCGATTTTTGTTACTAAAGTCGGTAACCACATTTCGATTATTTTAATAAAAATCGGTTTTTAAATATCGATTTTTGTAGTAAAAATTGGCTTGACAACACCGATTTGTTTTTGTATTATCGGTATTGTCATGCCGACTTGTACTACAAAAATCGGTTTTTAAATACCGATTTTATTATCTGTGTTTTTTTAAGGGGATTATTTGTCAAAAGCCCCCCATTACACAAGCCTAATTACAATAGATCCAATTTTTTTGGAACTTTTTGAGATAAATCCATTTCAGCATTAAATAATAAAAAATAATAAATTATCACTATTTTACCCCTAACTTAAAAGTAACTTATATTTTATGATTGGAAGAAAAAAATTAAAAAAGATTTGTAATATTTTTTCCTATTATATCTCAATTTATTACCAACAACACCGGCATCTCCCTACAATTATTCATCAAGAAATCCTCATCGCAGCGGAAATATCTCCGTAGCTGCTCCGTCTCAACACCTGCGTCGGCCGCTCCTCCTCCCCGCCGCTGCCGGCCGCCACATCAGCGGCAAATTTATGCTTCAGCGTCGAGTTCCAAGGGGTTTTAATCGCGTTATCGGTGCGCCTGACGAGCAGCCTCGAGATCGACGCCCACTTGTTCCCTCGAGATCAGCAAGACGACTTTGGGGCTGCGGGGTAGAAATTTGAAGCTTGTTTTCGAATTTGGGTGATTTACATGATTTTATTCCTGATTGTTTTCGCTATCTTGACTTTGGAGTTTTTCAGTCATGGAGTTTTTATTTATTTATTTCCATTGGAGGTTGTGAGGAGGTGCTCGGTGCGGTGGCAGATTTTGGAAATTGATATAGCTGATGTTGTTGTTATTAGTCTTCATCACTTCAATGGCCATTATCACCAAATTCTTCAATTAAATAGCTTCTGTGATTTTTTTTTTCTTTTTCTTTTATTTTTTTTAATTTGCAGTTCACATTTTTAGTGTTTATTAATAAGTTTTTCTAATTGTTAGTTTCTTCAGTGGTTTATCGAAGCCCAATATCTCAATCAGGAGTTATCTCGAGAGAAACGTAAATATATGAATATGTTTGCTTATATGTAGTGGAATTCGTTAATTACATGTAGAGGAATTCTTTAGTTACATGTAGGGATGGCAATTTGACCCGCCCCGACGGATCCCCGGCCCGCTCCGCCCCGAAATTTTCGGGTATTACCCGCCCCGAAAAAAAATGGGGCGGGTATGGGGATTGAAATTTTTTTTTGACCGGGTACGGGTACGGGGATGGGTTTGCCTATACCCGCCCCGTAGACCCGCCCCGTACCCGTCCCCGTACCCGCCCCGCATTATTTATATATATAATATATATTTTTTAATTATTATATTAAATATAAATAATTAAATAGTAGGAATATATTAAATATTAGTTAAAATGGGGATTTTTAGGTTTTCATTATATAATTAAATATTAGTATTATAATTAAATATTGATTTATTTGTTGAAATAAATCATTAAATTGCATATTTATTTATTAAAAAAAAAAGAAAAATAAAATAGACGGGGATTTTTACCCGCCCCGATACCCGTGGGGATTTTATGGGGCGGGTATGGGGATTCTTTTAATACCCGTGGGGATTTTTTACGGGGATGGGGATGGGGATTTTCATAGCGGGGCGGGGATGGGGATTGCAAAACCCGCCCCATACCCGCCCCATTGCCATCCCTAGTTACATGTACATGTTGATTTTATTAATTATAGAGTGGTTTTCATTAATTACATAGTGGAATTTTTCGTGGAATTCGTTAATTACATGTAAATAGTGATTTTATTAATTATAGTGTGGTTTTCATTAATTACATAGTGGATTTTTGTAATGGAATTCGTTTAATTATACAGTGGTTTTTGTTAATTACAAAGTGGTTTTCATAAATTATATAGTGGTTTTTGTTAATTGATAAGTTTTTAGTGAATTTTTTGAATGAAATTTGTTAATTACATAGTGATGGTTTTTGTTAATTACGTTAATTACAGAGTGGTTTTCATTAATTACATATTGGATTACGTTAATATTAATGTGGATTTTGCTTATTTTATAGTAATTTTTACAATATGTTTATAGTGGTTTTCGGATTTTTTTTAAATATGAACCATTTAAAAAAGTGAAATAAAAAAAAAATCAATTTTTGTTTTAAATTGATTTAAAAAAAACTATTCAAAAAATTATAAAACTAAAACTGAAATGCGTGTTAGGGGAGATAATTGAGATAATTAGGGGATGGTGTTGGGAGAAAATAAAGGGATTTGCATAACTACCAAAAAAAATAATGGATTTTTCAAAATAATATAATATGATAATTTTCAGGAATATTAAATAGGGGTATTCTGGATAATTTCAATCAATTGGATTTATAACAAATATCAATTAAAAAAAATGGATTTATCAAGAAGTCAAAATTGAACGAGGGGTGTTTGTCATATAGCCCCTTTTTTAAGACCGTTTTCTCATACTTTCGTGCATCAATCTAGGGGAATGATGGAGGATTATTCAAATGAATTATCTAACGAATAAATATTTGAGACACGGAAAATTCTACTCGATTGGGTTAAAGGAGTGGTAGACGCCACCAAATGGTGATAAATATTTTCGTTTCAAATATTTAAATAATATCAATTTACCAAATATATAATGTATTATTTAAAAAAAATCAAAAAATATCGGTATCCGAAAATCGATTTTGTACTCAATAATCAACATTAGAACGCCGATTTTTTTACTTGTAAAGTCGACGTTGTGTCGCCGATTTGGTTAACAAAAATCGGCATTATGACGCTGATTTTCGTGTACAAAATCGGTCAGGATAAACCGATTTGGGAAACCAATGAAAAAAAATAAAAAAAAACCAATTTCAATCTCAATTTTTTTTTCCAAAATCGGCCAAATCATTGCAATCCAACAAGAAATAAGCATAGATTAATGTTCATTCATACATATTTTTCAAGAATCGACGTTCGATTAATGCTTTCGAATTTACAAATAAAAATTTAGTAAAAAGGACATCGATGCTCGATTAATGTTTTCGAATTTAGAGACAAAAGTTTAGTAAAAATGACTTACTTGTTGGTGGTGATGCGGTGGTGGTAATGGTGCGGTGGGTGGGTCGCTGGTCATCGCCGGTGCGGTGGAAGTCTCGCTGGTCAGCGTCGCGACAGTCTGGCGACGGCAGTCGTGATATTTTTATTTTTTTATTTTTTATTTTTTTATTTTTTACTTTTGGTCTTGAACAAATTAAAAATAGGATTTATTTGTATTTGAGTATTATTTGGTCTTGATGTAATAAAATTAGATTAATTTACGGGCATGAACTAATAAACTCTTTTATGTGGTTTTGAACTAATACAAAAATGGGCTTGCATATAACCGCCGCCTTTTCTCAAACATCAGTACTTCAAGGTTTTTTTTCCTCGAACAATATAAAATATTTTTAAAAGATAAATCATGAAATAAAAGATGATATAACAAACCAACAAACCATTTTTGTCTAGGAATAATCAATACATTAAATACAAAATATTGTAAGATACAAATTAGTAGATACATGCAGTGTTGCAATATAGTGTTGCAATAATTGATTTTGGCTGGGGTGATGTCATAACGGAAATAGTCTCGACGTCCTACTGAATTCACAACATCCAAATGTCCTCGAGGATCTTCTAGAAACTTGATCGTGTCAATGTGAGTTTTTGAAAAGAACCAAAAAATATGTGAAACCTTCCATAGTTATTCCCAAAAAAGAAAAAAAAAACTAATATTAATTTGCAATAACGAGTTGCAGATTAAAAAATGCTGAACTGCCAAAGTCAATTAAGAAAATGGAAAATGAAAACCGCAATCAAATAAAATGTAAGAGACAACCAACAAACTTCAAGTTGTAGACAACAACATAAACACCAGCAGCAGCACCAGCAACAACAGCACCAGCACCAGCACCAGCAACAACAACAACAACAACAACAACAACAACAACAACAACAACAACAACAACAACAACAACAACAACAACAACAACAACAACAACAACAACAACAACAACAACCAAATAAAAGTATGCAAATAACCATATCCAAATGCAATTGTCAACAACAAATTGCAAAATGCAAACAATCCACAATGACAATAAGTAATTTTCAACAAATATTTTGTTATGATAGATGAAACCATTTGTTACAACACCAAACTGCAAATATTACAGTAAAGTGCAACTGATACTATGATAACAACAAAGTGAAAATGAAATATAATATAAAATCAAAAAACGCAGCATATAAGAAAAATCCAAAATAAACAGTAAAGTGAAGATAATAATATGCTAACATTTAAATATAAACAAATAACAACAAAGTGAAAAATATACTCTGTTAAAAACAATATATAGAAGGTTTGTAAAATTGATATGCCACCAAAGTGTAATGAAATATTCCATCACGATAGCGATATACAGTTTCAAAATCACGACATAACTAACAAAAATACATAGCAGGTTTGCAAAATTGATATGCCACCAAAGTGTAATGAAATATACAATATACAATATACATTACAACAACAAGTGCGAAATACACAATAAACATCAAAGTGCGAAATACACATAAAAAAAGAAATTTAAAAACAAACAAAAAAAGACCTTTGTAGAAAACAAAATTATTACCTAGGGTCGTAGGCTCCAAATCTATGTCTTTCACTTCATTCATAAAAAAACCCATTGGATTTCGTTAATGAATCGCGATTTAAAAAAATACAAAAAAATACAATATATAGCAAATTACCTGTACGTTTTCGATTTTGCACCATCTTCTAGGTTTCCAGACCTACAGACTCTCCATCGATCTCAACAATAAGGGGCTATGATTGCTGTGTTTGGGTTGAACGAAATGGGGAAGAGTTTTTGCATATTTCAATTTCACGAGATTTGCAGATTTTTCCTTGCCGTGTCGGTTTGCAAATTTACAGCCTTTCCATCAATATGATGCGTTGAAAAAAACGAGATGAGAGGTTTTGCAGTTTCAATCTCACGATTTGAGATTTTTTTGCCTCAAGTTTAGCTAAAACCTGATTTGGTGGATAATTATATTTAAGAAGGGATTTTCCTATTTTACTGCAAGGGCAAATCAGACAAAAATATTAGTGGGGGTTTTAGCAAAATAAACTTATAACTTGAACTAGGACCTATATAGTCTTAGAATGAAGGATCTATAGACAATTACCCATATATATATATATATACATATATATATACTAGTTGGAGTGCACCGCGCTAAGGGGCGTACTGGTGCCCATAAAATGTATCAAAAATTGCATATGCATGCCAATGCAGCGTAGAAGTCAGATACTATATTTCTAAATTTCTTGTGGAAGAGGAAGCATAGTGCTCGATTGCGGTCGGGCAGGGTGTGGGGCCAACCGTCTGACTACAGTTTTTTACACCGCCGATCGTCCGCCTACAATTGGTGGCAGTGCCCGAGTTACAATGTGAAACACGTGGATTATTTCCACATTTTGTTTTTAACTTTTCTATTTTCTAACTAAATTTTAATTATTAAATAAGTAGTGCTTAGTGGGTTAAGTATAGTACTTAGTGGGTTAAGTAGTGCTTAGTGGATTAAATTGTGGATTTTATCTTAACTTCTAAACTAACCCACTAACCCATGTTCTTGAGTGCTCTTGTAGTTGGTTTTCTTGCAGATCATGGGCTGAGGAGTGGAAGCTTGAAATGTCTATAAATACCGATTTCAATACTCAAGGAAATGACGGATTCTACTAAATAAACACCGAGAGCTGAAAAGATTACATGAGTGTTTTAGTGTGTTTTTAGAATCAGTTGGTTGTACACCTCATGAGTACAATCTTTACATACTCCTCATGAGTACATTCTTTACGTACTTCTCATAAGTGCATTCTTTGTAGTCTAGATTGTTTAGTATATATGTTTCTAGACTTGGTTGTAAGAATGATCAAGATAGTGATTCATTCATGAGTTCTTTACGTACTCCTCACGAGTACATTCTTTGAAATCTAGAATTTTTAATATTTCTCTTTTTGTATCTAGATTTGATTGTAAGAATGATCATGAGAATGATTCATTCATAAGGAAGAAGTTTTCGCACTTCTTCTGTTTGTATTCTTGGAATACTGTTTTTAATATATATTTTTCCGTCCTGTAAAGGGCAAGTTCACAAGTCTTTACTTGTGAACATTTTTAAATCTAAGTATTGCCTATTTATCTCTATATTTCCGCTGCATGTTTTCTCAAGTGTCATAACCCTTCAGATAACATCTCTGTCTTAAACGAATTCGGGACCATAAATTCTTTCAATTGGCATCAAGAGCCAACACTTCACGTATACTAAGTGTTTGTTCCTATTTTTTCAGAAACGAATTCGTGATGGATACTCAGATGACTGCTTCTATGCGACCTCCTGTACTTGATGGCACAAACTACACCTACTGGAAAGTCAAGATGAGGGTGTACATCAAAGCCATTGATGAGAGAGCCTGGAGATCTATTCTCACTGGATGGAAGCCACCAACTATCAAAGATGCAGATGGGGATGTATTTCCAACACAAGAATTACGGTGGACAGCAGATGATCTATCAAATGCCAATCAAAACTCAAAGGCGTTGAATGCAATTTTTAATTCAGTAGATTTAACAATGTTTAAATTGATCTCAGTGTGCACTTCTGCGAAGGATGCTTGGGAAGTTCTTCAGCTAGATTGTGAAGGATCAGACAGTGTCAGAAGAACTAAGCTCGGATTACTCTCCTCCAACTTTGAGAGACTGAGAATGGAAGAAACTGAAACAATTTCTCAGTACAATGAGAAATTGATTGATTTAGCTAATGAATTTCAATCCTTAGGTGGTCCTTTGAGCAACGGGACACTGGTGATCGAATAAGGTATTGAGAACTCTTCCAGAAAGATTCAGCATGACGGTTACTGCTATTGAGGAGGCCAAAGACACATCATCTCTACGACTGGACGACTTAATTGGTAGTCTAAAGTCTAGAGAGATGAACTTTGAAGATCAAAGAAAGGAGAAAGGAAAGGCTATCTCAAATGCACTCCAGGCAGAATTAGAGAAGGAAGATGTTGCTCCGGAATATGATGATGATGATGCAGAGGAATGTCTCAACAATGTGGCATTTCAGATTCAGAAATTCAATAGGGCATACAGACGAAGTGGAATCAAGCCCAGTCAGTTATTTCCAGATGGCTCTCCTCAAAATCGGCAAACTCAGCCCTGAAACGGATCTATTCCACAGAGAACATTTCCTCAAACATCTTCTCAAAGCACTTTAAAAAATTCTTCATTTATTCGTTCAAATTCTGAACCACCTAACTTAGATCATATCAAATGCAGGGCCTGTTCAGGATTTGGACATTATGCTAATGAATGTGCAAGCACCTTGAGAAGAAGAGGAATGAGTTTGATTTGTGCTGTCATTGATGAGGAGAAAGAACAACCTGAACAGACAGATGAGCAACAATCCGCTAAACAGGCTCTTTCTTTCAGATATATCACTCGAAATTCTTCTGAAATAGAATCACAAGGAGTTTCTCTAGATGCTGCAACACTTTCTGAAACACTTTCAGTAACTGAAATTTATGAGTTAGATAATAATCATTATACATGTTTGAACTCTATTTCTTTGAATGTTGCAGAATACAGTTAAAAAGCAGTGGGAGATGAGGAAGAAATGTATAAGAAATTGCTCAGCGACTTGGAGAAGAAGACTCATGCTCTAGATGCAGTTAACAAGGAAAATTCTTCGCTTAAAGAAACAATCACTCATTTGGAGGTTGGTATCACCAAGAAGGATCTTGAACTGGCAAATGTGAAAGATGAACTCAAAGAAGCAACTCTAGCAATCAAGAGATTGAATACCGGCACAACTAAACTGAAAGAGATTGTGTCACTGGAGAAGTACAATGAAAATGAAGGTCTAGGGTTAAAAAACCAAGTGAAGAAGCACAAGCCAGTAAAGAAGAAGGAAATTGTCTTTGTAAAAGAGAAGGGTTCAAATGGAAAAGAATGCAGAAATTCCACAGTCACCACTCCAGAGTCCAGAATAAGGGGATACATTTGTCATTACTCTTTCTCACCAGGACATATTCGTCCATCTTGTGAGAAACTAAGTAGTGACAAAATGTTGTACAGGATGAGTCACATCACTCCAGGGAACACCTCCAAGAAAAAGGTAGAATTTACCAAAAATGAGTGTAGAATATGGACTCCCAAAGGTAAACTTATATGCAAAGCAGTATACACTTCTTTAAATGCCAACATTTCAGGTTCATGGTACTTTGATAGTGGATGCTCTAGGCATATGACTGGAAGTAAAGAGTTTTTATCAAACTACCATACACTCAATGGTGGACGTGTAACCTATGGAGGATGAGCTAAAGGCAAAGTGGTTGGACGTGGAACACTCAGTATTGAGGGACTTCCAAAACATTCAAGTGTCTTACATGTTGAAGGATTGGGGTCAAATCTCATCAGTATTAGTCAATTGTGTGATGATGATCTACGTGTTCAATTTGATAAATACTGTTGTTATGTGTTTGATAATCAAAATCATTGTGTACTGACAGGTTCCAGATGAATGGATAATTGTTATCAAACAGGTGACACTATCTCATGCAAGAGCTCAAGAGTAAGTGAATTAGAGTTGTGGCTAGGGCACACAAACTTCAAAAATCTGAAGCTGCACAACAAGTACAATGCCATAAGAGGAATTCCAGATCTCAAGATCAAGGACATCCCTATATGCGGAATGTGCCAGAAGGGAAAGAAAACTAGAGTGCCACACAAAGTGTTACAACACGTTGGTACCACCATTTGTTTTGAACTTGTACATATGGACCTTATGGGTCCTATAGAGGTAGAAAGTCTAGGTGGTAAAAAATATGTATTTGTGTGTGTTAAAATTCTTTATGGTAAGAAACCTAATCTAGAATACATGCATGTGTTTGGATGTGTTTTCTATGTCTTAAATGATAGAGATCATCTAGCTAAATTTGATTCAAAAAGTGATTTGAGTTTATTTGTGGGATACTCTAACAACAGTCATGCGTATAGAGTATATACTTTAAGAACTCGAACCATTATTGAATCTGTAAATGTGGTATTTGATGATTTTGCTGATCTCCGCAGTAAAACAGCTGAAGATGAAGTTGATGACCTGATTGCTGAAGGAGAAACAACCAGAGGAGACATTACTGACACAGATGCTCCAGATATAAACAGTCCAGTTTCAAGAGAAGAGGGTGTTGAGCCAAGTGTTACCACATCTGACTCAATACTTCCTACGGGAAGCACAGAATCTGAAATGCAGCCAACTCATGATGTCTGCAGAAAGGAACCATCAAGTAGAATCCAGAAAAATCACCCATCTACTCAAGTTGTGGGAGATATCTTTGAAAGGATAAGGACCAGAAGAAAAGAGAGAGTGAATTACAGAGATATGGTAAGATTTGCAAATTTATCTTCTGAATGTGCACTAATTGGAACTACTTGCTTTGTATCTTCAGTCGAACCAAGGAATATTGCAGAAGCACTGATGGATGAGTTTTGGATTAATGCAATGCATTAAGAGCTGAATCAGTTCATCAGGAATGATGTATGGTACTTAGTTCCTAGACCAAGTCATGTAGATGTGATAGGAACTAAGTGGAGCTTCAAAAACAAAACTGATGAAAAAGGTACAGTTTTTAGAAATAAGGCTAGGTTAGTAGCACAAGGTTATACTCAGATTGAAGGTATAGATTTTGATGAAACCTTTGCTCCAGTAGCTAGAATTGAATCTATTAGGTTACTTCTTGCTATAGCATGTTTTCTTAAAATCAAACTGTATCAGATGGATATCAAAAGTGCATTTCTAAATGGGGTTTTAAATGAGGAAGCATATGTAGAGCAGCCCAAGGGTTTTGAAGATTCTGCCAAGCCTAATCATGTTTTCAACCTTAAGAAGGCTCTGTATGGTCTTAAACAAGCTCCTAGAGTTTGGTATCAAAGACTCACTGACTTCTTACTTGAAATACAGTTTAACAGAGGAGAGGCAGACAGAACTCTATTTGTTAGAAGAACAAATAACCATATCATTATTGTACAGATATATGTTGATGATATTGTTTTTGGTTCTACCTGTGCTAACCTTTTACAGTCTTTTCTAGATTCTATGTCTCACACTTTTGAAATGAGCATGGTAGGAGAGTTGAATTACTTCCCAGGACTCCAAATCAAACAGACAGGTGTAGGAATTTTTGTAAATCAAAAGAAGTATGCTCTCAATCTGGTCAAAAGGTTTGAGTTGGAGTCAGCCAAGCACATGAAAACTCCAATGGGTTCAAGTCAAAAACTGTCCAAGGACGATGTTGCTGAAGATGTTGACATCACCCTATACAGAAGCATGATTGGAAGCCTTCTGTATCTAACTGCAAGCAGACCTGATATTATGTTTAGTGTTTGTGTGTGTGCCAGGTATCAAGCTAATCCCAAAGTCACTCATCTTAAAGCTGTGAAGAGGATTATTAGGTATGTTGCAGGTACAGTAGACTTAGGTATTCAGTTTTTCAATGACACTAATACAAATTTGATAGGTTTTAGTGATTCTGATTGGGCTGGGGATATTAGTGACAGAAAAAGCACTTCAGGTGCATGTTTGTTTTTGGGGAATAATCTAGTTTCATGGTTTAGTAGAAAGCAAAATTGTGTATCTCTTTCAACAGCTGAATCAAAATATGTAGCTGCTGGAGGATGTTGTGGTCAACTAATTTGGATGAAACAAATGTTGGGGGATTATGGGTTAACCAGTGACACCCTGACCATATATTGTGATAATTCAAGTGCTATTGATATTTCAAAAAATCATGTTCAACACTCACGAACTAAACACATAGATATTAAACATCATTTTATTCGTGATATAGTTGAGAAAAATATAGTGTGCTTAAAGTACATTCCTACAAAAGATCAGCTGGCTGACATCTTTACTAAGGCATTAGATTATGAGAGGTTTTCTAAACTTAGGAAATCTCTTGGGATGTGTACTCAATAAACATGTCCTGAAATATGTTGCAGCACCTCATCCAATATCTTAAGCTGCAACATAATTTATTGAAGCTTAGTTTCTTTAAATAATGACTTCACTGTGATAGATTATTCTCTAAATAAGTAACTGGAAGTCTTTCACCTTGAAACGTGATCATGCTTCATGTAAACATTCAGAGAACAATTATAATCACATAAGTCAAACTCCTCTATTTTGATAGTCATATCTTAGTAACTCAGGAACCTTCAAACTGAACACTTGATCATGTTCCAGGTGAATTGTTTGACTTGAAAATAAGAGTTTTATTTAACCAAAAAAAAAAAAATTATATATATATATATATATATATATATATATATATATATATATATATATATATATATATATATATATAATAAAATCTATGCCTGTTAGCTCATTTTTTTTCTCACACTATTAATCATTAATAGATGTGTTTTCTATTTTTGTGAAAATTTCGTGAGTGCTACTGTTGCTATTTTTATTATTATTTTATTTATTATTGAATTATCACTATTTATATGGGTCATGGGGTTCATGGGTTAGTCTTTTATCTTCCACTAAGTCCACTCCTTATTGTGCCATGTGTCACGTTTTGCTTTAAACTGCCAAATAAACCTTTATTCTCCTTAATCACATTTTCTCCAAGAAAAACGCACACCACTTCTTCACCTTCTCCACTTCAATTTTTTTTCAGCAAAAATTAGGGCTTATAAATTTCGTGTTTCTTCTTTCGAAAATTCACACTCAAAAATCAAAAGCACAAGAAGCAATTTTTCTTTATTTACTGTATCATGGCATCTCCTCCTAGAAATCCTCTTCCAGCCGTTGGTGATGTCCACAACGATGCTGCAGCACCTGAACCAGCAGACCCTAATCTAGCCATCATCGTTCATCCTGTCAACTTTGAAGCCATGCCGATCAGCTTCATTGGGCCCGGCGACGAGCTGAATCTGATTGACCCAGACGTTTTTTCAGAACCCGGGTCCCTCTTCCACTCCAGGAAGGTTTCCTACTCGCCGTCCAAGCGCATGAATCCCTTCCCAGATCTGAATGCTACTGGGTCACAACGCCGAATGGGAGGAAATTCTCACAGCAGAGGCAAAAGAGGTGGAAGAAGAGGCGGCAGAGACATGAGGAAATTCGGCACAACAGAGACCAAATCCCCCAAGAGGTCTATATTTGGTTGATGAAGAAACAGATGATAAGAAGGAGATCCTATCTTTGCAGAACCAGAAGCCCAAGTTCTCTCCTAAAGCTCCACTGAGTCATCCTCCAAAGACTCACCTGCACCAGCATCAACTCAGGGGGAGACATCTCAGCCTAACATGGCAGCAACAACTTCTCAACACCCTGTTTTTGAAGATGTTGCTGCACATGTTCCAGAAGATGCTGCTGCACCCACTGTCTCAGCCAATGTCCCTCAGAGTGCTGCTGAGGATGCTGCTCCTTACCAGGATGAAGAAATGCCTGATTTTTCTGGGATGTCTTCTGCCGAGCATGTTGACATTCCCACTGTTGATGCTCAGGATTTCACTACCACTGAAGAAACACCCTCAGCACAACATGCAGACCCTCTGGAAACTCTGGCAGAAGCAGCTGTTCAAGTGGATGCATCACCTCCTCAGGCTGAAGAACCAGAGAAAAGTGATGACAGCTGGGAGGTTCCCCTTGCCTCTTTTCGCAAAAATTTGCCCTCCACAGAGTCAGACAGTGACTCTTCTGGAGAATCCTCTCAGAAGGAAGAAGATGCTGCCCCACCTGTTGCATCACCTGAGCCAGCATACATTCCAGATGAGCTTGAAGACTCAGAAGCTGAAGAATCCTCAGAGGAAGAAGAGCCAGATTTGGATGGGAAGGATTTGTCAACTCCTTTTGAGGTAAACAATGCCTTCAGTCCTACCTTTTATTTTGAATCTGATTCAAATTTGAGTCCTCAAATCATAAATTGTCAATTCATTGAGGAAAATAAAATTTCCAAGGATGAGTTTGATAGGCATAGGATCACTACTTTTCTTGATCAAAGAAAAATCCTTAGTCTAGTTGAGGTTGCCTGTCCTTATAATCCTTCTGTTGTGAAGGAATTTTTATGCCAATTTACAAAATTTTTTTTAAAGAAAAATTCTCCAAACTTTGGAAAAGTTTTTGTGCGAATCAATTTTCTCTTTTTCTCCCAAAATTATCAACTCTCATTTACAAACTCCTACTGTGATTGATGAAGATAATTATGGTGATTTTACTGAAGTCTGTAAAACTCTTTCTGGCAATCGTTTTAAATCCTTCTCTCATCTACTTCATTCTGCTTTCTCAAAATTTGGGCCAAGATGAATCAAAATATCTTCACACTCCACTTGGCATGATAATTGTTTTTCAAAATTTTCTCAAAGCTCCTCATGTCCAAGATTTTCCCTGGAATGGAGATAATTTCCTCTCGACTGAATCAGGCCAAAATAATCTTGGTAATGAAGGTGTTGCTCCTCATGTTGACAACATCCCTGACATCCTTATTTCTGTTTCTCGAGATTTTTTGTTAAAACAGCTTACTCACTCGCTAGTTCAGATCACCTATCATCAATGCATGGTGGAAATGCTTCAGAGGGCACTTTCTGATCAAAAAAGGGGAGAACAAGCTGGTCATGAAGTTGAAGCAGGGTGAAGCTGAAGGAGCAGAGGAAAGTAGTGGATCCAGTACTAGTGATGGACGAACAGCAGCTGATACTGAGGAGACTTTGGATTGCACTATTTTGTTATTTGCTATATTGGTTATCATATTCAGGGGGAGTTCAAGCAATGACTCAGGGGGAGTTAAGCTAAAATTTAGTTTTGATCAGAAAGTTAAAAAGGGGGAGTTTGAAACACGTGGATTATTTCCACATTTTGTTTTTAACTTTCCTATTTTCTAACTAAATTTTAATTATTAAATAAGTAGTGCTTAGTGGGTTAAGTATAGTACTTAGTGGGTTAAGTAGTGCTTAGTGGATTAAATTGTGGATTTTATCTTAACTTCTAAACTAACCCACTAACCCATGTTCTTGAGTGCTCTTGTAGTTGGTTTTCTTGCAGATCATGGGCTGAGGAGTGGAAGCTTGAAATGTCTATAAATACCGATTTCAATACTCAAGGAAATGACGGATTCTACGAAATAAACACCGAGAGCTGAAAAGATTACATGAGTGTTTTAGTGTGTTTTTAGAATCAGTTGGTTGTACACCTCATGAGTACAATCTTTACGTACTCCTCATGAGTACATTCTTTACGTACTTCTCATAAGTACATTCTTTGTAGTCTAGATTGTTTAGTATATATGTTTCTAGACTTGGTTGTAAGAATGATCAAGATAGTGATTCATTCATAAGTTCTTTACGTACTCCTCACGAGTACATTCTTTGAAATCTAGAATTTTTAATATTTCTCTTTTTGTATCTAGATTTGATTGTAAGAATGATCATGAGAATGATTCATTCATAAGGAAGAAGTTTCCGCACTTCTTCTGTTTGTATTCTTGGAATACTGTTTTTAATATATATTTTTCCGTCATGTAAAGGGCAAGTTCACAAGTCTTTACTTGTGAACATTTTTAAATCTGAGTATTGCCTATTCATCTCTATATTTCCGCTGCATGTTTTCTCAAGTGTCATAACACTTCAGATAACATCTCTGTCTTAAACGAATTCGGGACCATAAATTCTTTCACAATGCCGCATATGATTGTCCTATATATATATAGTGTAGTAAAAGTAGGACATAATTAAAAACGCACGACCATTGTTAAGTGTAGATTTTACGCTTAATACGTTTACTTTACGTGTATCTTTAGTTTAGATTTAATTATATTTGTGCTTTAATTGATTGAATTTTTGTTTTATAGGTGAAAAACGAGAATTAGGTGTTCATGAAGGAAAAAATATCAAAAAGAAAAGAAAAAGTTGCAAATAAGGAAATAAATCAAATTGGAAGAAGGAATCTCGCCACAGCTTTGGCAGTGTCCACCATTTCGAGTATATCTCTCTCATACGAACTCCAAAGCAGCTGATTTTGGTGGCATTGGAAAGCTAATTTCAAGGGCTATAATTCTTATTCACGCAACAGTCCAAAATTCGGACTCCAACATGGCGAAAATTGAAGAACAAATCCTGTTGGGGGAAGTGGCGGAAATTGATTTATATTAGGTTTCCACTACATCCTTATCAAGAAAAGCCTATAAAAGCAACAAGTCTCTACACCATAAGCACGAAATTATACACCACAAAACGCGAGGAACGAAGACTAAAGCATAGTTTTTCTTATTTAATTTATTTATTTTATTTTCTTTATCATAAGAATCACGAGTAGCTAAGTCTTTATTTCTAGGATTTTATTTGGAACCCTATGTGGGATTTATGAACCATTTTCTATGATTTTATGCAAGTTTTAATTCCGGATTATTTATTCTATTTGTTTTATTAAGGGATGAACTTGATCACCTTATGTACTTTTATGTTATTGTTAATCGCATGAATCGGAAGATCGAGTTAATAATTAGAACTGTGGTAGAAGAACTTTTGTGAAATTTACATAGGAATGTAGTTAATCTCTTAGGTAGTCATTATTGATATTTGTGTTTAATGATGTGTTCTCGAATTAATTGTGTAGGAATACAGTAATTGAATCTAGAGTATTAGAATCGTAATACACGCGGAAGATGGTTATGATTAAATTAGCATCTCAGGTTAATAATCCGGGTTAATTGCTTGCATAATGGAAAGAATTGGGGGAGTAATAATCAAATAGGGGGGAAGAATAAAATCTTAGGCTCGTTTAATTTGATTAAATATTCTTTTTTATTTGTTTCTTGCTTTTGTCCTTTTAATTTGTTTTAGTTAATTTAGTATAATTGTTTATCTTTCGACTGTGTAGGGTGGGCTTGATAACAATTGGTAGAATTTAGCGTCTAGGATTATATAATTAAATATTCTCTGTGGGATCAATACTTGGACTTAAAAATCCACTTTATTACTTGTACGATATGTGCACTTGCGTGTAGGTTATCCACCAACAAGTTTTTGGCGCCGTTGTCGGGGAGTATTTTAATTATTTATTTTATTGTAGCTCTAAATTTGAATAATTTTTACAATTCACCCAAATTATTTTTTTTTTATTTTTGTTTTTCGTTTTAATTTTTTTTAATATTTTTTTTTTCTTTGGTTACATGTCATGTTACAATTTTCGCGCAACTCAAACGGGATATGAATGGCTTCCGTCTAGCGAATACCTCCAAAATATTTATGATATGCCATCACTTTATTCAATATATGGTGGAGATCATTACACTAACCAATGTTGGTATGCACCGAAAGCGAATAATTTCATAGATAATACCAACGGCGGTTATTGGAACACATACACTAACACGCCACGAGAACCCACTGTTCAGGAGTTCTTATTTGAACTCCATCCTTGAAAATTTTATGAAATCCACTCAAGCATTTATCCAAAGACTGGAGATACAGTTGGAAGAATTCAAGCTCCAGAGGTCTCTTGAAAATATTTCAGACGATATCGATAATGGTTGCAACAAAGAAAATCCGTCTGAAACTTGTAATGAGAAAAATCCTTTAGACCTAGAAAATAGTGTCGATGAGAAGGAAAACAAACTTACGAAGACGCTTAAGGATGATGAATATCAGAATGCAATCGAGCTAAACTCCAAAGATGTCTCGGAACAAGAGAAGAAGGAGATGGATGTGGTTAGTGCAAATATATATTCAAATTGAGGATCTTATCATTGTTCCGGACGTGGCTTTGAAGGAATCAATAGAGGTTGATAACAAGGCGAATGTGTTTGAAGTGGAGGTTATACGCAGACTTGAGATTTTTGTGTACCGATTTGAGGGAGCGGGTGACGAAGATCCCATGTTGGCTTCGTACCGATTGATTACAACCAAGAAAGATTACAAGCTAAAGTGGACCCTGACATGTTGCAATCCAATCCCTGTATCGGTTGCAATTGAAGTGAAAAAGCTCATGGATGGATGCACAATCTACAAGACTTTGGATTGGACATAACAATTTCAAGAAACAAAGTCCGGCTGAAGACTTAAAATTTAGCGCTTCTCAGGAGGCAACCCGAGCATTTATCGTTTTTTTTGTTCTCATATTTTTCGTATTTTTTGTTGTTTTTTTTAATTTTTTTAGAATATATATAAGCTTTCAATCTAATAATTTAATCAAGCAAAAACGCCAGACGGCCGTCCGAAAATCAAGCCAAAACCCCAGACAGCCTTCTGGAGAAGTTACAATGAGTTGTGAACCTTTTGGAATTGAGACGGCCGTCCCAAAATAGTGCAAAATTTGAGACGGCCGTCCGGAACACCCCTAGAATTTTTCTTTTATTTCCGAAAAAAAAAACAATATATATATATATATATATATATATATATATATATATATATATATATATATATAGTTTGCTTGGAAGAGGAAGAGATGGTGAAGTGCAACACGTGAAGGACGTTTCGACTAATCAAAGGTGTATTCCTTCGTTTTAATTACATTGAGGACAATGTAAATTTTAAGTTTGGGGGTGGAAAAACACTTTTTATGTGTTTTATATGTTTTAGATTGCATGCTTTAAGATTTTTCTTTTTCTTTTCTTTTTAGTTGTTTTTGTTTATTTATTGTTTTCTTTAAAATAAAATAAAAATTGCTTGAGTCGAATGCATCGATGAGTTATAATGATGAGAGATGATCAATGTTTGATGATGAGATTGCTTGTTTTGTGTGATAAGGATTATATATTTGTTTAGCTTTCGATTCAATAGAACTTAGAAACAAATCATTGCCAGGAATCACACTTTGTGCATTGCTTTGGTTGAATATTTTGTATTTTAAATTTGGAATTAATTTGTGCTAGATCATGCTATGTTGGGTTTTAAAACTCACTTTAGGAAATCTATGATACGAAGTATTGAGTAGTGAGTGATTTGGGCCTTCTTTGAACCGTTTGAGCCTTTCAAGCCGACCTTTTTTATCGAAATTATCCTTAGAACCTTGATTTGAGCCTCGGAGGAAAGGTGTTCTTTCTTTTAGCCAAAGTGAATAAGGTGTTCTCTCTCTCTCTCTCTCTCTCTCTCTCTCTATATATATATATATATATATATATATATATATATATATATATATATATATATATATATATATATATATATATATATATATATATAAAGAAGAAGAGACTAGAATGGTGAAATAAGGACTAGTTGTTGAATTGTTTTGAAGGACTAGTTGTTGAATTGTTTTGAAAGCTCGATCCATTTTGAACTCTTAAGAATTGAATTTATTAAAGTCCTTAGAGGTGAATTCATTGTTTCAAACGCCTATTTCAGTAGAAGAAAAGAAGCTGCAGCAACAAGAGAGAGACAGAGAGAGAGAGAGAGAGAGAGAGAGAGAGAGAGAGAGAGAGAGACCGAAAATTATCTGCGGCTTTTGATTGGATGAAGAGAGTACAGCGGACGCGTAATTCCTCCTCACTGATTACGCCCGTTGCAGCAAGCTCTTCGCGATCGCCTCCTTGGTCGAGAGTCGATGGGGCGGTGGTTGATCTGCCTAATTGGGCCGGTCCAATGAGCTTACAATTTCTTAACTTATTGGGTCACGAGCCCAATTTCGAAAACCACTACAACGGAGGTCTTATCACTTTCAAATAAAATTTGGGTCCGACAATTACAATCAATTAATATCAGCCCGACAAGCTCAGTATAAGTAAAGGTTATAATTCATTTTTCAGCAATTCAACTCTCTGAATTCCCTCTACAACCCCTCCCCTACTTCCCCTCGTAATGACTTGAATTACTAAAAAAAAAAAAAAAACTCTCTACAACCTTAGCAATCAACATGTCTAACTTGAGCGTCAGAGGGGTTTCCGTCGGATCAATCCAGACAAAGTTTACGTGTTCTCTAATCGCAGGTATCTTTGGATCATCAAGCTTGTGAGCCAGTGATTCACTTTGATCTTCCAGCTCATCCTACTTCAACTACATCAGGTGATCTATCTCTAGCATCATCATTATGGCGCCGTCTGTGGGAAGGTAGACGAGATCACGTAGCAGGATGACCCTGAGACATCAACTCAAGGGGAGCGTGACACTGTTACCAACCTCCCACCTAGTGGAGGCTCTTGCTTGCCACTTCCAGCTTCTCGTGTTCAGAACCAACCACGAGACCCTCCTCGTCATATTTCACTAGATCCTCAATAAGATCCACTTCTCCCGATCCTCGCACGGTTCAGATAACCGAGGAGGCCCTTCAACATATGATCGCAGAAGCTTCTACTCGCGTTGTCGCTGAAGTTGTGGCACAATACATCGCCACAACGGGAGCTAACGCTCCTCTGGCGGCTCCACCCGTGGCATAACCACCGCCACAGAATAGCGAACACCGAGTAAATTTGTCGTCAACATCCACTTCGGACCCTAGGTTCCGAATGCAACAATCTACTCATCACCAAGAGGCATGACCCAGGCAGTAGCGCCCGTGTTCACCTCGGAGAGGTAATGGCTCTTCCATGCGAGCTCCTCCACACAATGGTAGAGACGATGTAGTCAATAGTCGGGTATCTCGTTCGAATCCCGTTCCCCACATAGACAACCCTAGTGGTGAAATAGTGACATCTCCAATAAGGCGTAGCCCCTTCACTGTTGCCATACTCACTGAGACACTGCCACCTGGAGTAAAAGCATCAGGTCTACCACAGTTCGATGGAACTGATGACCCACATGAGCACGTAGAGAAATTCTACGCCATAGCGGAGCTATATGGCGTTACTAATACGGCGTTGTGGAAAATGTTCCGCATAACACTCTTCAAACGAGACTTGAACTGGTCCAACTCGTTGCCCATTGGGTCCATTGAAGCCTTTTCCCAACTGTCGGATCGCTTCACCAACCAGTTCGTTATCAATAAGAAGTACGCTAAGACTCCCGCGTACCACTTCGGTATCTCTCAGAAAGAGGACGAGTCCCTCCGCCACTACATTAAACGATTTGTGGAGCCAGTTCACGAAGTCCCCAACATGGGAGAAGACATTCTTTCAGAAATTCCTCTTCGGGCCTCGCTCCTCCGAAGAGAAAAAGAGAAGATGATCGCCCTAACATCCAACGACGAGATGGCCAATCTTCTTCCTCATACAGGCAATCTTCCATTTGCCATATCTCGTAGTCGTACCAGGCAGCTATGGCCAGCAAAATCCTAATGGACTTCAGCATCGCGACTGGCAAAAAGGTTTCCTCATAGTCAACACCTTGCCTTTGAGTATATCCTTTTGCTACCAATCTAGCTTTATAGGTCGATACCTTTCCATCCACTCCAATTTTCTTCTTATAGATCCACTTGCAGCCTATGAGAATAATTCCCTTAGGTGGATCTACCATGGTCCACACCTTGTTGGAGTACATGGAGTCCATTTCGGATTTCATGGCAGTTAGCCAATGTCCCATGTCCGCATCCGATACGGCCTCATTGTATGTTCTTGGTTCTTGTCCATGACTAACATGATCTTCATCATTTCGAGGAGGAATAACCTATCCGGCATTTTCCGAACTCTTTCGGATCTACGTACCGTAGATACAATAGGTATATTAGTGGATTGTTGTATTGGTTCGATTACTTGTTCTTGCGCTTAAACTTCACTTTGCGGTTCTTGAACTACTTCAAGTTCTATCATGCTGCCTTTTCTATCGGATAGAAACTCCCTTTCCAAAAAGGTGGCATTTCTCGAAACAAACGTCTTTGTTTCCTTGACATAATAGAATTCGTATCCCATTGAGTCTTCAGGATACCCCACAAAGTAGCACAAGTCGGATTTACTATCCAACTTATCTCCCACTAATCTCTTCACATAAGCGTGACAACCCCATATCCTAATATGTTTGTAGTTGGGTTTCCGGGAATGCCAAAGTTCATAAGGTGTGGATTTAACTGCTTTGGTGTTAACTCTATTAAGCAAATACCCGGCAGTGCAAAGTGCATGACCCCACAAGTATGCCGGTAAGTTCGTGAACCACATCATTGATCGAACCATATCTAATAAAGTTCTATTTCGACGTTCGGAAACTCCATTAAGTTGAGGAGTTCCAGGTGGAGTCCATTGAGATTGTATTCCATTCTCTTTTAGATAGTCAACGAACTCGATGCTCAAGTATTCTCCACCACGATGGGATCGCAACTTCTTAATACTTCACCCGAGCTGCTTCTTGATACGCGTAAAACCTACATATAAATAACCGCAAGTGTACAGTATCGCGTTTTGTAGAATAGTGAATTCCAAATATCGATCCACAGGGAATTAAGTTCCTAAATTTATCAAGTACCGTAATTATATTATCCTAAACTTTATCTAGACGGATGAAAGAATGGGGGATGGAATGAAGCTAAAAGGAAACAAAAATAAAAACAACGGTCCGCCAGGACAAAGGAAGAATTCCGACGTGTGATGGCTTCTAGGGTAAAATCCACCGGTGTACTATCGATAAAGATCTACAAATCCGAATCTAATGTCAATTCTATGTTCGCTAACCCTGACGCTAAAGTACCCTAACTCCCTTCTCCAATGTAGTTAGAGTCTACCCACAGGTCCGACGTCTCCGTTCAGAACCTGATATAAAGAGAGCATTTAGGTCAAGTCCTTAAGGGCTACCCGAGGTGCATCACGTCTCCGTTTCCACAACCCGAGCTATGTTTTCCTAAAATCAAACGAGAAATCCTCTCTCGAGTTCATTCCCATTTAGAATCAATTCAACTGTTGGCCAAACAATCGAACGCATTTAATACAGGAAAACATAAACAGAATCAAAGAACGACAAATAGATCACATATCTGGAAATCAAAATCAATATATAAAAGGTTTTATTTCCCTAAAAGAAAATGCTTAGTTCATTACAAACATAGCATCAAAATGAAGAACACGAGAAATCATAAACTGAACGTAAAGAAAAGCTTATGAACAACCCGAGTCAAAACCCTCGTCGAAGCTTCCACGAAGAACTGGCGAAAACCAAAGGAAAACCGAAGAAGAAGTCGAGAGATAATCGAGAGTTTGTCGAGATATATAAAAATGAAGAAGAGCAAAGAAAAATATCTCGTCTCGAATTCTGTGCCCAGATCGCGATACGGGAATGGTGGATCGCGATCTGGGTCCTGATCAAGAAAACCTTCTGTAAGACCCCCCAGATCGCGATACAGAAAGGCTGGATCGTGATCTAGGCTTCTACGCCAACTTCAAACACTGTTTTGACCCTTTTCTAGCCCGAATTTGACAATTTTGCATTTCACAAAACTTGTAGATCTTGACGTTAGCTTTCTCAGGCCACTTGAATAATCTGAATGGGAGGTCGTATGCAAAAGTTATGCTTGAAATACGAAACAGTGCCACAACCCGCGGTAATGCACTTTTGCACGTGTTTGGTTTGATGTTCGGCTTCGCTTCCGAAATCGTTTCGAATCGGCAAAAATAGCTTCTCTTTACCTAAAATATAAATAAAAAAAAAAACATAATATATACAAATAAAGCCGAAAACTCGGACGAACGAAGACCAAAACTCGAAGAATTGATAAGTGAAAATCATGCAAAATGAACACTTATCACACCCTCAAACTTAGATATTTACTCGTCCCGAGTAAATGAAAACAAAACTACAACAAAAAAGAACAAAAACAACTAACTACATATAGGCCACTAACATAGGGAATCACGATTGCATTTAGCATATGCAACAAGCCTTTGAACCCCTGGGTACCCCCAAAGGACGAGTTGTGTCTCGTGATAGTTTTCAGACAACACACCCACAAAGTTGCCGGATTGGTCAAAGCATTGCAATTAATTCCAAAGATAAAACGAGCTAATAAAGAATGCCGGTAAGTTCGTGAACCCCATCATTGATCGAACCATATCTAATAAAGTTCTATTTCGACGTTCGAAAACTCCATTAAGTTGAGGAGTTCCAGGTGCAGTCCATTGAGATTGTATTTCATTCTCTTTTAGATAGTCAATGAACTCGATGCTCAAGTATTCTCCACCGCGATGGGATCGCAACTTCTTAATACTTCGCTCGAGTTGCTTCTCTGCTTCGTGTCTAAAATCTTTGAACTTTTCAAATGTTTCAGACTTGTACTTCATCAAGTACACATACCCATACCTTGAATAATCGTCGGTAAAGGTAGCGAAGTAGTTGTATCCACCCTTCGCAGTAACACTTAGTGGACCACATACGTCTGTTTGGATCAAATCCAAAAGACCCTCGGCTCGTTCCATTTTCCCTTTGTAGGGTGACTTGGTCATTTTCCCTTTAAGGTAAGATTCACAAGTTTGTAGTGATTTCACGTCCTCTAAAGAGAACAAACATTCACTAACAAAATCGTTCATCCTTTTTAAAGAGACATGACCTAATCTAGCGTGCCAAATTTGTGCGGGGTTTTGATCTATCTCCTTACGTTTTGCTGATTTTCGCCTTAGGGCCCCCACTACCTTCACCCACTTCGAACTTGCTGTTTGGGAATGGAACTCTTTCCTTTCTCTTTTTTTGGGAAGAAATCTTCTTTCCAGAAGTAGCAGCAACGAGAACAAACTTTTCTTTCTTATTGGTGGACTCCAAACTGACCAACATGTTCATTAACTCATCCATTGGAGGATCTAGTTTGTTCATGTTGAAGTTCACTATGAACGATTCATAGGAACTTGGAAGAGACAACATGATCAAATCCAACGAGAGCTCGGCAGGGAGGGTGACATCGAGATTCACTAGCTCTTCAAGGAGAGTGATCATTTTGAGACAGTGCTCGTGGACCAAAGTCCCTTCGCGCAGTCTCGTCGTGATCAACTCCTTTGTAGCAGCGTACCTCGATGCCCTAATATTCTCACTATACATGCTATCGAGATGAGCCTTTATATCAAAAGCATACAAGTGAGACTCATATTTCCTCGCAAGCGCGGGCTCCATGGCGGCTATCATATAACACCTAGCATGAGTGTCATATTTCTTCCAAGATTCATAAGTTTCCTTTTCAGCATCAGTCGTTGTGGCAGGTATAGTGGCAGGAAGTCTCTCGTTTAGAACATAGAGACGCCCCTCAACGGTTAGCACAAGCTTAAGACTACGCAACCAATCTAGGTAATTAAGGCCATTGAGTTTATTGTCGAAGATTGACATTATGGGATTCTTAGACATGATTATCTGAGAGGTATAGAGAAGAGGATTATTAGAGATTCGCGTTAAATGATTGTTACAATTAAATGTTTGGCTTTATGTTATTTAATTGTTCTCCTACTAATTTTATCGAGTTCCACTTCCGTATAGTAGATAAATGAGAAAACTGATTTTTCTTAATGGGCTTGAGGTCCAATAGACAAATATAACCCGTAGTTAATCTAGCCCGATATATTTGCCCAAAGGTAGATCACAATCAATCATATCCACAATATGACCCTAAATTAATTTTCCTCACACTTGATAATGATCTAAGTTAATCTCGCGACTTCAAAATCTTCGTGTGTCAAGTCTAACCTACCAATCAAAGATGCTCATAGAACTTGATTATGTCAAACTAATATAGTCCCTAGTTAATCTAGCCGACCACGTTAATCTAGCATAACCCTTTTCTATGGCTACCTTCATCGTTATGTCAATTGAATTACAACTAACTTTACCATAGCATTCCCCGCTAACACGTCTTACTGCACTACAGTAAAGGGCTACACATAATTCAACAGTTGGCAGAAGGAAAGAAAAATTCAACAGATTGGTTTTTCTTTATAGCTTGAAATAATTCTTAATTTGATTAAGAATGAGGGATTTTTATTAAAAGTTTTTTCTCATCAGAAAGTTCGGATTGGTCTATGTTATTCCTACATCTATGTTCTCTAAAGGTATATGGAAACACATATTGTCCTAAGAGGAACATTCGACCTAACTACATAATTAATTACACTAATTAATTATCGGGTTTTTCAAAATAATTGTAGAACTTCAATTAGCATAAATCAATCAAATAATGTTGATGTACTATTAATTAAGTTGAACTATAATCAATATTATATGTGTGTTCCATTAATTGAAATCAATTTAACAATTTAAATTAATTAACTAATCTAACACCTATTTACTAAGATAGATGATTGTTGACTCAATTATCTAATTGGGATTAATTGAAAATAATTTTCCGAAAATTAAAATCAATTTCTTTTAAGTTTAATTTTAGAAATCTGAAATAATTTTTTTTTTTTTTTTCTAGTGAACCGGTTCAGCCCGACCGGTCTGACCGGTTCGGACCGAAACGGTCCGGTTCTGTCCGGTCCAGTTGACCCAAATCAGTGAGCCGGGTCAGTCGGACCGAGAACCGGTCTGACCGACCCAAATCCACGTGGATTCGGTTAATTGGATCGCACACAACCATCGAACCGGCCGGTTCGACCGGTCCGATCCGAACAATTAAAAACCGATGTTTTAAAAATAATTTCAGATCCTATTTTCCAATTTTAAACAATTTTAAAGCTGGAAAAATTCTAAACAATATTTCAAAAATATTTTAAACTCTCGAAAAACTCCCAATTACATAATACAACAATCGCTACTTTAATAAATTGAACATGCATAAAATCATAGCATATTAAAAACGTAATTAATCGCGCAACTAGCTCTGATACCACTGTTGGGAATGAGACACGTGTACGCAGCGGAAAACAAAAATTTTACGCGATTTAAACATATTTAAAACACATAAACACATGCCCGATAATTGAAAATAATTAATTGCGTACCTTTGCGCTTCCAATGAAATTAAAAACAACATACATGTTGAATTACTTAATCGAAATTAAATCAATTAGCATGCTCGCGTTTAAATCAAATAATCATGCTCGCAATAATAAAAACAATTTCATGTAGCACATAAAATCATACAAGTTTCTTATTAAAACGAACATGCATATATTAATTTAAAAGAAACCGAATCGAACGACAATGGATTCGAAACTTTACCTCTTGAAGCGTGAGGTAGGTGCACTAAGCGAAGCTAGATTGCCACGGAAACCAATCCGTGCAATCCGGGGCAGCAACGGCGAAACGCCAGCATCGGCTAGGCGAGCTATGACGGCGCGTGTGGCTCACGCGCTGTCTTCAGGCGGTGGGGTTGCGTGCGACATCGGCTCGTAGGGCTACTCCTCGATTCTTCGATCTTCGGTCTTCGGTCTTCCTCCTCTCGGATTTCACCTCGTATACTTATATCTACTAAAACGTGGCACTATACACGAAGTAGTTAGAATAAAACGGGAAGAATAAAAGGAAAAATATCTACTACGATTAATCGGCCAAGGGGAGGTCGATTCCGGCGAACGAACGACGGTGTTGGCCGGGGGGGGGGGGGCGGCCGAGAGAGGGAGCGACTAGGGTTAGGTTCCGTGTGTTGTGTGTGTTTAAGACCTATAAATCACGTATTTATAGTGTCTTGCATAATACCCTAACGGGCTTAAGTTGGGCCGGGCCCAACAGCTTAAGTTCGTTAGTTCTTTTACTTGCTCGTCTCTCTCAATTCGATGATCGAAAAATTGTAACAATTACATTTTCGGATTCATTATAATGTCCTCGTTATTACGAGTGCCGATTCTCAATTTCCAACTTTCTAAAAGTGGAAACCCTAATTCAGTGCACTTTCTAAATTTGGAAACTTCCCGATTTAGAAAGTCCACTAAGATGTTCACCTATTCTTTTCCTTTTCTTATTCTCATTCATAATTCCAAATTACGAATGTTGGACCCAATCATATTGACTTCCAATCATGCAAAGATAAACCATTTTTACCTTTGACCGTTTATTCAAAGATCTCATGTGCACGAGCAGTATGACCCTCGATGGTTCAGGTGTAAGCTAGCCGTGGACCCAAAACCCTTTGTGGTCAAAACTCGTCCCTTAGAGTTACGATTAAGATGAAGCTCGTTTCACCTTATCACCCAACGAATCAAGATTGGCGTCTAGCAACTACGCGTCATGATTCCCTAGATACAAATGAAGTGCCTGCAAGAACCTTCTGATATAGTTAGCGTACAGTACGATCCCTTCGATTCATATGTCCCGATTGAACTAGAGGCATTGGTTCATCGAGACCTCTTTATTTGTCCAATGACCGTGCGATCGTTCTAAGTGTTGTAATCGTTACGTGCATGACTTAGAGAATCAAATTCTCTAATCATCACTTAGTCAGCTCTAGCCAAAGACTTAGAGAGATTACAAACTGTAAGAACACACAGGACATCCAAGACTATTCTAGCGATTGAATCCCCGACTACAATGCACAGACCTCCCACTAGATTTCGGACTACACGAACACTGGCCCTTGGGGTGGTCCTCGGTGGAACTCAGGGACAGGTCACGATACAGCTCGTCCTCTAGTGATGTCACGGTGATGTCTAGGTCATAAGAACTAATGGTATACAACTATACCATAGATATCTCTACTTGATTATTGGGAACCACTTAGAGATTTCTAGGGTGAGGGAGTTCAGTGAACTCGTCAACTTACGAGCACCCACTTACGCATGGCGATATCACAATACCGTTTACTGATGAGATGCAGTACACATACACTAAGTGCTAGTCTCTTAATGGGAAAGGCCGATTAACCCTTCGACTAGGAACACGTTTGACAGTTATAATACTTAAGTAAATATCTCATGATCCTAACGATCAATTACTAGTACTTGTAATAACTGTAAGGACTATATCTATGCTTGTGAAAAAGGGACAAAGATATAGAATGCCAAGGTGTTTTATCATTAATAAGAAAAAGGTTTGTTTATTACCATAATAAATATGAAAGACCACAGCCACAAGTTGGCTTGTTGGTCACCTACTCTAACAGGTCCAAGTGAAGCTCACAACTACGCCTTGGTAGTCACTGCGTATGTGGCCAACTTCTTGATTAAGAAGATACTTGTCGACAGTGAAATTCAGCCGATATTATGTTTCTCCACACTTTTGAGCAACTTGGCATAGACAACGCTCAATTCACTTCTGTCAACACACTACTTACCGGATTCGCTGGAGAGGTCATGTCATCCATGTGAGAGGTGACATTACCCATCTCATTGGGCAATAACCCATGTCGAGTGACGAAGATGGTGAAATTCCTCATCGTCAATATGCCGTCTCCCTACAACGTCATTCTAGGGAGACCAACGGTTAATGTGTTCAAGGCGATCCCTTCCACCTTCCACTTGAAAATAAAAATTCCCAACTTCTCACGGGATAGGGGAGGTACTCTAATACCAACGTCTCGCTTGCGAGTGCTACGCAAAGGCTCTGCGCGAGCCAACCAAAAATCCTAAACCATCAGGCGGGGGAAATGACACTCCAAACCACATAAAACGAAAGTGGGTTAATGCTATCACCGAGATGGACAAAGAGATCCTGATCAGCATGCCAGATGACAGCACCAAGCTAGTAGATGGTCAAAGAACTTAAAATCGTGGAGTTGATCCCCGGGGACAAATCTAAACTCATACGCATCGGATCCGATTTGGACCAAGCGCTGGTGGATCAACTTGTTAGTTTCCTTTGATACGACGAGGATGTAAGCTAGTCATAGGCCTACAACATATTGTGATTCAAACTCGTCCCTAGAGTTATAATTAAGATGAAGCTAGTTTCAACTTAATTGCCCAACGAATCAAGATTGGTGCCTAGCAACTACGCATCATGATTCCCTAGATACAAATGAAATGTCTGTAAGAACCGTATGATATAGTTCACGTACCAGTACGATCCCTTCGATTCATATATCTCGATTAAACTAGAGGCATTGATTCACCGAGACCTCTTTATGAGTTCAATAATTGTGTTGACGTTCTTGAATATATAATCCTTCGTATTTGACTTAGAGATACCTATTTCTCTAATCATGACACTTTCAGTTGAGGCCACAAACTTCATGGATTATGAATCGTAAGAACACACCGGATATCCATGACTGATCAAGTGCCTCAATCCTTTTACTACAATGCACATAACTCGCACTAGATGTTGGACTGCACGGACACTGCCCATGGAGCGGTCATCGGTGGGTTTCAAGGACAGGTCACGATACAGTTGGTCCTCTAGTGAAGTCACGGTGATGCATGTCTGAAGGATTAATGGTGTACAACTATATCATAGAAACCTCTACTCGATTATTGGGAACCACTTAGAGATCTCTAGATTGAGGGGGTTCAGTGAACTCATAAACTTATGAGCACCCACTTATGTATGCCGATGTCACAACCATTGACTGATGCGACGCAGTACACATACACTAAGTGCTAGTCTCATGGGAAATACCGATATCCTCATTAGTGGTGTAGCCCGTTGTCTAAGAACTACGTTTAACATTTACTATACTTAAATAATCTCATGATTCTACTAAATTTATTTATAATAATTAAGTAAATGTAAGCACTATATATATCTGTCAAACAACAGATATAGAATGCCAAAAGGTATTTATCATTAATATGAAATAGACTATTTACGAGTAGCGTGGGAAATCACAAAATTAGTTGGCTCTTCGGTCACCTACTCTAACATCTACAACATTTGCAATCCACACACACACGTCTGACTTGAGTGTCGGAGGGGTTTCCGCCAGATCAACCCCGACTTAGTTTACGTGTTCCCTGATCGCAGGTATTTCGGGATCATCAAGCTCGTGAGCCAGTGATTCATTTTACTCTTCCAACTCATCCTACTTCAATTACATCAGGTGATCAATCTCTAGCATCACCAGTGGTGTATAAGCTTTAAGAAAGAGGCGGCGGCGACTTCGTCGTCGGAGTGAGAGGTGGGAGGAGAGAGACAAAAATAGCGGGGCTGGCGTACAAGTGGGCCCGAGGCAGCATGTGGAAATTAGATGGTAAAAGAAAAGGAAAAAAGTTGTGGCCCCACAGGACGGTCATCTGCAATCGTGCAGGGTGAAAAGAAAAGGAGAAAGGGAAAATATTTGTACAGAAAAACAGGATAAATACAATAAATCGACACCGTTTTACAGGCGGAAGTAAAAAAAGAAAAGGGATAGAAAATTTGAGCGGGGAGCTGGAGAAAGTTATGTAAAATATACTAGTCATTATTGTGTTTATATTGCAATCAAACCCGGGGCCGTCCCGACAAAAGGGGCCTAGGAAAGTTTTAAGAATTTTTAAAAATGGGGACCTATTTGTCTTGTATAAAAACTCGAGGTTCGGAACAGAATTTTTGAAAGTAATCATAAAAATATTATTGAACAAATAAATATATATAACATTTTTTTAATATAATAAATAGAATATAATATATTTCAACTTGCTCGAAACTCTTGTAAATTAGAGATGAACAATGTAAATTATTAATAAAAACGTATAAGATTGCTAGAAAAAAAGTTGAAAATATTTAAATAGATTAAAAATTGATAGAAGAAGTCAAAATATATCTAACTAGTTATAAGTGATATAGGACATTTCATTTTCCCATCAAATGCAAGAATAAGTGTAAAAAATTCACACAAAATACTTAAACTATGTAGATAATATAGTTATGGTTCAAATTGTTGAACTATTTATATCTTTTAAATACCATTTAATACCATAACTGTATATATAAATAGTACAAAAGATTATTTGGGTGCCCCTATTTTTTTCCTAACACTCAGGGTCTGTGGCTACCGACTCTCTCGCCTCGCCTACACTCAGAACCAACCATGCATAGGGACTCGTGATTGGCCCGGCTGTACATAATTAAGACCCGAATAGCTACCAACCGGACAAGTGATATTCGATAATACATTCGAAGATAGAGTCCCGAAAGGCCTTACACCAGGTATAAGTTGCTGTTGTTAACCAAATATAGGCTGAAATAATAAAAATGGATAAATGTTAAACATTATATTTGAATATTGCACTAGAAAATATTTTTATTTTATTTTTTTAATTAGAAAATAAAAGATGTTACCAAAGCGTAAGGATGAATAGCAGGTGGAGCATGTCCATAGAAGATGTTTTGGCCTACAAACGGACTAATCGCAGCGCTGACTGTCGGTGAATTTGTACGTGGCCGTCGATTGTTAAAAAGGAACTGATAAATATGGCAAAAAACAACGTCGTTAGTAGTCCACAAAAATATTAGATAAAAACTGTAAATTAAATAAATAAGGGGTATTGTTTAGTGAAAATGCTTCTTGCAAAAATATATAACTAAAAAAAATACCTGCATTCGTGCTTTTCGATCTTCTTTCTTTTCTGCGATGGCAACGTAAACGGGCTTCCCATTTACCATTTTGTCATTCATTTCTGAAATCTGTTGTTGAGTGTAGATTTTACGCTAAATACATGTACTTTACGTGGATCTTTTGTTTAGATTTAATTATATTCGTGCTTTAATTGATTGTGGATCTTTTGTTTAGATTTAATTATATTCGTGCTTTAATTGATTGATTTTGTGTTTTATAGGTGAAAACGAGAATTATGTGTCCATGAAGGAAAAAAAGATCAAAAAGAAAGGAAAAAGTTGCAAATAAGGAAATGATCAAATTGGAAGAAGGAATTTCGCCACAGCTTTGGCAGTGTCCACCATTGTGAGCATATCTCTCTCATACGAACTCCAAATCAGCTGATTTTGGGGGCATTGGAAAGCTAATTTCAAGGGCTACAATTCTTATTTGCGAAATATTCCAAAATTCGGACTCCAACATGGCGAAAATAGAAGAACAAATACTGATGGGGGAAAGTGGCGGAAATTGATTCCTATTAGATTTCCACTACTTCCTAATCAAGAAAAGCATATAAAAGCAACAAGTCTCTACACCATAAGCACGAAATTTTACACCACAAAAGGCGAATAACGAAGATCAACGAAGACTCAAGCATAGTTTTTATTATTTATTTTATTTATTCTATTTTGTTTATCATAAGAATTACGAGTAGCTAAGTTTTTAATCTAGGATTTTATTCGAACCCTATGTCGTGATTTGAACCTATTTTTCTAATATTATGCAAGTTTAATTCCATGATTATTTCTTCTATTTGATCTTATTTAGCGCATGAACCTAGCTAATTTATGTTGCTATGTGTTATTGTTAGAATTGATTGACAGATCGTTTTAATAATTAGAACAAGGATAGAAGAGCATTCGAGTAGTTTTCACCGGATGAGTGTGTCAATTGCATGTGGTGTCGTAGACATACAGATATCACCTTAGGTAGCCGTTTACGAGACTTGTTATTTAATGCTTTATTTATAATTGGTTTGCATAGACATATAGTGAATCGGTTATAAATAATAGACTCATAATACACGCGACAACGGGTTATGAGTAATTGAGTGTCTCGGGTTAATAATCGCGAATCGTAACTTGCATGATAAAGGTTTGATTGGGTGACGATTTATCGCATAGGGGAAGATAAAATCATAGATCTGTTTTTATATTGATATTCTTTATTGTTTATTTTCTTTCATAATTAGTTTAATTATTTAGTTGATTAAATTTGACAAACTTGCGTTGGCTGGATAAAAATTATAGTTATTAGAATTCGGTACTTATGAATAGATAATTTGAGTATTACATGTGGGATCAACATCCGACTCTCACGAGTCCACTTTTACTACTTGTTTGCGATACATGCACTTGTGTGTTAGGTATTTAGCCCAATATCTGTAAAACATGCAAATGAAGATAGTTAACTTTTATGAAATAAGGTGATAAGAGGAGAGGGATTGAACTAATGAGTGTTAAACACAATAATATTACTGTGGTTGATGGTAATATTACTGTTGTTATAGTAATATTGTTGTCAACCACATCAATATTATTATTTTGTTTGGATTTTTTTTTTGTTTGAGTTATTCACGGAGTAACGTTATAATATTACTGTCTATTATTGTAATATTACTGTGGTTGACGGTAATATTACTGTTGTTATAGTAATATTACTATCACTCACAGTAATATTAATTCTTTTGGCTTTTTATTATGTTTACATTTGTTGAGCGGTCAACATAGTAATATTACTCTATTACACAATAATAATGAGTTTTGTTGAGTTAATATTACTGTGCTAGAGATTAATATAGCAATATTAATGTGTTAAACTGTAGTTTAGTTAATTTTACTGTGTTTAACAGTAATATAGTTAATATTACTGTCAATCACAACAATATTGTTGTTTAAACGAAAAAAAAATGTTACAGAAAGAAAAAAAAAATCGAAAAAGTTAACGCCGGAAACCGGCAAAAAAATCCGGAAGAAAAAAAAATGAAAAGTCAACGCCAGATTTTTGATTTTTTTTTTTTTTTGAAAATAAAATTTTTGGGTCAAAATTGAATAATTTGTGAAATTTGGGGTCAAATTGAGGTTAAATTAAGTTAAGGATGAAATTTGAGCATATTAAAGTATGAGGGGCTATTCTAGTCTTTTATAAAAATCTGGACCATGTGTGGACTTATTGGTAAAAGAGTTTTTTGTCTGGATCTCTTTATGAATAAGTACCCATTGTTGGACTTATTTGTAATGACCCCATATATTAACCGTGCATTTTTTTACTTTTTTTTTTACTTAATTGGAACGAATTCATATAAATTTTTCAAAGAGTGGTGCTATTTCCACCTCCAAATTATCTCAATTTACCATCAAAGATTATAAAATATCACAAATACCACTCAAATTTATATCCACCACCTTTCTTATATTCACCTAATCCTCATGTGTTCAAAGGTAATTCTATTTTATTTAATTTTTATAATTTTGTATTATTTTTTATTTTATTTTTTACAATGAAATATTTATTACAAGATATTTAAACTTCCATATCATATGCCATCAGATTGCGTAATTTTTTTAGGAAGGGAAATTATATTAAGCCAAACTGGCCAATTTTGGAGGAAGTTCAGGACCTTCCATTCAAGCAATCTTAATTTATTTCTCAAAAAACGTGAATTTCTGCTCTTTTTGACTTTCGGAAATGTTTTTCTTTGACGAAAGTATTATTCAGTTAAGGTGGAGAGGGTGAGATTTCCAGTGAAAAATGTGGAATTTTTTTTATAAATATTTTAATTAGTTTAGTGGTTGATGGTTTATAAATTTATAAAGATATAATGAAAGAAGAAGAAAGGGGTAAACTTGGAAATGTATTTAATTAGGTGGTGAAATAAGATATTATGAGGATGGAAATAGCACGTTTCTTTTCAAATTTATTCAACAAAATAATCATTGTAAAATGTAATAAACTAATATTTAACTATTTTTTATAAGTTTTAATTCTTGAACCCTACCAATAATTTCTAGCTGAACTTTTAATCCCTGAGTATTGTGATTGGTTCTATCACATGAAACCTAAGCTCCGACCACTAATTAACAATATAAAGTCAACTAATCGAAGCTCTAACAACTCACCCCAATGTTGTCACCGCTGGCAACTGGTAGCATAAGATCATTGACTTCACGTATACCTATGTCAACTACAGTCAGAAGTCAACTAATTGGAAATCAATTAAGAGATTTAGCATTTTGGTGTATCATATTTGGTACATCTACATTATTATTTTCTCTAATTGTTCATTAATTTAGAGGCAAATTAAATAATGCAAAAGATGTCTGAAATAATTGCCCAGGAGCTAAAGTCAGCTAATCTTGAAAACGCACATCTAACGGGCTCTCTAAATTTCTACTATATCGGTAATCGAGAGAAACGTCGTTGAGAGACTATAAAATATATTGTAAGTGTCCTTCAATTTGATGTATTTTATTTGCCTTTTTCAGATGTCATGCATGCTTTTGCCTCAGTTGAAGTGTCAATTAACACTTACATAC
Source organism: Erythranthe guttata (assembly GCF_000504015.1). Next base: position 263,597 of record NW_012193337.1, on the reverse strand, counting down.
ACACAAACACACACACAAAGTGATCATTCAATGAAACGATTCTATATTAAATATCTACTAATTATTCTTCACATCATGAGATTACTTTTCATCGAACCCTTGTGTTATTTTAGTCATATGTATCGATTAAAATTTGTTTCTCACAAAAAATGAAGTGCTACCATTGATTCGACGAGAAGTCGTCAGACATCTATATGCCATGAAACTAATTTACACGTCCTCGTCACTTTTTGTTTTTTTTTTTAATTTATTTACGAGATTAGGAATTTAGAGTTTCAATTTATTATATTCAACAATATATACTTTAAACACAACTAAATTATAGTATTCATCTTTAAAAGACCATGAACGATTTATGATATATGTACATTCCAAGACAGTGACACTGGATGATGAGTATGTAATAATAGGTTTTGTCAAAATTAACGAACGAACTATGATTGGTATTAGATTTTTTCATATATAAAGACCGCCGTGGGAGCTTATTAGCCCCATTACATCTAGATTAAGAAGAAGGAACATCCATGTGGTCATATTAGCCAAATTTTACATCTCATTATACATTTTTACACTACAAGAAAAAGACCTTTTGACAACACGCAATACGCATTGTTAAACTATATACACAACGCGCGGGCGAATGTTGTAGACCAACATGTTGTTAAAGCCTTGTGACTTTAACAACATGTCAAGCGTGTTGCGGTTTGTATTATAACAACAAGCATGTTATATTGTGATAAGCTATTCACAAGAATACAAGATGCATTAGTATGTTGTAACAAACCTTATAACAAGCCACCATGGCATCTTGCAGTAGAGTTTCAACAAGATTCTTTTGCACCTTGTCGAATGATTTATTATTAGAAAAAAAAAATATTCTCATATAATCGTAATAATCAAAATGTACAGAGAAATCAAATTTCCAATAAATTTATATTCAATACAATTTAAAGTAAACGGAAATTCTTTAAATACAAAACTATCCAACAATACGACGATCGCATATCATGTAGTCAGCAAACAAAATAATTATTTTATGTCTAACTAAGTCTCAAGTCTCTCATAGTCGAAAATCCTCAACACAGTTTAACCGCTAGGTTCTTGGATGCCAAGTGTTCCAACAGTTTACAAGAATAGGCTGAAAATAACAACAAGTATTGTTAACTGGTGTCCAAATAAAAATTAAATAAGGAAAACATAAAGAGATCAATTACGAAAACGTTCACACTTCCAGTAGGTGTAATAACATATCACCCGTGGAACTCACTAACTCACTACATGTAAATTTTCCTAGCTATAGAAACCAAATAAAACTCACCAGGTGCATCTCCTCTTCAGAGAGCGCTTATTAAAATCACAACCAAATCACAGTAATAAGATGAATAAAAAAAGGCTTTAAATATATCATCAAACTTATAAGCAAATACCTTCGATCACGGTTATTTGTTGATTTGTCTGCATTAACGAAATCCATATCACCTATCATTCTGCGCAATCTAGAATAGAACATACATTAATTGGAAAAGAAGAGTGCTAGTAAAGCCCTTGAAAATGAAATAACCATACGATGCATTTAAACGGCCGATGTAGTTACAAATACAATTACTAAAACATAAAATAATAAATAAGTTTGTGGCTGATCGAATAAACACTATGCAAAAAATCCCATGTCTCCTGATAGTCTCAGTTACACAAGTAATATTCAATCACTCATCCTTTTAAAAAAAATCCAACTCCAAAGTCGATCAATCTCCTAAAACTTTAAAATAACAAACATGAGACAAAATCTATAATAGAGTGACAACATCTTGATTTCTTCGAGGAGAAAAATGCATTGCATAAATTACCTCACTAAGAAGCCATTTTCTCTGCATAGATACACAATTTTGTTCCGGTGATAAAATGTATGTAGATATGTTTTGGACCCTAAAACGTCTCTCCACTCTTTAAGTCTAGAAACGAAGAGACAAAAGATAGAAAGAGTACCGTGAAACAGAGTCGTATAACCCATTTCAAGAATAGATGGTAGGAAATCAGTCCTTCTTCACACCTGTGACACCCATAAGAGAACACACATTTCTTTTCATATTTAACAAAAAGAAACGACAAGTTGCTTAAAGAGAATTGAAAAGTTATGAATGGTATAAGTACATACCCACTTCTCTGGCAAATTAAACCCTATAAAAAAACAATGAACTTATTTAGGGAAAAAATTCACAAAAAATATTACACCGAACACCTAAACTTTTAAAATCATATAATTTCCAAATCTCCACTTTGATTTCAATAAAATCAATGGATTCTTAGGTCCAATTTTGGAAATAAATATGACTTTGAACAACAATTTATAATTTGAAGGAAAAAGGAGAAATTACCCTAATTATGCGACAGACGGAGAGAATGTACTGATGGTGGCGGCTCGCGCTGTGGTGGCTGGTCCTTGATAAGGCCGAAACTCATAGAGAGATTTATTGTGGCGCGGTGCTGGTGGTGCAGACGGTGGCGAAATTTTGGAGAGAGACGAAGGTGAGAGGAAAATAATTGTGGAGATAGGGAAGAGAGGGAGACGTGGCTGGAAACCGAGAAAATAAAAAAATTGGAGAAGGAAAAAATAGAAATTAAATATAAATAAGGGAAAATAAAATTTTCATATCCCGCATTGTGAATGTCGTTATATTTAATATGCTCTACAATATGCTTAAATGTGTTGTAGTATGTTCTGTTAACAACATGCGAAACACGCATCTTGTGAAATATCTATGTTTGAGACTTACAACAACATGCATTTAGTGTATGTTGTCAAATATATAATATTACAACATGCTTTGGCCGTATGTTGTTGATTCCAAGTTGTTAAAAGTCATTTTTCTTGTAGTGTTATTTGATTTTAGAAAAGAGAAGAATACCCCCAATATATTTAACTATAATAACCTAGAATGAGCTTAACATGCAAGAAAGCATTCTAGACTATATTCTACCTTTAGCAAATAAATGTTTCATAAAATTCATCTACCTTATAAGAAAATTGAAATTATAATTTATCCTTTTAAAAATCAGATGCGTATATATGCAGTTATATGGATATAAAATAGGGGGAATTTGCTAGACACCCCTTATTTTGGACTTATATAGCTAGAGATCCTAGTTGTTAGATGAATATAGGCATAGGTCCTTTGACCTAATAAATTAATATAAATAAATTAAAATAATCAGTATATAGACCATAACACCCTCAATTAATAAGAAAACAAATCTTATATATCCCCTCTCTCCAATCTCACGTTACTTTTTTCCTATATAATTCCTCATCTCTCTCTTTCTGCATCTCAATTCTCACGGCTCTCTCTCTCGTGCTTCTCTCTTTTTTTTTTCTCTTTTTCGTTTTCTTTGTTTTTTTTTTAATGAAGAAATATTATAGAGATGAAAAAAAACAAGGATCTTTTTAGATTATGAGAGGATTTCTTTATGAAAGAATTAAAGAGGAGGACAAACATCCCCTCCAAAAAAAAATCAGAAATCCAAAATTCTAGCCAAATTCGCATTGTATTTTCCGTATGTAGAACCTCTCATCGTTTGTTGTTAGCAATTTCCGTTTGCGGTTGGTTTAATTTCGTTTGTTGTTTGAAGAATTGCGTTTGGTGTTGAGATTCGATTCCTCTGGTTTACAATTCGCAAGGTATGTCTTAAGTTACATTTTACAAACATTTTGTTTAATATTTTTGTTGTTTGCAAATTGTTCTATAAACAATTTTTTGGTTGATGTTTTTAATGATGCTGATTTTTTTTATTTTTTTTTCAATTTGCTGTTTGCATTTGGCCAAGTCATAGGTAGTTTATTGCTCGCAGTTCAATAATGCAAGTTTTGCTGAATGTTTTTATTCAGTTTGCTGTTTGCATTTCCCGAAGTCATAGGTAATTTTTTGTTTGTAATTTATTAATACATATTATGAATTTTGTTTTTCAGTTTGTTGTTTGCATTTGGCGAAATCATGGGTATTTTGTTGTTTGCAATTCAATAATATAAAATCTAATTTTCAGTTTGCTATTTGCAGTTCGCGGAGTCATAGACGTCGCAATTCCCTGATCATAGGCGGTGGTGGGGCTGCGGTGACGTTTTTAGAGTATGAGTTTGTAAAATAAATTGTATATTTTTGTTATGAATTAATTTATTTGTTTTAGTTAATATTTAGAAGAGAGATGTTTGGGAATTTGTTATGATAGAGAGACTTTTGGGGATTTGATTTGATTTAATTAAGGGTATTTTTGCCATAATAAATATTATTAATTTATTAAAACATTAAATTTTGACTTGGATTTACACACATAAATTATAATATAAAGGGACCTATAGCAAATTGCCCCTATAAAATATCACTTCGGCAAAACATCTTGGATGTATTGAGAATTGCTTCAAAGATCCTGAAAATTTGGAGTCTATGTCTGAAGTACATAAACGGTATTGCGGAAAATAATTAAAATATATACATTATTGAGAAGTAGAATACATATCAAGGGCACATTCTCAAATTGTCCATTAGAATTGATGTTGATAGAAACATAAGACTCTTGTTTGGACATGATTTCTTTCCGGCCGTCGATTGCTACATGCTAGGTGCTACCAAGCTTATTGATACCTAAGAAAATAACTATTTGAACTAACTCTACATAATATATTACATAAGGAGTTGTCTAACCATCAAACGAATATCTAATTAACTTTTAAATTATTACAAGGACCATGATTTAGCTATATAAAGTTTATTAGTACCTTGAGTAGTACGCCGCTTGCGCGTTTTTTAATCCCCTTCTGCGTAATCTACAATATATAAAATAATCAATATCGAAACAATTGCAAGAAATTTATTCAATGTTACTCCCTTCAATTAAACTCTTCTAGAATTTTACTTAATTTATATTATTTTCCTTCAGTACTCTTGTATTGAGTGATTGAAAGGAGGATTTCAAATGTATAATAATAAACTCATCAAATATTTGCATCCAATTATTCGAAGAAATGATTTTAAATTTTCAAATCTGTAATAATAAAACCATAAATTAATTTAATGAATCTATTTTACGATGGATTCAAGTTATTAAACTATTTAAACTTATTTTGAAGGTATTTTGGTAGATTTTAAATGCAACTTAAAATATTTTAAACTAATTGACTTGTTTTTACATTAGACGTATTTAATTAAAAATTAACATTATATAAAATTTATCGTAGTTACGAGAAAGTGTTTTCTATAAAAACATAAAACTTAAGAAATTGAGACTTACTTCCACATTTTGTACCAACTGGAAGTGGATTACCACAATATCTTGCAAGATCCACCACTTTATATGAACTATATATTATATTCTTACCACTCACGAATCTTTTGCAAAAGAATTTTATGTCCGTCTTCTGGGCATAATTACAACATCTTTGATTTGGCTTATAGAACATGGGATACCTATTAGATATGTAAAATGAACAATATACGATGAAATTGGTTGTGCCCCAACAACGTGACACAATATGGGGTACTGATTTAGGATGTTGTTCCAACGCCATGTCGATCTCCATTGTCGTCAACCCAGTAATCATAAAAACTACTAGCAAAACATCAATGAATACGAGACACGCCCATTTCTCGTTTATGTCTATGTCTATGCGTGTCGGTGTGTATCATGAAACTTATAATGTAAAGAGGTGCTAAATACTTTGCTAAATTGGAAGTATTTATTAAATTAGATTTTCTTCAACTAATATTGGATCGTCTTTACTAAGACACTTGTTAATCACATCATATGGAGCAATGATATTAAGCAATTTAAGATTGTCATTTGAACTAAATGACAATCTTAAACTCAATATTTTAATTAAATCCCTACATTGAAACAATATATGACCCATATCCCTAATTTTTATTTTATCACTAGTTTGCCATTAATATCCTAAATATAATATCTCACGTTTCTTCAACTAATCAGATTTATTTTTCTTTTATTTTCTGTTTCTCTCTCTCTCGCCTCTCCCTCTCCCTCTCCTTCTCAGATTTATTGTTCTTTTGTTTTCTCTTTTTCTCTCTCCCTTGCCTCTCCCTCTCCCTCTCCATCTCCCTCTCCTTCTCCCTTTCTATCTCGCCTCTCCTTCACCCTCTAGCTCTATCTATATGTCTCTCGCTCACCACTCAGTTATGGTGGATATGGTGGGTGGCGGCGTCGGAGACTACGGATCTGCAAATGGTAGTGGCGACTCTAGGCTCATGACGGTTGAGAGAGGCAGCAGTTGTTGTGGTTATAGAGTGGAAGGTTATGGTGGTAGATGGTCATTGAAGACTGTGGTGTGAGGTTAGGTCTATGGTGGGAGGTGGTTGCATCAAGCTAGGGTTTTGTTTGGCGGCTTGGGTTTGGTGGATAGAAGTTGGCGGCGACTGCGAGTTGTTATTTTCTTCTGCCATTTTGCAGATAATTTCATCTTAAGATAGTTGTCAAAAATATGCTTTTATTGAGCCGAGGCGAGTTGTCTATGTCCTTAAGACGAAATATCCCGCAACGGTGCCGATGGCTTTTAATGGAAATCGTCTCCCAAGATACAACGGTAAGAACTTGGAATAAGAGCACTCCAAATTTCAAGTACGACGAATTGTACTTTATTTAGAACTTTCCGAGAGAGTCCGGAAAGGTTAGGATAGAAATGCAGAAGAAGAGAAATGGATTTCGGATTGAAGTGTTGAATTATGTGATAACGAGGGTCTATTTATAAAGTTTTAAAATGTAGTGTCCCTTGGAGCAAAGGTGGCAAAGACCCACCAGTTCGTCCTATTTTGCAATGTTTCGGCTATAAAGCCGTTAGGCCGAATGGTTTACACTGGTTCAGCCGCACCAATTCAAACCAATTGGGCCAATTCGAAATGAGCTTCGGGTAGGAGAATCCATTGGTTCGTTGGCCCATTTCCTAATGTTTTTAGCCCAAAAATTAAAATAGTGGTTTGGGCCCAAGCCCAAGCCCAATATCCGAAACAAACAAACAAGTCGAGACCGCCGGTCGGACGGCGGGACATGAGTCGAAACTCACAACATATAGGTCTTTCTCCGAAACAAAAATTATTTTCCCGAAATGGTGCAGGCGGCTTTTAATGGAAATCGTCAACCCAAGATGCAACCACCAAAAAGTTCTATTTACAAGATATGAAAAGTAGTGTCCCTTGGAGCAAAAGGTGGCAAATACCCACCGGTTTGCCCTATTTTGCCAATTTTCGGCTAGAGCCGTTGGGCCGAATGATTTGCAGTGGTTCAGCCGCATCAATTCAAATCAATTGAGCCAATTCAAAATGGGCTTCGGATAGGAGAATCCATTGGGTCGTTGGCCATTCCCTAACCTTTTTAGCCAAAAAATAACTATAGTGGTTTAGGCTCAAGCCCACGCTCCGAAACGACCAAACAAGCCGAGCCGACTGGTCGGATGGCAGGACATGAGTCAAAACTCACAACATATAGATCTTTTCGAGAGAGTCTGGAAAGGATAGGCTAGAAGTGCAAAAGAAGAGAAATGGATTTCGGATTGAACTGGATTAATGGAAAACGGGGGTCTATTTATAAGATTTGAAAAGTAGTGTCCCTTGGAGCAAAAAGTGGCAAAGACCCACCGGTTTGCCCTATTTCGCACTGTTTCGGCTAGAGCCCTTGGGCCGAATGGTTTACATGTTAGGATAGTAGACTAAAAGTCTCGCTTTTATCTACATAATTTTATTATTGAATTAATAAAATAGTATATTATCATTTTAGGAGAATATGCACTAGGGTATTCAATGCATTTAATTGATTGTTTGTCAATTAATTAAAAGCATAAGTCTAATATTCTAATAGTATTCGAGATGGTGTGCTACGGCGCACAGAAATATCATTTCGAAAGTTCGTTTAGAATATAAAGATAAACGTTCACAATGTAGATGGAAATGGACTAACCATTGGTAAAAGATTGTAGCACCATATTTAAGTGATTGGTCTTGATCACAGTAAACAGAGAATAACTTTTGTAGTTATTGTTTTGACTTATTGTGTTAGCACACCCGGCATGTGTTGAACCGGACAATGTGAAATAATTGTTTCATCACTGTTCATAAATGAAACTGTATTATTTCTAGTTGACAGTAAATTACTTACTCTCTTAATCCCTAGATAATTAACGTACATATTTAATTGATGATCTCTACTTTGATGTCACAATGGGAGAGATTCCTATATTGCGTCAAATGGCCCCCGGTGCGTTGGGTAGAGACATTAAGAATTAATAGGTGGAAATTAATTATCGAAAGGAATCCACATCTCGGAAATATGAGATTGATAATAACCCTTGAGTAGCTTATAAGATTTGTTTATGCCAAGTCCTGGCCAGGTGGATTTCGTATCCGGCATACTCAAATAAGTTAAGCGAGTAAGACTCATGAAAAGAAACCATTTAATTTATTTAGCAGTGAATAAATTATTTGGTGGTTATAAGATTTCTTAATGTGGGGAGAATCTAAGTAATGATCGACCAGAGCTCGAATGTAATATTTGAGAATATAAACGGGAGTTCAATAATTATTTGGTAGTGGAAAATAAATAATTATTTAATAATTAATTAAATGAATTCTTTTAAGAGTTTGGATTTAATTAATTATTAGTTGCCCGATTTATATTTTCTCCTTTAGTCCCTATTGTAGCCCAAGAAATAAAAGTTCAACCAATATTATATATTGGAATTAATATAGCCAAAAATTAAGTCCCCATTAGATTGCAATTTTCGACTATATAGAGTTATAGAAGGAGTGGGATTTGTTTCCATGTAATCCTCTCTATGCGTGACTCTAATTCTTTGTGCTATATATAATAGAGATTGAGTTGATGAGAAAGAAAAATTTCGTACACGCCTATTCACGTTCCGGGAAAAAGAAATTTTTCTCTTCTTCTTTTCTCTCTAGGTTTCTCGATTATAGATTTAGATTTCTTCAAGTACAAGTCCACCCAGAAGAATTATTAATCCGGGATATACAAAAGATTATAGGTTTTTAGAGCAAACTATTATTCCTGAATTTTCTGAGCAGTCCTGCGAATAAAATCACCATAAATCAATCGTTAGTCGGATAGGCTCAAAATTTATACAGTAGCTTCCTAACCCTTAGATCTACAATCTGCCCGAAGGGTTACCAGATCGGATCAACGGTCGTGGAGATATCGGTGAAGGAAGAGGACTGAAAATTTCTGGACAGCAACTTTTACGAAGGTTGAAGGCTTGACGTGGATCCTCGTTCGTGCGCCGAAGATAGAAACGGATCTGCTCGCGAAAACTGTAAGTTGCTAGATTAGATTTATTCCGCTTTAAACGAATCTAATCAAAACATGTTAATAAAATTAAAACCGGCTAATCTAGAACCTCTTGCGAATTTTCATTGAATCCTGGAATTCACATCCCAACATTACACTGGTTCAGCCGCACCAATTCAAATCAATTGGGAGGCTAGAAATGCAAAAGAAGAGAAATGGATTTCGGATTAAAGTGAATTATGGGAAACCGGGGGTCTATTTATAAGATTTGTAAAGTAGTGTTCCTTGGAGCAAAAGGTGGCAAAGACCCACCGGTTTGCCCTATTTTGCACTGTTTTGGCTAGAGCCGGTGGGCCAAATGGTTTTCACTGGTTCACCCGCACCAATTCAAATCAATTGGGCCAATTCGAAATGAGATTCGGGTAGGAGAATCCATTGGGTCGTTGGCCCATTCCCTAACGTTTTTAGCCAAAAAATAAATATAGTGGTTTAGGCCCAAGCCCAAGCTCCGTGACGAACAAACAAGCCGAGTTAGCAGGTCGGATGACAGAACCTGAGTCAAAACTCACAACATATAAATCTTTCAAATCAATTGGGAACATTTCGAAGTGGGCTTCGGGTAGGAGAATCCATTGGTCGTTGGCCCATTCCCTAATGTTTTTAGCCAAAAAATAAATATAATGGTTTAAGCCCAAGTCCAAGCTCCGAAACGAAAAAACAAGCCGAGCCAGCCGGTCGGAGTACAGGACCTGAGTCAAAACTCAGAACATATAGATCTTTCTCCCAAACAAAGTTGTATGCTCAAAGGGTTTACTTCTAAGGTCCAACATTGAGCTATATAAATAGCTCACAATTTCACTATTTTTCCAATGTGCGATAGCTTTGTTAAAACTAATGAACAATGAACATAGTATAATATTTTCAGTATGTGTTCTTCTCAATAGAGGTATGAGTATTTATACACAAAATAATAAGCTAAACAAGAAAACCTAATCAAATCAATTCCAAAATTTCAGTCTCATCAAATTTCATAATTATGGTACCCATATATATTAATATTTAATCATATCCCATAATTATGGTACTAATATATCTTAAGATCTCCCCTCAAACTCAAGTTGGGTCAACAAAGACCAAATTGAGTTTCGAAACGAGGGTGTTGAACCGACTGGTGAATGCACTTTTGTAAAAAGATCACTCTAATCAGCAAAACTTTCACAAACAAAAGTTCATTGATAGAACTCCCCTCAAATTAGAGGAGTATGCAGTAGACAACTCGATAAATCACGATCACAAAGAGAGAATTTCAACATTCTCTTCTCGAACAAAGGACAAGGTTGCCACCAAGGGCTGAGGAAAAAGTTGCCAACAAGGGCAGAGGAAAAGGCTGCCACCAAGGGGCAGAGGAAAAGACTGCCAACGAGGCAGATAACTAGGCTGCCAACAACGGCAGAGGCTACCAATCAAGGGCAAACAAGACTGCCAACAACGGTAGATGACAAGGTTGCCAACGAGGCAGATGACAAGACTGCCAACAAGGCAAATGACTATGCTGCCAACAAGGCAGATGATAAGGCTGGCAACAACGACAGAGGAAAAGACTGCAAACAATGGCAGAGGTGAATTCGCATTAGCATATCAAGACGGGAATCAAAAACACTTTGTAGAGAAAAAAAAAGTGGGATAAAATCACCAAGAAATACCAATCTCACCGAAGTAGCAGATTACCAACCACACGAAGATTCGCAAGAGGCCGACGAAATGACGGAAAAAAAGACACCGAAAAAAAAAAAAAAAAGGCCGAACTGGGATTCACGCTACGGCGCGTGGGTTAACAGCGGCGGCAGGTGGTGGTCGTGTGGCTCACACGCTCAATTTTTTTTTTTCGGCAACGTAGATCGGCGACCGACGAAGTGAATGGAAGGGGTGGTGAGAAGAGAGGTGGCCGAGATTATGCATTTTCGAGAGAGAGGGTTTTGGAGAGAAAGAGAAAAGAAAATCTAGGATTTTATCCCGGCTCTTATGTCATATTAAAACTAATGAACAATGAATATAGTATAATATTTTCGGTGTGTGTTCTTCTCAATAGAGGTATGCGTATTTATACACAAAATAATAAGCTAAACAAGGAAACATAATCAAATCAATTCTAAAACTACATTCTAATCAAATTTCATAATTATGGTGCTCATATATATTAATATCTAATCATACCCCATAATTATGGTTCTAGTATATCTTAACAAGCTTGAAGTCCCACATTTTATTGTTTCAAACAACATACTCTGGAACATTAATTTTCATTTACCACAAATTGGTTTTTAATATATAGATGCACTTTTCATATAATTTGCTTTTCTTTGAATTGTTCCCCCTCATTTTTTCCTATAAATACCCTCACACCCCAATGTTTCCTATAATTTACTTATTCATCAAATATTTCAAAAAAAATTTAAAAAAAAAAAGAAAAAAAATTCAAATTTTTCGAGCCGACCCGGAACCGGCCCGGATAGGCCCGGAACCGGATTGAACCGCCGGGCCGACTCGGCCCGCCGAACCGTGCATATTACGGGCCGGTTACGGTTCCGGAAAAAGTGAACCGTGAACCGGTATGAACCGGCCCAGAACCGACCCGAACCGGCCCATGACCGTGTCTAACCCTGATCCCCAAGGTCCAGAATTTTGTGGAGCAATTATTTTTCCATCAAGCTGCCAAGAAATTAATATTCAGATTAAATGATTGTTTTATATTATTCCTCAATTAAAACTTTGATTAATTAAATAAGAAAAAATATATATTACCTGAAATACGATATTCGACATGCAATTAAAACGGACCCTGACGGAACCATCAGTACCGAACCTTGCATTTTGCAAGGATCTGCCCATATGCTCCTCCAGATACCTGTATCAAATACTTGTAGGGCCAAGAAATGGGATCCTGAGGACCTTCGCCTTTTGGTATAATAATTAATATTGTATTATGGGACGATGGGCACTGTACAAAATTGCATATATACAACTTTCGAGTCAACTTATAGGACGACTACAGTACTTTCCAGCCAACTACCTTTGTTTTCATTTTCTTAAATTTAAATAGGATAGGAGCACGATTCGAACCCCAAATCTCTACTTTAATAGTAGATGCCAGATATTAACTCTCCTAATAAGGGTTGATCTATTTACCTGCTACCTACTACACACATAATATTAAATACAACAAGCAATTTTGTTACCTTTGATTCACGCACAATAATATATATATATATGGCCACCCCTGAGGTATGGTCAAATCATGAAAAAATCTCTCTTGTCTGGGTAATTACAGTCATCCCATCCTTTAAAATATTTTTATATATAATGTAATTTGGTTATTTACTGAACCAAATTGTATATTCAATTCGGTAAATGGTATGAAATGTTGACGTATCGAAATTTTGGTTCGGTTTTAATTACCGATTTAACATCCCTAAATTTACTTCTGAAAGGGTATTTTTATAAAATAATACATAGTTGAGGGGTGGTTGTAATTACTCAAATATGAGGAGGTTTTCGTAATTTGACCGTGAATCAGAGATGGCTGTAATTTGCCCATATATATGTACAAGTACAATAGAATATAATCAGATGAAACATTCGTCCAATGTAGCATATAACAATAACCTTTCTTCCCAACCAATTGGTTCTCACCAAAACAAAAGAAGATGATGATAAGGCAGCTTCATGTGCAGCCACATGTTCACCCAACTCATGCCCCATAAAACTTGAAAGAATCTTTGGATAATTAGCAAGAATAATAATACCCAAAATAACCCCACCGATGTATTATATATTGGGGACCCTTTCCTTTAAGTCTCTATCAAGTTACACAAAATGACACTATTTCTTAATGAAGGATACAGATTAACATTACACTAAGAAACAAAACTGTGTGCCAGAAATCAACACTAAATGGCAATTTTTTTTTGCATCGATTGCCCGAAAAACCCCTCAGCATGCAGTACGTAAACAAACAAATGGAAAACCATATATTAATATACCCTACTTTCTTTACCAAGAAATACAAAATTTGTATGTATACCCATGCATATGGACACACATCTCCACACTTAATTATTTCAATCTGATTCATGGACCACATATATATAAGTTAAAAAAAAATTCATATAATATATATATATATATATATATATATATATATATATATATATATATATATATATATATATATATACCTATTATGTATATATATATGATATGCAGCTAGCTACGTGTAGCTTGCTTTAATCATGGAAGATACGTACACATAGGCTGGTTTCTTTTTTTTTTTAACTTTTCTAGCCATGCATACGCGAAATTGCGTGGAATTTGATGGGGTCGGTTTAGCAAGTATGCGCCGAACTCCCGGAAATGGGAATAGATATAGAGAAATCGATTGGGTGGGCCGAGATGGATGTACCTAGCTAGCCGAATTCCCAATAAATATTGAAGCTAAATTATTGCCGATGAGCTCGCGGATAGAGAGATCGTAACCGGTAAGCTCGTCTCTTAGAGGCACATAGCCAAGGAACCCGATGCCATATCTCGAAATGCATACAAAAAGGATGCGGAAGTGATGGATATTGAGTTGACTTAGACTTGTTCGAGAAGAAGATATAGAGGACGTGCTCCATAAATAGATGAGGGTAATTGTAATTATACGTAGCAAAAGAATATTTAGCAATAAATGTAAAGTAAATCAAATGGCTAAAGATAGGAAATAATTCTCCTTAGTACAACCAAGGTTGTAAAATGCGGGAATCGGGTCCGAGTCGGTTAGGCACCGCCTCACGATTAACCGTTGTAGCGGTAATTAATCAGCGATAAATCGAAAATAAATTATTATCTTCAAATTTAATGTAATATAATTTTAGATATTATTTGTAAATATTCAGAGCATATATAATAAGATATTTAAATATGATTTTATCCTATCAATTATATATCATAATACATAATACAAAAAATTAATATTAATAAGATCATAATTTAATAAAAAAGTTTACAAAATAAAAATATAATGAAAGTCTTGTGCATCCAAAATTATTGTTAACATTACAAGCATATATCATTAGGTTCTTTAAAAATAAATATTAACATAAACGAATTAAAACAAATCATAAACTCCTTTTTGTTTAAAAGCCCAACTTTTTTTATTTAAAAAAAAAAAAAAAAGACCGAACTTTGACCAATTTTTGCCATTAAAGTTCGACTCGCCTCCAAGGTTTGACCCCCTCAACCTGCCTCAGACCGCCTCACAGGTAAAACACGCATTACAAATCTTAGAAATCGTAAAGATTTTAGACCGCCTCCACCTCGGAAACTGATTAATCGACCGCCTCGACCCATTTTTAGAACACTGAGTACAACTATGTACAACTATATTTACAAGTGTAAAGCGAATGTATAGACACAATCTCAACAATTTAACATCAATATACACTCTTTTTCACAACTCTTTTCTTCTCTCTTGTTTTTATCTTTTTTTCGTTTCATTAGTTCGTCTTCATCCGCTAACTTTTTTTCCTTTTTCCTAATATTGAAAATTATGGAAAAAAAAAATCGACAATAGTCATGTATAGACACTCGTAGAACCAATAGTAATCCATAGTCACTCATAGTCATTTGTCACATAATTCAAAAACCTTAACTCCCTCTTTGAACACTAGTCGTCAGCCGGACATAGACACTCACAGTAACCCATAGTCATCTATGCTCATAAAAAATAAAACGAGATTTACAACCACTGTCACATAGCTGCCACCACCACCATAGCAATCGCTTCCCCTATATCGTCATAACCACCCCACACCATAACCCCGCTACCACCGCCTCCATAATCGCCTCCCCCCACCATAATTGGGAGCGACAAATATATATATATATATATGTATATATGTCTGAGTTAAAGAAATGTAAATAAAAATATATATTTTTTCAGTGTACAAAAGCAAGTTAGAGATACAATTTAGGAATGTGTCTTATTATATTTTAATGTAAGGGTATATTTAAAATAAAAGAAAAGAGTTGTCATTTAATTTTTATTAAATTAGGTACTATTAATCATGTTCCAACAATAATGATGAAAAATTACACACGTTTGCTTCTCTCTCTGTTTTTAACAGAATGTACTCCATGATTTTTCTTCCTAGTGATGATCATTAAATTATTATTATTAAATAAAGAAACAAAAATTAACTAAACAAATCGTTATACAAAATTTGATACAATAATTGACTAATATATAGATTCGTGTGTCAACATGTAACAAGATGGGGACACGTCACGGAGGCCAAAAATAGAATGTTGTGGGGCCACGACTATGATCCAACGGCCAGAATCAACTGGGGACGTTGGACCACAGGATTATCAGGCGGTGGGTCCCACTCCCATGGTACGCTACACCTCTCGCCTAACGATTGGTCATTGTACAGGTTTGCCACTGCACCTAAACACGAGGCTGCTGCACCACAACACTACTACAACCAAAAATATGTCCTCTTTTTCACCCCCATTTCACATTTCTTTTATTTTATTTTATTTTATTTTTATTTTATTTCTCCAATTAATTATAATATCGAATACAGAAAGACAATATTTTGGTTATCCCAATAAAAAAGTTTGTAGAACATTTGTCTTTTAAATGAGTCAAACTGTCAAATGTAGAGCTAAATTCGCGTAACTTAAGATAAGACCGTTCATATATAATTAGATAATTAAAATTCTAAAACCATCTTCTTTCTTGTGAAAATAAATTAATATAATTTAACTTGTTTCAAGTGTATTAATTTATAGATGTTTAACTGTACGAGATACTTGAAGTTTCAAACTCGCATAAATTTGTACCAGTGCGCTATTACGTAAAAATATAATTAGAAGTTCAATTACTTTTATTAAGTAAAAACATAATATTTAATTACAAAGAATTACTTATAAAGTTAATTTTTGGAAGAAAGAAAAATCAATTTTTGTGTGGAAATTAAATCAAAAAAAACAAGGGGAAGTAACACAAACACCTTCGGAGTCTTTGTGGTACATAGAACAAGCCACATAGTACCATATTTAGCATGGAATTTAATATGCACTCGTTCCTAATTAATTGTCGCTTTTCAGTTTAAACACTTGATTTTAGAAAAAAAAATGTTTTAAAATAATTAAAATAATCTTGATCATTTAATGATGTGATAAGAGAAAGTTAATACTTATAATTTAATTAATAAGATTAAGATATTATAAAATACATTTAATGCCGCATTAAAAATATAAAGTGACAAATAATATGAAACAAAAATATTATAAAGAAACAGTTATTATGGAACAAATAAAGTAAAAGAAAATTGCGCTTCAAAAACCAATTAGCAATACATTTATTATTTTATTTTCAAACAATGTTTTACAATATTCCAACTAATTTGGAATTATTAAAACAAAAATGATAGACCTAACTAACCATACCCTAAATCCCACCACAGCCAAAACCAGCTGCAGCTTAGCTACCTAGCAAGTACAATAGATAGTTGAAAGAAATGGCAAACACTAGAAAAATACAAATACAAAAAAACATTTAAATTATTAATTAACACGATTAACATTAGTTAAAATTAAAAAAAAAAAGAAAAAAAAGGTTACTAAATAAATAATAATAATAAAATATAATATAGGTGAATTAAGTAGAGCCCTAGGATTGACAACCTAGGATAGCTTCCTCCTCAATTATTCTTAGCATGTGATGAACTGCTCCGGCTATCTCGTCTGCTGAACTCAGTTGGCAACCTTCTTCCACCTGCATATATTATTTATTTATTTTATTTATTTATTCATCCCAAAATATGCTTTTCGAATATTTTTTATTTACATCATCACATTAAAATATTTTTTTTCCAATTAAAAAAAAATGAAATTCCCTCTTTGAGGTATAATTGCACATGGAGAAAAACTTACAATTTCAAATTCATTACCGAAAATGCCCCTCGTGAGGTAACTAGTAATTACTAGAATCGTATAGAATCTTTCCACAGTACTTAGTCGATTTTGGAAGTAGGTGACAGATTAAAAAAAAGAAAGTAGATTCTTTTGCATGCTGAGGTCATTTTCGGACTACAGTCCCAATTTTGTTACCATCACTACATATACTATGCAAATATATATACAATCTCATGAAACAAAAGAATATATCTATATAGGATTGTGTGTGTGAGTGTATTAATTGTGGTTTGCATTAATAATATGTATCCACATTTAATAATCGAACTCGAGTTTATCGCAATTGGTACCCCGTGTTAAATCGAATTTCTAAAAAACTACCTCATGTTATTTTATTGACAAAAAATCCCTAATGATTTACGTGCGCTAGCAATTCGATGTAATACAGGGGAAGTAATTGCGATAAACCCTAATTAATATGTCTAATAGTTAAATCAATTGATCGAGAGTACTAATAATAGTTAAGAAAAAAAGTAAATTAAAAGTACGTACCTTTGCGCTAATGGAGTAGAGCACGAGCAAGTCGAGAGTGGTGACATTGAGGTGAAGTATGGTGAGAGAGACGGAGTGAAACGAGGCGACGATCTTCGACAGCTGGCGGAGCCGTCGGCGGGAGAGGATTCGGATATTTGCGTGCGTTTCGATTAAAGTGACCTCGATGTCGGCAATGGCTGCCTTGCTTTGAGAAGTGTACTTATTTCCCATTTGGTTATTAGAGCAGCTAAATTGAGGGTATGCAAAGAACTGAGCAAATGGGCTAACTTGCTTAATGCTACTATTATCATCACTAATTTCTTGATCAGGATTATAATTATCTTCATTATTATTATTATTATTATTGTTACTATTATTATTATTATTGATATTATTATTATTATTAGTATTATTATTTCCTTGCTGCTCCAATAGAGTGAATTTCTTGGCTTCTAAAGACTGCAATATGTGTTCAAGCTCCTTCACAAATTCTATGGCACCACCAACAATTGAGGCTTGGTCACCCTACAAAAAATTATAATAAAAAAAGATCATAAAACACAAAAAAAGAAAGGAAAAAAAATAAATTAAAAGTATATTTATGTAATATCATGAAATGATGTTGACACACCAAATTATGAAGTTCATTGCATTGATTAAAATTTACTAATTAAAAGTAAATATGGACTGTCAAATAACACATATTTTGGAGTACTACTAATAATATTAAAATTAACTATCAATTTGAAGATACTATATATATATTTCAAGAAGAGGAGATTTGATTAATAAGTTAGAGAAAATTAACAATGCAATCCACACTTGGTTGGTGTGCATATACATATATATATATATTATTATATATAATATAAAAATATGTTGTTTATATTAATGTATTAGGAAGGACAAGGGTTTGTGATAGAAGGTGAGGTTATGCCCGGAAAGAATGAAGACAACAATATATGTCCAAAAAGACAGACAGATGAATGAGAAAAAAAATCACTATAAGAACAATTATTTTTCGAATCAAATTGTACCCTTGTCAATTTTCAAAATTCTTGTTCCCTAATTATTTCTTTTTTCGCTAACAAAAACATTTAATTTGTTATTTAGAAACCAAAATCGAATTTGGGTTCTTCACACCAAATTATTAAATTAAAAAAAAAAAAAAAAAAAAAAAAAAAAAAGGGTTCTTGATGAAGATGTTAAAAAATAATTAATAATATAATATAATTTTAATTTGGCATAGTTTGAGATTAGCTTTTTGACCGTACAAGTAGACCAGCCTTTGAATTTGCTCAAACAGTGTTGAAAAAGATTCACACACTCAATTATTTGAATAATCTTTTTTTTTTATCCAAAGATTAATGAAACAACAAAAAATCTAGGTCAAAAATTATTTAAAATAAATAAAAATACGAATAATAATTATTACATACTCTTTGAACATAAGATTCCGGCATGAGGGAGCGCAACACGGGGAGATGCTCATTCATTTGATATGCGGCGGTTCCTCTCAACAGTAATGTGCGTCATTCTCTGCGTCTCCGCCTCCTCTTTGTTCTTGCACACCTTCGGCCTCCTCCTCCTCTACTTCCGACCCTGCAACGCCGTCTCCGTCGCCGGAGGTGGGTGGCTCTGCCGTGTCTCCGGCGATTCCGAAGATTCGAACGGTGTCGGCGCAGAAACAGTAGAGTCGTACATGATGAAGTTCAACAGCTCACTCGAAGAAAGTGTTTCCAAAGCCATCTTTTTTTCTTTTCTTTTCTTTTTTTTTTTAATTTAATTTAAAAAAAAAAATTTGCTTTTGGTCTTTATAGCAGAGATTTGAATACCCCAATACTATTGACTTGCTGGATTATAAAGGCATCAATCATTTTATTGTCTTTCTTCAACTCCTTTTCTTTTTCTTTTAGAGTGAGAAAGCTAGAGAGAGAAACTAGAGAGAGAAAGCTAGAGAGAGAGAGGGAGGAATTAAGGGTTTCTTTCCTTTTATCACCAACTTTTTGATGCAGAAAGGCACAACATCAATAGTGTACTCTCACGTGCATGATATATAATATCCTTCAATCAAATTCTTTTATTATTATTGTTTTTTTTATATAATGAGGGATTTATCATCATTCTTTATTTTAGAAAATAAATAATTGTTGACATATATATATTAGGTACTCAATTCAATAAATTCTTACTATAAGAAAGGAGGAGAATTTGTTACCATAATTAGTGGTGGTGATACATTTGTAACACTAAGCTTATATTCCCTTTGTTCGGTATTAGAATATACTACGCCTTACCTCGATTAAAGTTGTATATTTATATATAAGTTTAGTATGGTGGATAGTTAGTCATGTCACATTGCATTTCTAGTAACATATGTATATTTATTGAAAAATTGTTTTACATACCCAAATCATTTTATTTTGGGAAGTTGCAAAAGAAAATAATAAAGAATGCAATGTAGATTGTAGAGTATCTTTTTTTTACGAAGGGGCAATTTTTTGAAAACCCTCGTCTCTCGAGTCTCGACCATACGAATGGTTCGTTCTCAAGTAATTAAACTCTCAATAATGAGAATTCGGTAGAATTAAGTTTCCGAGAGATCAATAATTAAACTCTTAAAAGTGAATTTAGTTGAGTACTGATATGTTATTCCCATTTTTGCGGTGGGAGATTTTAGGTTCGATTCCAATTGTGTGTACTAGTTTCGTAACGACATTTCTTTAAACTTGGTTTGCAAATTGAGTTCTCAAATATTGTACAGGCAGCGACCGATACGGTCGCGGCCTAAATATTTATTTTCAACACATAGACTTACATCAAATAAATATAGAAACATTTGATATGATAATAAAAACTCGAAAAATAGTTAAATTCATATGGTATTTAATTTGATCATATAAAAACTAATTTGAAGTTTTTAATTAACAACTAAAAAATTGGTGGTATTTTTTATTTTTACAATGAAGAACTCTACAGCCAACCATTAATAATAATATGTATTCATTGGATAAATCTCCACTTACATATATATGTACATTTGGTATAGTGTAGCATAGATTTGAACATTATTATCAATACATATATGAATATCTAATTTATATAATTTAATTTCAATCATAGAGGAGATGTCCACATGCAATTTTTTGTTTTGTGTCCATGCACACATCAATAATATTTCAAATATATAACTTTTGGATTTACTATTTGACATTTCCTCCAATTTTAATATTATAATTCATTTAATTAGATGGATAAAAATTTTCTTTTTTTCCTATGGACCAATGTCTCTTTCCATGTCTGCACCTAAAACTCCCACTTTTCAGATATATGGTTAACTCTCCGGTTAATGAAATTTCTGCTTTAATTTATACACTAGTATAGAAATATTATAACCAAGTTCTCACTTTAAGAATTGTGTTTATATATGTGTATGTATGGACATTAAAATTAAGATTAATGGTTCAAATTAAATCACTTTTATCTCCAAGTGTTTTTTTTCATCTATTAATTTGAATTTAATTAGAAATAATTCATAATCAATGTACATTTTTAATAGATAATGTAGCATATATATTTGTATCGGTGCAAAATATAGGGGTGTAACTGAGCCGAGCTCGCCAGATTTTCAAGCTCGAACTCAAACTCATCGAGCTTTCATTTGATGAGCTCGAACACAAGTTTTAGCTCAAGTCGAGCCGAGACAGTCAAGCTCGAGCTCAGCTTATTTTATATTTTTTCTAATATTCACATAATATTAATTTTAGTTTTTTATGATAAATTATTTATATGAAAAATAAAAAGTTATAGAATGAAATATAAATCTATAATTATATATATATAAAGCTCGCGAGGCGGCTCATGTGCTCATGAACAACTAAAGAATGGATTCAAACTCGAGCTCGTGGGAAAGCTCGAGCTCGAGCTTTTATCGAGTCAGCTCATCGATCTCATGAGACGGCTCAGCTTATTTGCAACTCAAGTGCAAAAAAAGGCCGTATAATTGAAATGAGAAGTGGTTTCATTCCATTCCATTGATTAAGTTATTAATACATATTATTATCTGTAAAAAAAAAAAAAAACAATTGATGGGGGGAATGAAATATTGAGACAATGTCTGAAATGTAGGGGTGGGAGTGGGACCCAAATCTATTTTGAAGTATGGATAAAAACAACATATCAAAGCTGTACAAAAGCTACCCTTCACGTTCTGATTTTTTCTTTTATTTTTCTTCTTCTTAATATTTATTTTTATTTTTTTTGGGAATCAGTAAAACACAGTCTCACCGCCCTAGGTTAGAATTAGATACACACACGTATATATATGTGTATCTATTTTATGCATACATGTATTACCAGTTAGGTTTGTGCATATCCAGGTTTCATTTTCTTGGGCGCCCGCAAATAAATTAATTTAATATAACTTTTTTTTTTTACAGAACAGTTGGAAAATGGCATATTTGTCTATGCTCATAGTTATTGTAATTTAGTATTGATAGTTTTCAAAAAAGGGGAAAAAAGAAAGAAGATCTATACAAAACGAATTTCATCTTTTATCCAATACATTATTTTACATTATTTGGCCGATGAAATAAATCTAATTATATATATACATTATTTATTCAATACCTATTTTTACATATATGCAAAAACATGTATTGGACTCCCGCGATGGGTGATCTATCGGTTGGAGCAAGTGAGCATATGTCAATTGTTTCAGATTCGAATTTCTTTGTCAATGGTCGCTGCCACACATTGTTAGACCAGTGTGATTTACGCTTGTACTGGAGTATTGATATTGAATTAATATCCCACTGACTAACTAATTATTTAGTCTGTTTGATTCGTTAGATTAAATCTATAACTAAATTTGTTAAATTTTGGTATTAAATGTGAATTGTCTAAAAAGTCTTTTAATTAACAATATTGTTTTAACCACAAAATTATCCTTTTCTTTTTAATCACCCATGTAAAATTAATCGTCGGGGCAGGGGTGCTACTAAGCTTTTTTTTTTTTCTCATCAGAAAAAACCTTCCAAACATCCTTATATTCTTCACAATTCATCCCAAACATGAGAGTAATGATATAAATTAGCTAAAGATAGAACATTGCCTTGAATATATATAGCTCCAATTTGTGAAGAATTAGAGTTAAAATTGAATATCCGAGCTTTAGATTTTTGTAAGAAAAGTGAGGAGATCGCGTGGAAAAGTAGACCAAGGAGGTTTAGGTGTTTGGAGGATTTTAGAGATAATTCTTGGTTCTTTCGACCCTACACCAGGTGATAAATACCGAATGGGTTTTCTACTGATAGATGTTATATTTAATCATTTATTATATATTCCCCACTTGAGTTTAACATTTCACATGAATTTTAGTGCTGAATTTAGCATTTCACGTGAAACAATTGATAATACAAGCGAATAACTCAGATGATATATCAATGTAGTGAATTAAATTAAATCTCTGGCTCTCGTTTTGAATTATTTTCAATCAAGTTGATACAATTAAATTCACTTTATATCAAAGTCGTTCAAAATTATTTTTTGAAATTATTTTCCCTAATTCTTATGTAAGTTTTTAATATATTTTTTTTTTTGATTCAATACATAATTTGAAGAAGGTGACAACAAGTCAGATATATGATGATGCATGCACAGGATTTTAACACTTTAAGCACGTACGATGAACTTTTTTTTATTCCCAGCAAACTTTATGAAAGATTTTTATCATTCATCGATGGGTTATATATTAATAAATATATATTCCAATAATAGTATCACGAATATAGTAAAAAGGGAGTGAATAGAGTTCTTTTTTCAGGTTATAAATGTTTTTTTCTTTTTGGCTCCGGAGTTAAATAAAATATATATATATATATATATAAATATATGTTAATTTCTCGTGACCATAGATTATAATCCACAACTCATCATGCAAAAATTGATTTGAAATTTTGTTCCCTTGGCTTTTGATTCCCATTTTAATTCCTCGACAAACTTTAATGCATATAATTTCCCTTTTGAAACAAATCAAAGATTTTGTCCTTGCTTCGATTGGCCGTGTTTACAGACACAACGATCGCCTTGAGTCCCTGATTTTGATCAGCGAAATTTCGGAGCTCAATTAATACATATATACATATTAATTTAGGGCAAAATTACAACTACTCCTCAGGTATGGTTAAATTACAAAAATCTCATCATGCTTGGGTAATTACAACCATCCAACAACTATAAATCTTTTTACATGTCCACCCTTACGGTTTCAAATTTAGTGGAATCTTCTTGATTATATGTAATATTATCATTTTTTTTACCCGTTTTATCCCATTCAAACTCCACATTTTGAAGCAAGATGATCGTAATATGTGTTTTTTGGCTTGTATATATCAGATTGTGGTGCATCAGAAACTGTATTTTTACACAAAATGAGTACAAATTAGAGCACATTCCACGAAATCTAGATGATTATGTTGAATTTAACACCATAAGGGTGGAGATGTAAGAAAAATCATAGTTAAGGGGTAGATATAATTATCCAAATAAAAGGAATTTTTTTATAAATTAATCTGACCTCAAGGGTGGTTGTAATTTACCGTTTAATTTATACATCAAATTAAACTGTAAGATACTTGTTGAGTGTGTATTTTACACTCAATGTATACTTTCTTACGAGGATTTTTGTATACTTTTATTGATTTTATGATGCTTAATGAGTGGTTTATTGTATTTTAGGTACAACTTGACGATTTGGGGGTTCCAAGGACGAAACAAGCCAAAAAAAGTCAAAAACGGGCAAAAACGGAAGAAAACAAAAGATGCTGAAAATTGGCTGAAAATGCCCGCGCGGCCGTGCCAAATTTAGCCTATTTTTGGCACGGCCGTGCCAACTACAGAAGTTGGCCAGAAGGTTTCGGCGATTCTCGTGCGGCCGTGTGAGATTTTGACTGATTTTCGCGCGGTCGCGCTGACACATGCTGGAGACAATTTTGGACTTTTAATCACACAAGGAAACCTAGAATCACCTACCAAGTTGAGACATCTATTTAACCCCAAACCAAGCACGAATTAGAGGACTTTTTTGACACAACCTTGGAGCGAGAGGAGCGAGAGAACGAAGAATCGAAGACGGAGAATTGACAAATCTTCATCACAATTCTTCTTTTATCTATCTTTTCTTAATCTATGTCTTCTTATATTTTAATTATGTTTTTCGTAGAGAACATGAGTAGCTAAGTTTTTAATCTAGGATTTTGTTGGAACCCTATGTGGGGATGGTGAACCCGTTTTCTTGAGATTATGCAATTATGATTTTATGATTATTTCTTATACTTGTTATGATTGTTAGTGCATGAACTTGATCAATTTATGTGCTTTATCTGTGATTATTGGGATTGACTCGACAGAGCTATTTTGATAATTAGACGGTAAGTATAAGAACCTTCGAGTAGTTTTCACCGGATGAGTGTGTCAATTGCATGTGGTGTCGTAGACATACATATATCACCTTAGGTAGCCATTTACGAGACTTGTTAGTTAATGCTTTATTTATAATTGGTTTGCATAGACATATAGTGAATCGTTTATGAATAATAGACTCATAATACACGCGACAGCGGGTTATGAGTAAATTAGTGTCTCGGGTTAATAATCATGAATCATATATTTCATAATTGAGGGGTTTTGGGTGAGCAATTCTTGCATAGGGGAAGATAAAATCCTAGGTCCGTTTTTATTGATATTTTCTCGTGTTTATTTGCTTTCATAATTAGTTTAATTATTTAGTTGATTAAATTTGATAACTTTGAGTAGGCTGGATAAAAATCATAATTGTTAGAATTTGGTACTTATGATTAGATAATTTGAGTATTCCCTGTGGGATCGACATCCGACTCTCACAAGTCCACTTTTACTACTTATTTGCGATACGTGCACTTGCGTGTTAGGTATTTAGCTCCCAACAATACTTAAATTTATTACATATTTATTTAGGCTCGTGAATTATGGAAATTTGTTTTCTAAATATTGTAGTTGTTTTTGTATAAGTGGTTCACTTTTATTTACCTACTCAAATAAATAGTTGGTTTATGTAATTTTTATAATTAGAGATTATCATTATACGTGAATCAATTTCATACATAGTCGATTAATAAATCAATGGTAAATTAATCGATTGCCAGGAGGCGTGGGGACTAAATAGAACAACTTACATGCAAAAATAGGAAAATATTGAAATAAAAACAATAGCTGTTTTATTAATTTCATGTTTTGTCAGATCATATGATTTAAGAAACCGAAAATTGTACAGTTTATTTCCTGAAACAGAAAAACCATAGATGTATCTGGGGAAAAAAGCTTGTGTAATTACTTGAATCAAGTCAAAATTGATTAATTATTGTATGTTGATAAATAGTAGTTTGTTGGTCTACTAATTATAATAGTAGTTTGTGAATTATTGTAATTTGAGGATATATGTAAACAAAAAAACAAAAATTCATTGTACAATAATAATAAATAAATAAAATAGAACACACTGCATACTACATATTCTTGAATTAATTGGGGATATAAATGAGTTTAGCCGACTCGTGAGCTTGATGAGCCGTCTCGACAAAAGTTTGAGTTTTTTCTTAGTAGTTCATGAGCTCACTGGTTTGCGAGCTCTATGTTTTTTTTTTATTATATATATTTTTTTTGAAATGTAAATAATAACATAAAATTAAATAACGATAATAATAATAATATAATAAATATATATCAAAATTTAAAATAAATTACGGTTCATTCTTTATTTTATAAATTTTTATCATAATATAAATAATTTATAATAATAATAAAAGTAACAATATTAACAAAATAAAGAAACAAATATAACGAGCTTGAGCTCTAGCTTAGGGGTGGAAATCGAACGGAATGGGTCGGAAATGCCTTTTTCGGAAAATTTCCAATTTTTTTCGGAAGTTAAAAATAGGTTCCAATTTTCGTTCCAAAAAAATCGGAATTTCAAAATCCATTCCAATTTCGGAATACCTCGGGATCGGCAGAATTTCGGAATTTTCGGAAATTGCATAATTCTAAAAATTTTGTTCCAAAATAAAAAATAATGGTAATTTTTAGATTTTTTTTCCTTAATATTTTCGTAATTTTCCGGCAAAAGACAAGAATCCAAAACAAAGGTCAATAAGATGAAATGTAAACTGTTGTAAAAATGACATAATCAGTTTACCAAAGCAAACATAGTTCTGGCCAAGAACTATATGCTAGAAAGCCACACAAGGGGTTGCCTAGAAGTTGGAGCGAGAGAGCTAGTCTCAATTGACCCAAGTTCGAATATTCTTGCCAACGGTCTCTAGGTCGAGATCGACACACATAGTTAGCTTATATGTTTTAGTTGTAGATTCCTTAATTAAAAAATAAATAAAATAAAATTTATATACTAGAAAACTTAAGTTTGTAAATTTCCTATGCATTAATCTTTGGGTCTTGCATACTAAATACCACTCCATCAAAAAAAAAAAAAGCCTAAATACCTTCTATTACTGTTATGTCAGCTTATAAGTAGGCCTCTTACTACTGTTGGACATCACGCGAACGTTTACGGGGTTTCGAGGGCAGCGCCCCCGATTTTTTTTAATAATAATAATATACCAACATAAAATAATAATAATATGTAGGAAAATCGAAAATTTTAAGATCAATTGCAATTTTTTGGAGAATTTTGGAAAAACTAGAAAAATACCGAGAGAAGATATTAGAGAATAAATGGATTTGTAGAGTTTTGGAAAAGCTATCAAAAATTTGAAGATTTTGGGACTTGAACATGCGACAAGTCACATAGAATTGAAGTTAATTACCCAGTAAACTACCAATTACTTTTGATTAATTATCACATATAATATAATATAACGACATATATTTAGAGGGATTTTTTTTTTTAATTTCAAGTGTGTGCAGCTGCACACCCTAGACCTATAGTAGATCCGCCGCTGCTTGTATGGACCTTTTGAGTGACCTTGTCGTAACCTCGTTGTTAGTTCGGTGCTTAGCGGGCTAGTGGTTGGCTGACGAACTAGGTTGAAAGAAACATTACAAATGGTAGCAAACTTGATCAGGGACCGAGGTTACTGAGCTCCATAGGCCCGAATCTTATGGCCTTCTAAATATGGATTATACATTGTATTTCGGTTCTCTCACTACCAATCGAACGTGTCTAGGGAATTAGTTTGGGATTGTGCACACTGAAATGCTAAATTCCGCACTAAAACTATTGAATTTCGGACATAACTTACAAAGTTTCTCTCTCTAAAATCCTCAAAACTTTTTTTCCTGTTCCTTCTCACTGATCTCACACTCCAAAAACTTTAGCTTCAAATTTCAATTTGGACTACAAATTCGAACTACTTTCAACGTAATTGGATGCTACCAACTTCAACCTCATGGAAGCGCACAACTTTCTCTACGCATTCATTAAAAAAAAACACAGGAACAAACCAACTATTATTCATCACAAACATGAAATCAATGATACCAACTTATTACAATGAATTCAAATTTGTTAAGATTTATAGTCAAAATCGAATCTGGAAGCTAGGGTTTTAGAGTGTGGGATTTCATATATGAATAAAGAAGAAAGAGAGAAAGATTTTTGAGGATTTTAGAGAGAGAGAAAATTGAGTATTGTGCAGGATTAGGTAAATTAAATTTAATGTGAGATTTAGCACCCCTTGTGTGAAACATAATAATCTGTTGATCGAGAACTCAAACCTACACGTAATATCTAATTTGTGGAATAATTTACATTCAACTCATTTCATGGTTAGATATCCTCAAATAGAATTGTACAATCCAATTAATAATACTCAATATTAATTAGTGGAAACCATGATATAACACAATAGGGATGGCAATTGGGTCATATGAGCTGAGGTTGGATTGACTCAAGCTCATATACCATCAGAGCCTCATTGGTATAGGTTCAAGCTTACATACTATCAAACCTCATTACTATATGCTCAAACTCGGCTCGTGTATTTTTTTGGGCATCGGGTTTATATAGAGCTTCTATTGAGAAATATTGAAGATATTAATATTAAATGATACATTTCACTAACAGTTTAAGCTTTTGGTTGAGATGGTCATTCAAAATGGTATCAGAGCCAGGCCAAATGAAATGGTCCTGAGTTCGAATCCCACCGTCACCCATTTAAAAATATTTCAAGTGCAAGGCTTCAAATGTAATTCCCCTACACTTGAGGGGGCGTATTGGAGATATTAATATTAAATGATACATTTCACTAACAGCTTAACCTTTTGGTTGAGATGGTCAGTGTCAAAGAAAAAACAATGAAGTTTAATGTTGCAAATAATTAGTTCTCAAGTAATTTTATACGACAAAAAATGCATCATATTCCAAAATGAAGAAATACAGAACAAATAGAAATAATTCTAGATATAAATTGTATTTTTGCATCGGAGTCCAAAATAAAGTTTTATTTTTGACTTTATTTTCTTAACAAAATAAAATGATCTAATATGGTTGTAACTTGTAACTTGTACGTTTGAACATATATTAAAATAATAAATATATTATATATCTAATTATTAAATTAATCGAGTGGGCCTTATTTGGATTGAGACAGAGTAGGCTCAAACTCAGCTCATAAATAAAATCGAGTTTAATAGAACGGCTCAAACTCAGCCCGACTTACTTAAAATTAAACTCGGCTTATATATAATTAGGCTGAGCCATCGGGCTTCAGTTAGGCCCGACTCAATTGCCGGTCCTAATAAACCAAGGAGTTCTAACAATTTCTAAAGCCATAATGGTTCCTCTAATCTGGCCCAATAAAAGTTCAAGCAATTAACTACTCTAGAAATTCAAATTTATTGCAATATAGAATGGTTTAGCAAGTGTTAACAATATGTTTTTTGGTCCAATGATTTATAATAATATCAAATTAATATTATAATAATGTTGAATTAACCAATGCTCTATAAAAATGTTACTTCAACTAAATTTATTTTAAATTTTAACCAACATTCTATATTTATTTATTTTACATGACATTTTATGTTAAACTATAAAATGATTATGCCAAATGGATGATTCTCCTTGATAGTCTCGGTCAATAATAAGACTTACATTCTCTAATTATGTCAACAAATAATATTAATTTTTTTCTTTTCTTCCCTTTTCTTTCTCTTCGGCCATTCGTCTTTTCCGTACAACCCAAAAGTGACGTCATCATGTCCGGCTAAAATTAACATTCCGGCCAATACTTCCTCAACGCCAATGGCAACTGCAGGCTCCATCCAACCCATGCCGCCGCCGCCGTCACCTCCTCTGCAGCCACCGTTACCGCCGGTACAAACATACACATACCCGCCGATCATCATCGTCCTCACAATAGTCCTCCTCATCTTCTTCTTCGTCGGCTTCTTCTCCGTATACTTCTGCCGCTGCTTCATGCAGAACATACTCTGCACGTGGCACATCCGCCACAGCCCCGCCGGGACACCCGTCGCCCCCGCCAACCCCGCCGCGGCCGGCGGCCTCGGCCTCGACCCCCTGATCGTACAGTCGTTCCCGACTTTCCTATACTCGACCGTGAAAGAGTACCGAAAGGACAAATACGGGCTCGAGTGCGCGATTTGCTTGATCGAATTCGAAGGAAGCGACAGCCTTCGGTTTCTAACCACATGCTGCCACGTGTTCCACCAAGAATGCATTGACCTATGGCTCGAGTCGCACAAGACGTGCCCCGTCTGCCGAAGAAGCCTCGACGGACCGGTGCACACGCCGGCGAAATCCCCGATTTTCTCCGGCAACGAAACCGAGAGGGTCGGAGATAGTGTTAGGATTACGATCGACAACGACGAAGAAAGAGGCGGCGGTGGTGGTGGTGACAAAGGGCAAGATAGGGTTTCCTGTAGCAATAATAACGACGAAAACGACACGGCGGACAAATTGTGTAGGTCACACTCGACGGGACATTCGATAGTGAGAAGTAGGGAAGACGACGACGATAGGTTTACTTTAAGATTGCCGGAACATGTTAAGACGCGCATTATCGTGGGCCATAGTTCGAGCAAGAGTTGGACGGCTATCGGAGAATATAAAGATAAAGATAAAGATAAAAACGTTGGCCTTGCTGAGGTTTCTGATTCAGGCAACAAAGACTCATAGGTTAATTCAAGAAACAGTTATAAATTGTTTTTAGAATGAACTGCCCTTATATAATTCTGTAGGAAAAGCAGAAGAAGTTGATTATGTAGGTAAAATGTTAAATAGGGTTATTGAAGAAACACAATGGAGAAAGGTGATTCCATATTTTCTATCCTTAATTTGAATAAAGTGCAAAGGGCAAATTATATTGTTGTCTAGGTGAAGAATTAGATAATTCCATTTGTTATTGACTCTTCTTTGGAAACATGCAATGCCCAGTTGTGGTAAATATGTATCTACAAATTTATGAATCAATGTTGTTAGAACCGGATTGGACTTGTTCCGACGATGAGGCGGTCTGGTCTGACCTCTAAAATCGGAAAAATTAAAAACCGTGGTCAAATGACCAAAATTCAATTCAATCGGGTAAAACTCGAGAACTGGCAAATCGGTCAAAGGAGTCGATTTTCGGCAAGAACATCTCAAACTACTGTTGAGTTGGTTGTTCGTGACTAAGCAAACATTCACTAACTTAGTTGTGAGTGGCCGGATCTAGTCATGGGTGGTCGAAGGATAGCCGAATATGGTCGAACAGGATGGTCGATTGCTGGATTTGGAAAATAAATAATGATAAAATGTTAAGTGTAAGCAAAACAAATATAGTAAAAATTGGGGTGAGGTAGATATAAGTGAAATAATAGGTAGAAGATTAAAAAATATAAATAAAATAGTATTATTTAAATATTAAAATTAATAAAATATTAACAGATTAAAAAAAAATATCAAAAATCCGATTGAACTGATCTGGCCCTATAGAAGCATGACCAAATGTCATCTAGTTCAATAGCCGATCTGGTTCTAACAACATCGATTATCATTCAATAATTTGAAATATTTATGATATTTTCTTTCAACTTCTCTAACAAGCTAAGCTGGGCTGGCCCCCTGCTGCTTAGGGCCCCAACCTAAACAAATTCCCAAAATAAAATTTCTTTTATAAAGTGCTGATAATTAAAACTGAAATGATTTATGCGGCAGCAAAATTACGAATGTCGTTCACAATAGTCTTCTCTTTCTCTCTCTAAAAATCCTCAAATCCACCCAAACTCCAAAATCCCCAAAAGCCCCAACATTCACAAAAACCCTCAACCTCTCTCACAACTCCTCCCAAATCCAAAAATCTCGTCAATTTGAAAGGTAATTAATCATCTAAAGTAGTTATATATATTGAATTTGTGGTTAATCATGTGAAAATCTCCAAAAAATTGCGATTTAGGGCTATTTTTAGTGTTGGGTTTTCGAATTTTTCACGCCCAAAATGGGTGTGTGAAAGCAGTTTCTACGCCTGGTTTAGGCGTGAAAACAGCTTTCCCACGCCCATTTTGAGCGTGGAAAATTAGTTTGGGCGTTCGGTCTAGACGCCGGTTCTGGACCGGTCGTACGGTTCAATTTTTTTTCTTGCCCAGTATAACTGAAATGACTATGTATATTTAAATAAGTATTAGTTAACAAACATGCTGTAGCCTAGTTGGTCAGGCGTTTCGTCTATCACTCAATAGACCCGTGTTTGAGTCTCTGTATCAACGCATACATATTAATTTTTTCCCCAGTATAATGCAATAGATAAGTATATTTAAATAAGAATTTGTTATCAAAATGGCTGTAGCCTAGTTGGTTAGGCAAGCAAGCATTTCCATGGCAAGAACCCGTGTAATTTGAGCCCTCGTTGCAACTCAAATTTTTTTTTTATATTAAAACACAGTCAGCATTCGCGCCCAAACCGGTCGCGGAAAGCTGTGTTGCATGCCCAAACCGGGCGTGAATCGAGTTTTTTTGCGCCCAGTTTGGTCGTGAAACGTATTTTTCGGCGTCCAAATGGGTCGTGAGTCGCATTTTCGCGATTTAAAGAACAAAAACGAACAAATTTAACCTCATTGGGTTCCGTATCTCGATCCTCATTCGATGCACTCATTTTTCTTTGCAAATCGCTACAATAACATGGGTTTTTGAACGATTTCTAATATAAAAGCTATTAAAAATAAAATTGTAGAGAGAGAAACATAAGTAGAGAGTGGATTTTTTAAACCCGCATTCGTAATTTTGCTACCGCGAATATCACCTCCCTAATTAAAAATAAACTTAATTTCACTTTGCCCCTTGAAATATATCATTTTAGTTATGCTTGAAGTGAATGGACATTTATATCCTCACAAAACCCACGTGTGGCGCATGTGCAGACAATTCTGGCGAAAAACGAAAGGAAATAGCAAAATTAAGGTACTGTACAACAATTTAACTAGTTCGGGTAAAATTTTGTAATTTTTTTTGTCCAGGTGTAACGTGCAAAACGCATGATAGTTTGGGGGGCAAAGTGCCATTAACCATACGAAATTATTTGTAAACAAAATAAAGAAACTTGCAAACACTATACCCAATTTTTTTTTTTTAACATTTTTATTTGTTTTCGGGTTTGACATAAAATTGCAAAAGTAAATACTTATTTATAAATTGTAATGTTACTATTATATATTAACAACAAATAGGAAACAATATGCAATTTATCATAATCTGGAGAACCAAAAGAGAATTTTGAGGGGCCAAAAACCCATATTTACATAATATTATCAAAACATTTATATTAAAAAAATAAAATAAATTAAAGTTAGGGGCTTTTTGATCTAGGCCCAATGAAAATAAGTTTCACTACATATCAACCCACATACCTTATATATATAAAATGAAGAAACACTGGATAATTCTAAAAAGCTCTAATGGTATTTTTGTAATTAAATATTTTTTTAAATTTTTTTCTCAACTAATTTTAACTATAATTTTTAACAATTATCAAAATCTTATATATCAAAATCCTAAATAAACGTTGAGCAATCATAAAAAACCCTACTGGTATTTCTGTAATTAAATATTTTCAATATTTTTTTCTCCACTAATTTCCAACTATAATTTTACTAAATCCTGAAGAATCCTATCTAATGGTACTTTTGTAATTATTTATTTTTAATATTTTTTGTCTACTAATTTTTTAACTATAATTTTCAACAATTATCAATCTCCTATTTTTCATCAATATATCTAAAATCTTTAGAGATAAAAGATATAAATTCGATTCGCTATTAATCTATATATTTGGATTATAAATCTTAATATGTCAAATTTAAAAAAAAAACTAATGTTATATAAAATATGAATAATACTACATTATTACATTATTAAATTTTACTATGTTAGTTTACTATATTTTCTTATTATGTATTAAAGTGATTATTTCTTTTCACTTTTGAAATAATATCGCGTGCATCGCACGGGGAAAAAAATGCTAGTTTTATTTATTACAAAAAACTCACAATACAACCATGTTTAAAATATCCTCTCAAGTTTCATTTGATATAAGTCCACCTAAAAAATTATTAATAAAAAAAAAATGGAAATAATAGAGGGCAACCACCGCTCCGGCGCTAGAGCGCCACCGCTCTGGAAGTTCTACTGCCGGCCCTCCACCGCTCCACCGCTAGAGCGCCACCGTCAGAACTCCATTTTTGCCTCAAAAGAACATATTCAAATAATATATATGCACCAACAAGGATTCTAATCCAAGTTTATAGATGGCAATGTAATATTCTATTATGAAACCACTAGAGTTTGTTGTTAACTTGTTATAACTAAATGTTTTTGAAAGAATTTATGGTCCCGAATTCGTTTAATACAGAGATGTTATCTTAAGTGTTATGACACTTAAGTAAACATGCAGCGGAAATATAAAGACAATACTCAGATCTAAAAATGTTCACAAGTAAAACTTGTGAACTTGCTCTTTACAGGACGGAAAAATTATATTAAAACAGTATTACAAGAATACAAAGGGAAGATGTACGAAAACTTCTTCCTTATGAATGAATCATTAACATGATCATTCTTACATTCAAATCTAGAAACAAAAAGATAAATACTAAAAATTCTAGATTTCAAAGAATGTACTCGTGAGGAGTACGTACAGAACTTCTTTCTTATGAATGAATCACTATCTTGATCATTCTTACAACCAAGTCTAGAAACATAAAAACTATATACTAAACAATCTAGACTACAAAGAATGTACTCATGAGGAGTACGTAAAGAATGTACTCATGAGGAGTACGTAAAACAGATTCTAAAAACACACTAAAAATCTCATGTATTCTTTTCAGCTCTCGGTTTTTATTTCTTCGAAAATAAGTAACTTTCCTTGAGTCTTGAAATCGGTATTTACAGACATTCCAAGCTTCCACTCCTCAGCCCATGATCTGCAAGAAAATCGATTACAAGAACACTCAAGAACATGGGTTAGTGGGTTAGTTTAGTAGTTAAGATAATATCCACAATATACCCCACTAAGCACTACTTAGCCCACTAAGTATTATACTTAGCCCACTAAGCACTATACTTAGCCCACTAAGCACTACTTATTCTATAACTAAAATTTAGTTTAAAAATAAGAAAGTTAAAAACAAATTGTGGAATTCCACGTGTTTCAAACTCCCGGAATTCCACGTGTTTCAAATTCCCCCTTTTTAACTTTCTGATCAAAACTAAATTTTAGTTTAACTCCCCTTAAGTCTTTGCTTGAACTCCCCCTGAATTTGATAACCAATATAGCAATAACACAATATTGAAGATCAATTCAAAAACAAATTCAGCAAAAATAATCAAACAAATATAAACCAACAAAGGCAAGTATCTTTAAAGCTGAATATCCAAAGTCTCCTCAGTATCAGCTGTTGTTCCTTCATCACTAGCACTGGACCCACTACTTTCCTCTGTTCCTTCAGCTTCACCCTCATTCTTTTCTTCTTCTTCATTAACTCCATGCTCTCTGCCTCTGGCATCCAAAGGATGAGAAGTCCCTGCTTCAACTTCATGACTAGCTTGTTCTCCCCCTTTTTGGTCAGAAAGAGTTTTTTGGAGCATTTCCACCATGGACTGGTGATAAGTGATCTGAGCTAGGGAGTGAGTAAGCTGTTGTAACAAAAGATCTCGAGGAACAGAAACAAGGATGTCAGGGGTGTTGTCAACATGAGGAGCAACACCTTTAGTACCAAGATTATTTTGACCTCAAAAGGAGTTGACAGATCCTTCCCATCCAAGTCTAGCTCCTCTTCCTCAGAGGATTCCTCTTCTTTTAAGTCTTCAAGTTCATCTGGGATGTATGCTGGCTCAGGTGATGCAACAGATGGAGCAGCATCTTCTTCCATTTGAGATGAGTCCTCAGAAGAGTCACTGTCTGACTTTGAGGATGGAAATTTTTTGTGGAAAGATGCAAGTGGAACTTCCCAGCTGTCATCACTTTTCTCTTCTTCTTCAACCTGGGAAGGTGATGCATCCACTTGAACAGCTGCCTCTGCCAGAGTTTCCAGAGGATCTTCATGTGGAGCTAAGGATGTTTCTTCAGTAGTAGTAAAGTCCTGGGCATCAACAGTGGGAATATATACATGCTCAGCAGAGG
The DNA here is from genome assembly GCF_000504015.1 of Erythranthe guttata. The sequence goes on along the minus strand of NW_012193337.1, from coordinate 227,142 downwards.
ACATCCCAGAAAAGTCAGGCATTTCCTCATCTTGGTAGGGAGCAACATCTCCAGCAGCACTCTGAGGGGCATTGTCTTAGGCAGTAGGTGCAGCAGCATTTTCAGGAACATGTGCAGCAACATCTTCAGAAACAGGATGTTGAGAAGAGGCTGCTGCCATGTTAGGCTGAAGTGTCTCCCCCTGAGTTGATGCTGGTGGAGTCGAGTCTTTGGAGGATGACTCAGTGGAGCTTGAGGAGAGAGGTTGAGCTTCTGGTTCTGCAAAGGTAGGATCTCCTTCTTCATCATCTGTTTCTTCATCAACCAAATGTAGACCTCTCGGGGGATTTGGTCTAACTGGAGTACGATCGCCTCTGCCGCCTTTTTTTCCACCTCTGCCGCCTCTACTGGGAGAATTTCCTCCCCTCCGACGTTGTGACCCAGTTGCATTCAGATCTGGGAATTGATTCATGCGCTTGGACCGGCGAGTAGGAAACCTTCCTGCAATGGAAGAGGGACCCACGTTCTGGAAGTTGTATGGGTCAATCGGATCCAGCTCGTCTTCGGGCTCAATAAAGCTGATCGGCATAGCTTCAAGGTTGACAGGATGAATGATGATGGCTAGATTAGGGTCTGCTGGTTCAGGTGCTGCAGCATCGTTGTGGACATCATCAACGGCTGGAAGAGGATTTCTAGGAGGAGATGCCATGATATAGTAGATAAAAAGTTCCTTCTTGTGCTTTTGATTTTTGAGTGTGAATTTTCGAAAAAGAAGCACGAAATTTATAAGCCCTAATTTTTGCAGAAAAAATGAAGTGGAAAAGGTGTAGAAGTGGTGTGCGTTTTTCTTGGAGAAGGTGTGATTAAGGAGAATAAATGTTTATTTGGCAGTTTAAGACAAAACGTGACACATGGTACAATAAGGAGTGGACTTAGTGGAAAATAAAAGACTAACCCATGTACCCCATGACCCATATAAATAGTGATAATTCAATAATAATAATAATAATAATAGTGATAAAAATAACACTCACGAAATTTACACTTCAATAATAAACACATCTTTTAATGATTAATAGTGTGAAAAAAATGGCTAACAAGCATAGATATGTATATCTATATATATATTTATATATATAGATATATTTATTTATTTATTTATTTATTATTTTTTTTTAAACTTTTATTTTCAAGTCAAACAATTCACATGGAACATGATCAAGTGTTCAGTTTGAAAGTTCCTCAGTTACTAAGATATGACTATTCAGATAGAGGAGTTTGACTTCTGTGATTATAATTGTTCTCTGAATGTTTACATGAAGCATGATCACGTTTCAAGGTGAAAGACTTCCAGTTACTTATTTAGAGAATAATATATCACAGTGAAGCCATTATTTAAAGAAGCTAAGCTTCAGTAAATTATGTTGCAGCTTAAGATGTTTGATGAGGTGCTGCAACATATTTGAGGACATGTTTATTGAGTACACATCCCGAGAGATTTTCTAAGTTTAGAGAACCTCTCATAATCTAATGCCTTTGTAAAGATGTCAGCCAGCTGATCTTCTGTAGGGATGTACTTTAAGCACACAATATTTTTCTCAACTATATCACGAATAAAATGATGTTTAATATCTACGTGTTTAGTTCGTGAGTGCTGAACAGGATTTTTTGAAATATCAATAGCACTTGAATTATCACAGTATATGGTCAAGGTGTCATTGGTTAACCCATAATCCCCCAACATTTGTTTCATCCAAATTAGTTGACCACAACATCCTCCAGCAGCTACATATTCTGATTCAGCTGTTGAAAGTGATACACAATTTTGTTTTCTACTAAACCATGAAACCAGATTATTCCCCAAAAAGAAACATGCACCTGCTGTGCTTTTTCTGTCATTAATATCCCCAGCCCAATCAAAATCACTAAAACCTATCAAATTAGTATTAGTGTCTTTGAAAAACTGAATGCCTAAGTCTACTGTACCTGCAACATACCTAATAATCCTCTTCACAGCTTTAAGATGAGTGACTTTGGGATTAGCTTGATACCTGGCACACACACAAACACTAAACATAATATCAGGTCTGCTTGCAGTTAGATACAGAAGGCTTCCAATCATGCTTCTGTATAGGGTGCTGTCAACATCTTCAGCAACATCATCCTTGGACAATTTTTGACTTGAACCCATTGGAGTTTTCATGTGCTTGGCTGACTCCAACTCAAACCTTTTGACCAGATTTAGAGCATACTTCTTTTGATTTACAAAAATTCCTTCACCTGTCTGTTTGATTTGGAGTCCTAGGAAGTAATTCAACTCTCCTACCATGCTCATTTCAAAAGTGTGAGAAATAGAATCTACAAAAGACTGTAAGAGGTTAGCACAAGTAGAACCAAAAACAATATCATCAACATATATCTGTACAATAATGATATGGTTATTTGTTCTTCTAACAAATAGAGTTCTGTCTGCTTCTCCTCTAGTAAATTGTATTTCAAGTAAGAAGTCAGTGAGTCTTTGATACCAAGCTCTAGTAGCTTTTTTAAGACCATACAAAGCCTTCTTAAGCTTGAACACATGATCAGGTTTGGCAGAATCTTCAAAACCCTTTGGGCTGCTCTATATATGCTTCTTCATTTAAAACACCATTTAGAAATGCACTTTTGATATCCATCTGATACAATTTGATTTTAAGAAAACAAGCTATAGCAAGAAGTAACCTAATAGATTCAATTCTAGCTACTGGAGCAAAGGTTTCATCAAAATCTATACCTTCAATCTGAGTATAACCTTGTGCTACTAACCTAGCCTTATTTTTAACAACTGTACCTTTTTCATCAGTTTTGTTTTTGAAGATCCACTTAGTTCCTATCACATTTACATGACTTGGTCTGGGAACTATGTACCAAACATCATTCCTGATGAACTGATTCAGCTCTTTATGTATTGCATTAATCCAAAACTCATCCTTCAGTGCTTCTGCAATATTCCTTGATTCGACTGAAGATACAAAACAAGTAGTTCCAGTTAGTGCACATTCAGAAGATAAATTTGCAAATCTTACCATATCTCTGTAATTCACTCTCTCTTTTCTTCTGGTCCTTATTCCATCAAAGATATCTCCCACAACTTGAGTAGAGGGGTGATTTTTCTGGATTCTACTTGATGGTTCCTTTCTGCAGACATTATGAGTTGGCTGCAATTCAGCTTCTGTGCTCTCTGTGGGATGTATTGAGCCAGATGTGGTAACACTTGGCTCAACACACTCTTCTCTTGAAACTGGACTGTTTATATCAGGAGCTTCTGTGGCAGTAGTGTCTCATCTGGTTGTTTCTCCTTCAGCAATCAGGTCATCAACTTCATCTTCAGCTGTTTTACTGCGGAGATCAGCAAAATCATCAAATACCACATTTACAGATTCAATAATGGTTCGAGTTCTTAAGTTATATACTCTATAAGCATGACTGTTATTAGAGTATCCCATAAATAAACTCAAATCACTTTTTGAATCAAATTTAGCTAGACGATCCCTATCATTTAGGACATAACAGACACATCCAAACACATGCATGTATTCTAGATTAGGTTTCTTACCATAAAGAATTTCATATGAAGTCATCATAGACCCTAATCTTAGATACACACGATTTGAGATGTGACAGGCTGTATTGACAGCCTCAGCCCAAAACCTTTTAGACAGATTTTTTGCACTCATCATTACCCTAGCCATCTCCTGGATAGTTATGTTTTTTCTTTCAGCAATACCATTTTGCTGATGAGTTTTTTGAGCAGAAAATTCATGCTTTATACCCTTTTTATGACAAAAAACAAGAAATAAGGCATTCTCAAATTCTTTTCCATGATCAGACCTTATTCTACGAATATAAACTTGAAATTGAGTTCTAATAAACCTGTACAAATTTCTGAGAACTTCAAAAGTGTCAGATTTTTCTCTTTAAAAATACACCCAAGTATATCTTGAAAAATCATCAACACACACAAAAACATATTTTTTACCACCTAGACTTTCTACCTCTATAGGACCCATAAGATCCATATGTACAAGTTCAAAACAAATGGTGGTACCAACGTGTTGTAACACTTTGTGTGGCACTCTAGTTTGCTTTCCCTTCTGGCACATTCCGCATATAGGAATGTCCTTGATCTTGAGATCAGGAATTCCTCTTATGGCATTGTACTTGTTGAGCAGCTTCAGCTTTTTGAAGTTTGTGTGCCCTAGTTTCTGGTGCCACAACTCTACTTCACTTACTCTTGAGCTCTTGCATGAGATGGTGTCACCTGTTTGATAACAATTATCCATTGATCTGGAACCTGTCAGTACGCAATGATTTTGATTATCAAACACAGAACAACAATATTTATCAAATTGAACACGTAGATCATCATCACACAATTGACTAATACTGATGAGATTTGACCCCAATCCTTCAACATGTAAGACATTTGAAAGTTTGGGAAGTCCCTCAATACTGAGTGTTCCACGTCCAACCACTTTGCCTTTAGCTCCTCCTCCATAGGTTACACGTCCACCATTGAGTGTATGGTAGTTTGATAGAAACTCTTTAGTTCCAGTCATGTGCCTAGAGCATCCACTATCAAAGTACCATGAACCTGAAATGTTAGCATTTAAAAAAGTGTATACTGCTTTGCACATAAGTTTACCTTTGGGAGTCCATATCCTACACTCATTTTTGGTAAATTCTACCTTTTTTCTTGGAGGTGTTTCCTGGAGTGATGTGACTCATCCTGTACAACATTTTGTCACTACTTAGTTTCTCACAAAATGGACGAATATGTCCTGGTGAGAAACAGTAATGACAAATGTATCCACTAATTCTGGACTCTGGAATGGTGACTTTGGAATTTCTGCATTCTTTTCCATTTGAACCCTTCTCTTTTACAAAGACAATTTCCTTCTTCTTTACTGGCTTGTGTGTCTTCACTTGATTTTTGAACCCTAGACCTTCCTTTTTGTTGTACTTCTCTAGTGACACAATCTCTTTGAGTTTAGTTGTGCCGGTATTCATCCTCTTGATTGTTAGAGTTGCTTCTTTGAGTTCATCTTTCACCTTAGCCAGTTCAAGATCCTTCTTGGTGATACAAACCTCCAAATGAGTGATTCTTTCTTTAAGCGAAGAATTTTCCTTGTTGGCTGCTTCTAGAGCATGAGTCTTCTTCTCCAAGTCGCTGAGCAATTTCTTATACATTTCTTCCACATCTCCCAGTGCTTCTTTGCTGTATTCTGTAGCATTCAAAGAAATAGAGTTCAAACATGTATAATGACTATTATCTAACTCAGAAATTTCAGTTACTGAAAGTGTTTCAGAAAGTGTTGCAGCATCTAGAGAAACTCCTTGTGATTATGTTTCAGAAGAATTTTCAGTGATATATCTGACAGAAAAAACCTGTTTAGTGGATTGCTGCTCCTCTGTCTGTTCAGGTTGCTCTTCCTCCTCATCACTGACAGCACAAATCAGACTCATTCATCTTCTTCTCAAGGTATTTGCACATTGATTAGCATAATGTCCAAATCCAGAACAAGCCCTGCATTTAATATGATCCAAGTTAGGTGGTTCAGAATTTGAACGAATAAATGAAGAATTTTTTAAAGTGTTTTGATAAGATGTTTGAGGAAATGTTCTCTGTGGAATAGATCTGTTCTGGGGCTGAGTTTGTCGATTTTGTGGAGAGCCATCTGGAAATAACTGTCTGGGCTTGATTCCACTTCGTCTGTATGCCCTATTGAATTTCTGAATTTGAAATGCCACATTGTTAAGACATTCCTCTGCATCATCATCATATTCCGTAGCAACTTCTTCCTTTTCTAGTTCTGCCTAGAGTGCATTTGAGATAGCCTTACCTTTCTCCTTTCTTTGATCTTCAAAGTTCATCTCTCTAGATTTTAAGCTACCAATTAGGTCGTCCAGACGTAGAGATTATGTGTCTTTGGCCTCCTAAATTGCAGTAACTGTCATGCTGAATCTTTCTGAAAGAGTTCTCAATACCTTATTCACTAGTGTCTCATTGCTCAAAGGACCACCTAAGGATTGAAATTCATTAGCTAAATCAATCAATTTCTCATTGTATTGAGAAATTGTTTCAGTTTCTTCCATCCTTAGTCTCTCAAATTTTGAAGAAAGTAATCTGAGCTTACTTTTTCTGACACTGTCTGATCCTTCACAATGTAGCTCAAGAACCTCCCATGCATCCTTCACAGAAGTGCACACTGAAATCAATTTAAACATTGTTAAATCTACTGAATTAAAGATTGCATTTAATGCCTTTGAGTTTTGATTGGCATTTGATAGATCGTCTGCTGTCCACCGTAAGTCTGGTGTTGGAAATACATCCCCATCCGCATCTGTGATAGTTGGTGGCTTCCATCTAGTAAGAATAGATCTCCAGGCTCTCTCATCAATGGCTTTGATGTACGCCCTCATCTTGACTTTCCAGTAGGTGTAGTTTGTGCCATCAAGTACAGGAGGTCGCATAGAAGTAGTCATCAGAGTATCCATCACGAATTCGTTTATGAAAAAAGTAGGAACAAACACTTAGTATACGTCAAGTGTTGGCTCTGATACCAATTGAAAGAATTTATGGTCCCGAATTCGTTTAATACAGAGATGTTATCTTAAGTGTTATGACACTTAAGTAAACATGCAGCGGAAATATAAAGACAATACTCAGATCTAAAAATGTTCACAAGTAAAACTTGTGAACTTGCCCTTTACAGGACGGAAAAATTATATTAAAACAGTATTACAAGAATACAAAGGGAAGATGTACGAAAACTTCTTCCTTATGAATGAATCATTAACATGATCATTCTTACATTCAAATCTAGAAACAAAAAGATAAATACTAAAAATTATAGATTTCAAAGAATGTACTCGTGAGGAGTACGTACAGAACTTCTTTCTTATGAATGAATCACTATCTTGATCATTCTTACAACCAAGTCTAGAAACATAAAAATTATATACTAAACAATCTAGACTACAAAGAATGTACTCATGAGGAGTACGTAAAGAATGTACTCATGAGGAGTAGGTAAAGAATGTACTCATGAGGAGTACGTAAAACAGATTCTAAAAACACACTAAAAATCTCATGTATTCTTTTCAGCTCTCGGTTTTTATTTCTTCGAAAATCTGTAACTTTCCTTGAGTCTTGAAATCGGTATTTATAGACATTCCAAGCTTCCACTCCTCAGCCCATGATCTGCAAGAAAACCGATTACAAGAGCACTCAAGAACATGGGTTAGTGGGTTAGTTTAGTAGTTAAGATAATATCCACAATATACCCCACTAAGCACTACTTAGCCCACTAAGTATTATACTTAGCCCACTAAGCACTATACTTAGCCCACTAAGCACTACTTATTCTATAACTAAAATTTAGTTTAAAAATAAGAAAGTTAAAAACATGTGGAATTCCACATGTTTCAAACTCCCGGAATTCCAAGTGTTTCAGTTTTATTAAATACTAGTACTACACCCGTGCGATGCACGGTAAATACATATTTATATTTTTCTTCAGTGAAAAGTACATATTTCTAATTGAAGTTCGAATAAAAATATGAACATATATATTCGTATAATATTTTAATAACTTGGTAAAATATTTCAGCAACCAGTTAATCATGAACAAATAACTATAGAATGGAGAAAAACAAAACTTGATAAAAGCAAATGAAACTTATCGAATCGGACGTATTCATTGTCTTCACTTAAAAATTTAATCACTTTGTACATCCAACAATAGTCAATTTCGACCACAACATCCATAGATGTCTAAAATATGTTGTTATAATTATATATGTCTAAAATATATGTGTGCACTCCTAAAAATTAAAATTAATAGTAGTTAGCAGAAAGATTCTTAGGAATAATAATAGCACAAAGTGAAGACCTGCCAGTAGGTCCAATAACATATCTCTGTCAATAGTTGTGGACAATATTGCTCCAATATTGCCTACTTCTCAGTTCCAAACTGTTCACTTTCTTCAATAACTACATGAATCATGAAAATATGCTCACCCGATTTCACATTGAGTGGCTCGTCTTCGTTTGCCTTTAGCGAAACTTCCTATATCAACAATCGTGGAACCTGGTTTAGATCCAAGGCCGACAACCCTTGAGTGAATCTTAGTTTCCATTTCTAGAGAAGACCTTGTTTGTGCAGTGGAGCTTGAAATGAGGTTCAATATACATAGACACAAATAAAATTCTAACAACAAAAGGCTTCTTAATGGTACAAATTAAAATCGAGAAAATAGATATTTGAAGATTAAAACCGACAAATTCAAAATACTCACCATCGTATCTATCTCGAACTTCTATTTCCTCCATTGAGTTCATGAATTACCAAAAAAAAAAAAAAACAATTCAGAATATTAGCCCGTATCAAAATTTCAAACAAATTAAAATGAAATCTTAGCACTCATCTCTAAAAATAGCAAATCTTTGCATACTCCATTCTCTCGATGAAGAGGCCCTGTGGTGGATAAAATTGGAGTTGATGGTTGGACATTAAATCCAATTTATTCCACTATAACAACATACCTTTAGGAGTCTAAAAATTTGAAAGACCATATCCCTTTGCAATCTCCTTTTGGACCTTGAATATACACGGGTTGGATAAAATTCGTTGCTTCACAAAATTGCTATATCCTGAGTTAGTTCAAGCAAAATAGCAATCACAGAGTTATCGTTTGAATGGTAAATTCAAAAGTATATTTACGTGGAAAGATGAAATCTGAATAGAAAAACAAAAGCATAGCAAGTGATCAACTGATGTAGAATATACCTGCAAAATTATGTAAATATGCTCGAAGACTTGTATAACAGAAGATTGTTGTATAAAGCTAGATAATCGCAACGGTTTAATCTTAGGAATTTCTCTTCTCGTATTTTTAGGAAATCTAAAAGCATGAATTAAGAAACTTTCCCCTCGTTGCTATTTAACTTGTAGCGACTCATCCATAACAAAGGACTTGATTACGGAAAAATGAAAAACATTCAAATTGAATACCAATAATTGACAGGATCCTTACAGAAAAGAAAACAAAGGCATTTTTTAGACTACATTTAATTATTTACAATACCATGCTATTCATTCACAGCCTGAAAATAACCATGCTAAAATAGTTGAGAAGATGTTAGAGAAATAAACGCTTAGAGAACTTTGTGAACCCGTGGGAAAAAAATAAACTTCATCAAATATGGCAAGAAAACAACAAATAGAATCGAAGCAAAACTAAAATATAATGTGATAAGAAATTCCAAAGACAACAGTTGTCAGAAATCCGAATCCGACAGCATCCCACAAAACACAGATTGATGAAACATGGTACTATTTACCCGATGGGCGATAAAATTAAGCGCATTGAATTAAACTTGAAGAGCAGAGGAAAAGCGACCTTGTACACTCCTTCGGCCAAATCGGAGAACTCTCCAGATTTCTTTCCACTTCAAGTCGATCCTCCGACATCGACAAAATCACGAATTATGCATTTGGTGAAAACATGGAAAAAAGAAAACCGGCCATTTGTTGAAGAGAGGAGATGCAAACGTGATTGATGGAGAAGTTATTTTTAATAAACTGGGAGAAGTTTTTTTTTTAATAAACTGGGAGAAGTTTTCAAATCGTCGAAGTTTTTGAACAGGAAATGAGTTTTAATATCGTGTGGAGATTTTATTTTAAAAAACTGTCAAATGCTAATAAAATTGGCCGACTAAAATAACAAAAGCGCCATTAGAAAACCAAGAAATTTCCAAAAAGGTCTAGGGTTTGAAACCCTAAAGAATGTACGTGTCGACATACTATGTCAAGGATTATCTTTATATATATATAGATTAATATCAACTAATCCAATATTTGATTGTAAAAACCTATTGACTGCTCTTGTCATTAATTTTGAACCTTATGATCGATTTTTGAAGGATAAATACTTCAATATTTAATTTCCTATAACTTTTCAAACTATTGAGCTTCTTTTCAGCTGGTCGCATAATTATGCATATTGTTTTTTTTCTCTCATTTCTCACTAAGCTAAGTCTTTGATAAATCATCGATCTCTCGGCCACTTTGTTCTATTATATTCCCAGAGACGTGTGCAAGTTTGAGTAACTAGTTACCATTTTGAATAGCGTCATCTAAAATAATAATAAAGCAATTATTACGGTTAACTAGAGAGTGTTCGTCATTGTTTTGTACTTGTATCTCCGCTGTATGAATATATCTATGACGATGGTACTTGAAATGTCATAATTAGGTAGAAAATGTTGTTATGATATTATGATCAACATCCTTTGCATATTGTTTCTCTAGGTGTGGGGTTTGTGAATAAATTAGCAACATGTGATTTGTGAAACATCGTCTAAAGAGTGTCGCAAAAAAAAAAAAAAAAAAAAAGACCATATAATTATTCGGAGTTGTTCTAGTTTGACAGACGCCTCGCCTAGCTCGTATAGATGGCGAGTGTACATTTTTTTTCTCAATTGTCTTGTTTGTTGTGATCACGGACAAACTCTAAGACCGTTCATCTCCACTAATTCTAACACCACGAAACTTAGGATGCAATGGCATGGGGTCCACGATCGACGCTCCTTCTTAGAATCTCAATCTTGAAGTCCATGATAAAAGACCATATATTTTCTCGGAGTAGTAGTAGACTAACAATTCCACCGTTGAAATCTTATTTTAGTACTAAACATTACATATAATGTAATGTCCAAGATTTTCAACGTAAAAGCCGCTAGCCAAGCCACTGGCACATTGCGCACATGCCTACCATAAACCCACCTCAAAAGTACGTAGAATGTATTGGGGTCAATAGTAGTAATAAGGGGCTTCATTATGATGCGAAACGTCGATAATTGATGATCGCTTCATCAATAATCGATCCCAATAATTTTTATTCTTGCGCAACGTAACTAAAAGTGATCAAAATTTTCACAAGATTCTTTTTTTTTTTTTTTTTTTTAATGTAGCGCGGGATTACTTCTTTTCATAATATTACCACTTTTAAAAATATAGGAATACCACCTATATATGTATGGCATTTTTGGGCCGTATATCTGGTGATGTTTATTTTAGGAAAAAAGAATGTTGGATAACTACTTAAGATCCTAGAGATAATTTATGGCAATTGGAGTAAATATAAGACTTAGAGCTTGTTTTGTTACTTCATTTTAAATAATTTATAAGCTCACGAATCTGATAACATGCTTTAAACGTTGATAAGTTGTTAGATTTTATTTCAAATATTATTTTTTTAGATATATGGCTATGAAGCTTACAAGTAATTTTTAGATTTTTTAAGTTGGTTAAAAGTTAAGCAATATAAGATCTTTTTATTGTCTTGACGAAGAAAAGAACGAAGAAAAGAAACATGACATCACTATGATTGTTACAATTATTTCCCACCGGTTTATTTATTTTATTTTTTTGGTAAGTAGTTCAAATTACTTTAGTTTCTAGTAAAAAAAAATATGTAACTATTATATAAAACATAAATGATTTTGTATTCCATTATGATATTTGATTAATTTCCAAACTAATCAAATTATAGTAAACTATTATAAATAAGTATTTATATAAAAAATACAATACATTAATAAATTAGTAGTAACATTCTTATTTTTTTCTCAAGACATATTTATAACTGAGATAGTTAATTAAAATATAATCTTATTTTAATGTATAAATAAAAATAATTTGTTATATAGTTATTATGATAATAAATTCCAAGAACTATATTACTTATAATTTTAAATAATTATTAGGTTTCTTGATTATGAGAATATGTTGTTTCGAAAAAGGAAAAAAACATGCATGTCGGGAGTAGTCATATGATGTAATATAATATTTGAGGGTATTTTTGTATTGTAAGTGTTAAAGTAAGGGCAAAAAAAGATCTTTAATAAAAATGTAGGGTATGTATTTTTTATTTATACAACTTATAAGCTTTCTAACAGCTTAGTTTTTAAAAATTTAAGATTTTGTTTTTATAAAAACTTACCAAATAAATTTTAAGAGATTATAAGCTATATATTGACAACTTATTATAAGCTATTTTGAATAGCTTATAAGTTTAGCCAAACGGGTCCATAATGTCGCCCAATTGACGAGTTAACCCAACTTATATAGGTGACATTTGTGTACTCACTTGGCTTGTATATTATGTGACACACAAACCTTAGTCATTTTGAAGAGCTAAGATTAGGTTTTAATTTGCCCAAAAATGTTACATGCTCATCAATGTAAATTGCTTAATATCATTGCTCCATATGATGTGATTAACAAGTGTCTTAGTAAAGATGATCCAATATTATATGAAGAAAATCTAATTTAATATGTACTTCCAATTTAGCAAAATATTTAACACATTTTTACATTATAAGTTTCATGATACACACGGACACGCATAGACATAGACATAAACGAGAAATGGCCGCATCTCGTATTCATGATGTTTTGCTAGTAGTTTTTATGATTACTGGGTTGACAACAATGGAGATCGACATGGCGTTGGGACAACATCCTAAATCAGTACCCGATATTGTGTCACGTTGTTGGGGCACAACCAATTTCATCGTATATTGTTCATTTTACATATCTAATAGGTATCCTATGTTCTATAAGCCAAATCAAAGATGTTGTAATTATGCCCAGAAGACGGACATAAAATTCTTTTGCAAAAGATTCGTGAGTGGTAAGGATATAATATATAGTTCATATAAAGTGGTGGATCTTGCAAGATATTGTGGTAATCCACTTCCAGTTGGTACAAAATGTGGAAGTAAGTCTCGATTTCTTAACTTTTATGTTCTTATTGAAAACACTTTCTCATAACTACGATAAATTTTATATAATGTTAATTTTCTATTAAATAAAACTAATGTAAAAGCAAGTCAATTAGTTTAAAATATTTTAAGTTGCATTTAAAATTTATCAAAATACCTTCAAAATAAGTTTAAATAGTTTAATAACTTGAATCCATTGTAAACTAGATTCATTAAATTAATTTATGGTTTTATTATTACGGATTTGAATGTTTAAAATCATTTCTTCAAATAATTGGATGCAAATATTTGATGAGTTTATTATTATACCTTTGAAATCCTCCTTTCAATCACTCAATACAACATATGTAGTATGGTTAATGAGAGTAGTGAAGGAAAATAATATAAATTAAGTAAAATTCCAGAAGAGTTTGAAGGAGGGAAGTAAAATTGAATAAATTTCTTGCAATTGTTTTGATATTTTTTATTTTTTATATTGTAGATTACGCAGAAAAGGTTAAAAAAAACGCGCAGCGGCATACTACGCAGGTACTAAGAGACTATATATAGCCAAATCATGGTCCTTGTAATAATTTAAAAGTTAATTAGATATTCGTTTGATGGTTAGACAACTCCTTACTTGATATATTATGTAGAGTTAGTTCAAATAGTCATTTTCTTAGGTATCGATGAGCTTGGGTAGCACCTAGCATGTAGCAATCGGCACCTGGAAAGAAATAATCTCCAAACAAGAGTCTTATGTTTCCATCAACAGTGCCGGCCCTGAACCCATGCTGCACATGCAATGACTTTGGGCCCCACTTCCTTAGGGGCCCCAAATTAAAAAAAAGAAAAGTATATATACATATATAAATAGTCTTATATAAATAGACTTGTGGTTTTAGTAATTTAAAATGAGCTTCTTATAAATCACAATATTTAATTGTAGGGTATATTTTCAATCCGACTCAAATTAATTGCACATTTTCTGTTAAGCATTGGGAATGAAAAACAAAAAATCCTATTGCATCAAATTTAATATTTTACTATCCATCATTAAGGGAAAAAAAAGAGAGAGAAATAATTCGTCTCTTTTGTCATAACTGATGGTGCTAACTCAAAAAAGTTTATAAAAAATAATAATAATAATAAATAAATAAATATAAATAAATTTCAATGATATTTAGTGTAGGTGTATGCATTTTTATTTTCATTCACTAATGTCATAATATATTTATTTTTGTTTGTTTTATCAAGTTTGAAACACGTGGATTTGTTTTTAACTTTCCTGTTTTTCTAACTAAATTTTAATTATTAAATAAGTAGTGCTTAGTGGGTTAAGTATAGTAGTTAGTGGGTTAAGTAGTGCTTAAGTGGGTTTAATTGTGAATATTATTCTAACTCCTTAAACTAACCCACTAACCCATTTTCTTGAGTGCTCTTGTGGTTGGTTTTCTTGCAGATCATGGGCTGAGTAGTGGAAGCTTGGAATGTCTATAAATACCGACTTCAAGACTCAAGGAAATTAATCGATTCTACGAAATAAAAACCGAGGGCTGAAGAATATTCACGAGAGTTTTAGAGTGGTTTTAGAATCGGTCGTTTGTACTCCTCATGAGTACAATCTTTACGTACTCCTTATGAGTACATTCTTTACGTACTTCTCACAAGTACATTCTTTGTAGTCTAGATTGTATAGTATATATGTTTCTAGACTTGGTTGTAAGAATGATCAAGATAGTGATTCATTCATAAGTTCTTTACGTACTCCTCACGAGTACATTCTTTGAAATCTAGAATTTTTAATATTTTTCTTTTAGTATCTAGATTTGATTGTAAGAATGATCTTGAAAAAGATTCATTCATAAGGAAGAAGTTTTCGCACCTCTTCTGTTTGTATTCTTGGAATACTGATTTTAATATATTTTTCCGTCCTGTAAAGGGCAAGTTCACAAGTCTTTACTTGTGAACATTTTTAATTCTGAGTACTGTCTTTTAATCTTTATATTTCCGCTGCATGTTGTCTCAAGTGTCATAACATTTTAGATAACATCTCTGTATAATACGAATTCGGGACCATAAATTCTTTCAATTGGCATCAAGAGCCAACACTTGACGTATACTAAGTGTTTGTTCCTATTTTTCTTTTTCAGAAACGAATTCGTGATGGATACTCAGATGACTGCTTCTATGCGACCTCCTGTACTCGACGGCACAAACTACACCTACTGGAAAGTCAAGATGAGGGCATACATCAAAGCCATTGATGAGAGAGCCTGGAGATCCATTCTCACTGGATGGAAGGCACCAACAATCACAGATGCAGATGGGGATGTATTTCCAACACCAGAATTACGGTGGACAGCAGATGATCTATCAAATGCCAATCAAAACTCAAAGGCGTTAAATGCAATCTTCAATTCAGTAGATTTAACAATGTTTAAATTGATTTCAGTGTGCACTTCTGCGAAGGATGCTTGGGAAGTTCTTCAGCTACATTGTGAAGGATCAGACAGTGTCAGAAGAACTAAGCTCAGATTACTCTCCTCCAAATTCGAGAGACTGAGAATGGAAGAAACTGAAACAATTTCTCAGTACAATGAGAAATTGATTGATTTAGCTAATGAATTTCAATCCTTAGGTGGTCCTTTAAGCAATGAGACACTGGTGAATAAGGTATTGAGAACTCTCCCAGAAAGATTCAGCATGACGGTTACTGCTATTGAGGAGGCCAAAGACACATCATCTCTACGGCTGGACGACTTAATTGGTAGTCTAAAGTCTAGAGAGATGAACTTTGAAGATCAAAGAAAGGAGAAAGGAAAGGCTATCTCAAATGCACTTCAGGCAGAATTGGAGAAAGAAGATGTTGCTCCGGAATATGATGATGATGCAGAGGAATGTCTCAACAATGTGGCATTTCAGATTCAGAAATTCAATAGGGCGTACAGACGAAGTGGAATCAAGCCCAGACAGTTATTTCCAGAAGGCTCTCCACAAAATCGACAAACTCAGCCCCGGAACAGATCTATTCCACAGAGAACATTTCCTCAAACACTTTCTCAAAATACTTTAAAAAATTCTTCATTTAGTCGTTCAAATTCTGAACCACCTAACTTGGATCATATTAAATGCAGGGCCTGTTCAGGATTTGGACATTATGCTAATGAATGTGCAAATACCTTGAGAAGAAGAGGAATGAGTTTGATCTGTGCTGTCAGTGATGATGAGGAAGAACAACCTGAACAGACGGAGGAACAGCAATCCTCTAAACAAGCTCTTTCTGTCAGATATCTCACTGGAAGTGCCTCTGAAACAGAATCACAAGGAGTTCCTCTGGATGCTGCAACACTTTCTGAAACACTTTCAGTAACTGAAATTTCAGAGTTTAATAATGATCATTATACATGTTTAAACTCTATTTCTTTGAATGCAGCTGAATCCAGTAATGAAGCAGTTAGTGATGAGGAAGAAATGTACAAGAAATTGTTCAGTGACTTGGAGAAGAAGACTCATGCTCTAGATGCAGTCAACAAGGAAAATCCTTCTCTCAAAGAAACAATCACTCATTTGGAGGTTGGTATCACCAAGAAGGATCTTGAACTGGCAAAGGTGAAAGATGAACTCAAAAAAGCGACTCTAGCAATCAAGAGGATGAATACCGACACAACTAAACTCAAAGAGATTGTGTCACTGGAGAAGTACAACAAAAATGAAGGTCTAGGGTTCAAAAACCAAGTGAAGAAACACAAGCCAGTAAAGAAGAAGGAGATTGTCTTTATAAAAGAGAAGGGTTCAAATGGAAAAGAATGCAGAAATTCCACAGTCACCACTTCAGAGTCCAGAATAAGGGGATACATTTGTCATGACTGTTTCTCACCAGGACACACCCGTCCATTTTGTGAGAAACTAAGTAGTGACAAAATGTTGTACAGGATGAGTCACAACACTCCCGGCAACACCTCCAAGAAAAAGGTAGAATTTACCAAAAAGGAGTGTAGAATATGGACTCCCAAAGGTAAACTTATGTGCAAAACAGTATACACTTCTTTAAATGCTAACATTTCAGGTTCATGGTACTTTGATAGTGGATGTTCTAGGCACATGACTGGAACAAAAGAATTTCTATCAAACTACCATACACTCAATGGTGGACGTGTAACCTATGGAGGAGGAACTAAAGGCAAAGTGGTTGGATGTGGAACACTCAGTATTGAGGGACTTCCAAAACTTTCAAATGTCTTACATGTTGAAGGATTTGGGTCAAACCTCATCAGTATTAGTCAATTGTGTGATGATGATCTACGTGTTCAATTTGATAAATACTGTTGTTCTATGTTTGATAATCAAAATCATTGTGTACTGACAGGTTCCATATCAATGGATAATTGTTATGAAACAGGTGACACCATCTCATGCAAGAGCTCAAGAGTAAGTGAAGTAGAGCTGTGGCACCTGAAACTAGGACACACAAACTTCAAAAATCTGAAGCTGCTCAACAAATACAATGCCATAAGAGGAATTCCAGATCTCAAGATCAAGGACATTTCTATATGCGGAATGTGTCAGAAGGGAAAGCAAACTGCAGTACCACACAAAGTGTTACAACCCGTTGGTACCACCATTTGTTTTGAACTTGCACATATGGATCTTATGGGTCCTATAGAGGCAGAAAGCCTAGGTGGTGAAAAATATGTATTTGTGTGTGTTGATGATTTTTCAAGATATACTTTGGTGTATTTTTTAAGAGAAAAATCTGGTCTAGAATACATGCATGTGTTTGGATGTGTTTGCTATGTCCTAAACGATAGAGATCATCTAGCTAAATTTGATTCCAAAAGTGATTTGAGTTTATTTATGGGATACTCTAATAACAGTGATGCTTATAGAGTATATAACTTAAGAACTCGAACCATTATTGAATCTGTAAATGTGGTATTTGATGATTTTGCTGATCTCCGCAGTAAAACAGCTGAAGATGAAGTTGATGACCTGATTGCTGAAGGAGAAACAACCAGAGGAGACACTAGTGGCACAGATGCTCCAGATATAAACAGTCCAGTTTCAAGAGAAGAGGATGTTGAGCCAAGTGTTACAACATCTGACTCAATACATCCTACAGAGAGCATAGAAGCTGAATTGCTGACAACTCATGATGTCTGCAGAAAGGAACCATCAAGTTGAATCCAGAAAAATCACCCTTCTACTCAAGTTGTGGGAGATATCTTTGATGGAATAAGAACCAGAAGAAAAGAGAGAGTGGATTACAGAGATATGGTAAGATTTGCAAATCTATCTTCTGAATGTGCACTAACTGGAATCACTTGTTTTGTGTCTTCAGTGGAACCAAGGAATATTGCAGAAGCTCTGAAGGATGAATTCTAGGTCAATGCAATGCATGAAGAGTTGAATCAATTCATCAGGAATGATGTTTGGTACTTAGTTCCCAGACCAAGCCATGTAAATGTGATAGGAACTAAGTGGATCTTCAAAAACAAAACTGATGAAAAAGGTACTGTTGTTAGAAATAAGGTTAGGCTAGTAGCACAAGGATACACTCAAATTGAGGGTATAGACTTTGATGAGACTTTTGCTCCAGTAGCTAGAATTGAATCTATTAGATTACTTCTTGCTATAGCCTGCTTTCTTAAAATCAAACTGTATCAGATGGATATCAAAAGTGCATTTCTGAATGGGGTTTTAAATGAAGAAGCATATGTAGAACAGCCAAAAGGTTTTGAAGATTCTGCCAAACCTAATCATGTTTTCAAGCTTAAGAAGGCACTGTATGGTCTTAAACAAGCTCCTAGAGCCTGGTATCAAAGACTCACTGACTTCTTACTTGAAATACAGTTCAATAGAGGGGAGGCAGACAGAACCTTGTTCGTTAGAAGAACTAATAATCATATCATCATTGTTCAGATATATGTTGATGACATTGTTTTTGGCTCTACTTGTGCTAACCTTTTGCAGTCTTTTGTAGATTCTATGTCTCACACTTTTGAAATGAGCATGGTAGGGGAGTTAAATTACTTCTTAGGACTCCAAATCAAACAGACAGGTGAAGGAATCTTTGTGAATCAAAAGAAGTATGCTCTCAATCTGGTCAAAAGGTTTGAGTTGGAATCAGCCAAGCACATGAAAACTCCAATGGGTTCCAGCCAAAAACTGTCTAAGGATGATGTTGCAGAAGATGTCGACAGCACTCTCTACAGAAGCATGATTGGAAGCCTTCTGTATCTAACAGCAAGCAGGCCTGACATTATGTTTAGTGTTTTTGTGTGTGCCAGGTATCAAGCTAATCCCAAAGTCACTCATCTTAAAGCTGTGAAGAGGATTATTAGGTATGTTGCAGGTACAGTAGACTTAGGGATTCAGTTTTTCAAAGACACTAATACAAATTTGATAGGTTTTAGTGATTCTGATTGGGCTGGGGATATTAGTGACAGAAAAAGCACCTCAGGTGCATGTTTCTTTTTGGGGAATAATTTGGTTTCTTGGTTTAGTAGAAAACAAAATTGTGTATCACTTTCAACAGCTGAATCAGAATATGTAGCTGTTGGAGGATGTTGTGGTCAACTAATTTGGATGAAACAAATGTTGGGGGATTATGGGTTAACCAGTGGCACCCTGACCATATATTGTGATAATTCAAGTGCTATTGATATTTCAAAAAATCATGTTCAACACTCACGTACTAAACACATAGATATTAAACATCATTTTATTCGTGATATAGTTGAGAAAAATATAGTGTGCTTAAAGTACATTCCTACAGAAGATCAGTTGGCTGACATCTTTACAAAGGCATTAGATTATGAGAGGTTTTCTAAACTCAGAAAATCTCTCGGGATGTGTACTCAATAAACATGTCCTGAAATATGTTGCAGCACCTCATCAAATATCTTAAGCTGCAACATAATTTACTGAAGCTTAGCTTCTTTAAATAATGACTTCACTCTGATGAATTATTTTTCTAAATAAGTAACTGGAAGTCTTTCACCTTGAAACGTGATCATGCTTCATGTAAACATTTGGGAAATAATTCCACTCACATAAGTCAAACTCCTCTATTTTGATAGTCATATCTTAGTAACTGAGGAACCTTCAAACTGAACACTTGATCATGTTCCATGTGAATTGTTTGACTTGAAAATAAGAGTTTTACAAAAAAAAAAAAAAAAAAAAATAAATAAATAAAAAATATATATATATAGAATTTAGATATATATATGATAAAATCTATGCGTGTTAGCCAATTTTTTTTCTCACACTATTAATCATTAATAAATGTGTTTCTTATTTTTGTTAAAATTTCGTGAGTGCTACTATTATTATTATTATTTTATTGAATTATCACTATTTATATGGGTCATGGGGTACATGGGTTAGTCTTTTATTTCCCACTAAGTCCACTCCTTATTGTGCCATGTGTCACGTTTTGTTTTAAACTGCCACATAAACCTATATTCTCCTTAATCACACTTTCTCCAAGAAAAACGCACAGCACTTCTTCACCTTCTCCACTTCAATTGTTTTTCTGCAAATTAGGGCTTATAAATTTCGTGCTTCTTTTTCGAAAATTCACACTCAAAAATCAAAAGCACAAGAAGCAATTTTGTATCTACTGTATCATGGCATCTCCTCCTAGAAATCCTCTTCCAGCTGTTGGTGATGTCCACAAAGATGCTGCAGCACCTGAACCAGCAGATCCTAATCTAGTCATCATCGTTCATCCTGTCAACCTTGAAGCTATGCCGATTAGCTTTATTGAGCCCGGAGACGAGCTGAATCCGATTGACACAGACAACTTCCAGAACGTGGGTCCCTCTTCCACTGCAGAAAGGTTTCCTACTCGCCGGTCCAAGCGCATGAATCCATTTCCAGATCTGAATGCAACTGGGTCACAACGTCGAAGGAGAGGAAATTCTCCCAGCAGAGGCGGCAGAGGTGGAAGAAGAGGCGGCAGAGGCGGTCGTACTCCAGTTAGGCCAAATCCACCAAGAGGCCTTCACTTGGTTGATGAAGAAACGGATGATGAAGAAGGAGATCCTATCTTTGCAGAATCAGAAGCCCAAGTTCTCTCCTCAAGATCCACTGAGTCATTCTCCAAAGACTCGACTTCACGAGTATCAACTCAGGGGGAGACACTTCAGCATAACTCTTCTCAACATCCGATTTCCGAAGATGTTGCTGCACATGTTCCTGAAGATGCTGCTGCACCCACTGACTCAGCCAATGTTTCACAGAGTGCTGCTGAGGATGCTCTTCCCTACCAGGCAGAAGAAATGCCTGATTTTTCAGGGATGTCCTCTGCCGAGCATGTTGACATTCCCTCTGTTGATGCTCAGGATTTCACTACCACTGAAGAAACACCCTCAGCACCATATGCAGACCCTCTGGAAACTCTTGCAGAAGCAGCTGTTCAAGTCGATACATCACCTCCTCAGGCTGATGAAGAAGAGAAAAGTGATGATAGCTGGGAAGATGCTGCCCCAGAGTCAGACAATGACTCTTCTGAGGAATCCTCTCAGATGCAGGAAGATGCTGCCCCACCTGTTGCATCACCTGAGCCAGCATACATCCCGGATGAACTTGAAGACTCTGAAGAAGAGGAATCTTCTGAGGAAGAAGAGCTGAACTTGGATGGGAAGGATCGGTCAACTCCTTTTGAGGTAAACAATGCTTTCAGTACAACCTTTTATTTTGAATCTGATTCAAATTTGAGTCCTCAAATCATGAATTGCCAATTCATTGAGGAGAAGAAAATTTTTCAAGGATGAGTTTCATAGACATAGGATTACTGATTTTCTTGATCAAAGAAAAATCCTTAGTCTAGTTTTTGTGCCAATTTACAAATTTTTTTTAAGAAAAAATCTCCAAACTTTGGCAAAGTTTTTGTGCGAAATTCCATTTTCTCCTTTTCTCCCAAAATTATCAACTCTCATTTACAAACTCCTACTGTGATTGATGAGGATAATTATGGTGATTTTACTGAAGTTTGTAAAACTCTTTTTGGCAATCGTTTTAAATCCTTCTCTCATCTACTCCATTCTGCTTTCTCACACTTGGCATGATAATTGTTTTTCAAAATTTTCTCAAAGATCCTCATGTCCAAGATTTTCCCTGGAATGGAGATAATTTCCTCTCAACTGAATCAGGTCAAAATAATCTTGGTACTGAAGGTGTTGCTCCTCATATTGACAACACCCCTGACAATCTTGTTTCTGTTCCTAGAGATCTCTTGTTACAACAGCTTACTCACTCTCTAGCTCAGATTACCTATCACCAGTCCATGGTGGAAATGCTCCGAAAAACTCTTTCTGATCAAAAAGGGGGAGAAAAAGCTAGTCATGAAGTTGAAACAGGGACTTCTCATCATTTGGATGCCAGAGGCAGAGAACATGGAGTTAATGAAGAAGAAGAAAAGAATGAGGGTGAAGCTGAAGGAGCAGAGGAAAGCAGCAGCAGCAGATACTGAGGACACTTTGGATATTCTGCTCTAAAGTTATTTTTATGAACAATATTTGTTTTAGTTCAGTTTGTTATTTTCCCTCTGATCTTTTATGCTAGGATTGCACTATTATTGTTATTTGCTATATTGGTTATCATATTCAGGGGGAGTTCAAGCAATGACTCAGGGGGAGTTAAGCTAAAATTTAGTTTTGATCAGAAAGTTAAAAAGGGGGAGTTTGAAACACGTGAGCGTGGATTATTTCCACATTGTGTTTTTAACTTTCTTATTTTTTAAACTAAATTTTAGTTATGGAATAAGTAGTGCTTAGTGGGTTAAGTATAGTGCTTAGTGGGTTAAGTATAGTGCTTAGTGGGCTAAGTAGTGCTTAGTGGATTTAATTGTGGATTTTATTCTAACTTCCTAACTAACCCACTAACCCATTTTCTTGAGTGCTCTTGTGGTTGGTTTTCTTGCAGATCATGGGCTGAGGAGTGGAAGCTTGAAATGTCTATAAATACCGATTTCAATACTCAATGAATTTGATCGATTCTACGAAATAAAAACCAAGGGCTGAAGAGAATACACGAGTGTTTTAGTTAGGTTTTAGAATCGGTTGTTTGTACTCTTCGTGAGTACATTCTTTACGTACTCTTCATGAGTACAATCTTTACGTACTCCTTATGAGTACATTCTTTACGTACTTCTCATAAGTACATTCTTTGTAGTCTAGATTGTTTAGTATATATGTTTCTAGACTTGGTTGTAAGAATGATCAAGATAGTGATTCATTCATAAGTTCTTTACGTACTCCTCACGAGTACATCTTTGAAATCTAGAATTTTTAATATTTTTCTTTTTGTATCTAGATTTGATTGTAAGAATGATCTTGAAAAAGATTCATTCATAAGGAAGAAGTTTTCGCACCTCTTCTGTTTGTATTCTTGGAATACTGATTTTAATATATTTTTCGTCCTGTAAAGGGCAAGTTCACAAGTCTTTACTTGTGAACATTTTTTAATTCTGAGTATTGTTCTTTTATCTTTATATTTCCGCTGCATGTTTGTTCAAGTGTCATAACACTTAAGATAACACCTCTGTATTAAACGAATTCGGGACCATAAATTCTTTCAACAACCATCCCTGAGGTATGGTCAAATTACAAAAAAACCCCTCTTGTTTGGATAATTACAACCACCCCATCAACTCCTCAAATTTAGTGGAATCTTCGAGATTATATGGAATACTATCACTTTTGTACCCGTTTTATCACATTCGAACTCTACATTTTGAAGCAAGATGATCATAATATGTGTTTTTTGGCTTGTATATATCAGATTGTAGTGCATCAGAAACTGTATTTTTACACAAAACGAGTACAAACTAGAACACATTCCACGAAATCTAGATGATTATGTTGAATTTGACACCATAACAGTGGATGTGTAAGAAAAAAAACATAGTTAATAGGAATAGATGTAATTATCCAAACAAGAGGGATTTTTTGTAAATTGACCATACCTCAAGGAGGTGTTTCTAATTTACCCATGATATGTTTTAGTTAGAGATTTTATCAAACTAAATATGTTACGAATATGTATCACATATCAACTAAGCTTTAGCTTATTAATATCAGGAGCCTCTCTCATACTAGTGTTTGGTGAGAGATGGGGGTTTGAATGCGTGTGCCAGCATATTATAAGGCCAATTTTAAATTAAGAAAAAATATATATTATGAATTTATTACTGGTGGAACAACAAAGTAGGAAATTTGTGATCCTCTTGTCTCTAATCATATTTCTAATAGACATTAGCTAGGTGTCTGTTATGAATTTATTGTTCATTAATTTCAGTTATGTTGGATTTTTAATTTCAATATAAAAATCAATTTTCAATTAAACTAATTTATAGAATACCATGCAAATCATACGGAAGATGTAAACTGCATTAGGCTAATCATTGCGACCAGTTCAACCTAGCGACCGTTGGCAATGGGACTTGAACTTGGGTCAATTGACACAGAACCACTTGCTCCAACCTCAGAACTCTTGCAGGAATTGTGCACATATTAAGAAAATCATTAAATGTGCATTGATTATAGCAAAAAATAAAGAAAATTACTAAAATATCCTTGTGATTAATTTTTTTTTCAGTTAATTAATTAAGAGTGATACATGGTAAAATTAAAAATAATGCCACTAATATTTCATTCGAATTGCAAAGTGATAAATAATTTGGGAAAAACAAATCTTCAAAAAGATAAATAATATAAGACATGTATAGGACTGGCAATTGAGCCGGACCTAACCGAAGCATAATAGAAAACATAATAGAGTTTCCATGGAAGGTACCTCTTGAACCTCTCTCATTGACCGAAATATAATAAACATGCATTTTAAGCAAAAACTTGAAAAACAAACAAAAGTTGGTAGCCAATTAATGAATATTTTGTGAATATATATGGTGAACTCGGTCAACGGTGATTTATAGTTTGTGAAATTCAACTACTGTGTGATAGTCGTCTATTTTACGTGTCATTTGTAAGTATACGATTATCACTTTTTTTTCTTTTTTTTTCTTTTTTTGAGTAAAACGATTAATTGGTATCCCATTTTGTTAAACTTATTTTAAATAGTTGATAAGCTCTGATGTTAGGTAAGATGTCTTATGAGCTGGTAAATTGTTACATCTTCTTTTTAGAATTAGTTTTCAAAGTATTTGAATAATGATATTATAAGCTATTTCACTTATTATAAGAGCTTAAATAAAAAGGTGGAGTAGAGGTAATTTATAAAAAAAAATTATTTGCTCTCAGACAGCTTATTTAAAAAAAATAGGATATTTTTTAAAAAAAATACCAAGTACTTTGGAAGAGCTTATAAGCTCTTAAACATCTTATGAGCTGTTTTTAACTTCTAATAAGTTTAGCCAAAAACTCCTAAACATTTGAAAAGTGGAATTTTCAAAAAAAAAAAAAACATTACAGATCATAATTGATGATTGATGTTGCTAGTAGACCCGAGGTAGTAAATTATGGTACTAAGGGCATCTTCAATAGAGTAAGTAAATTAAATCTCTAAATGTCATTTTAGAAACACAATTAGAGACTCGAGATCTATAGAAAAAAGGTCATCTCCAGTGAGGTGTTCTATAAAATTAATTTCCTCTATTAATTTATAAATCATTTCATACTATAATTACATTTTTAGTTTAGTTTTGTACATCAAATTTTCTATAGTTATTTTTCAATTCCATTATCTTAACTTTTTAATGCATGTCTCACCTAGAAAAAAAATATTTATTTTATTTTCTTATTTCAACAACAAAAGTAAATATGTTAAGCAACAAAAATAAATCTTTCGATTACAAAAATATAAATTTGATATTCTTAATTTTTTGATTAATTTACAGTGAGAAAACTTTAGGTTAGAGTCTCTATATATAATCCCAAGTGTAGGAAAATATTTAGAAACTTTTGGTATAGTCTCTATTTTAGAGACACTCTAGAATCTCTATTGGTGTTGATCTTTTTACCAAAGTATCTAATAATGCTAATGCTAATGCTAATGCTAATGTTAATTCTAATTCTAATGTTAATCTTAATTCTAATCATAATCCTAATTCTAATGCTAATCATAATCATAATACTAATACATGTCACTAATTGTAGTACTAATCATAATCATAATCTTAATTATAATTCTAATACAAATATTAATCATAATCCTAATCCTAATTCTAATCCTAATATTAATTCTAATACTATATTAATTTGAATCCTAATCCTAGTATTAATATTAATGCTAATTCAAAGAATATTATTTATAATCATAATTCTAATGATAATACTAATCACAATCATAATTCTGATTTTGCATCAATGTTTTTTGCAATGATCTATTATTTTGTATAAAAAACAATTATATTCAATCCTGCAACCTTTATATCAATTTTCTTATGTATGGTAGCTGAAACATCCAAAAACTCATATTAAATATATTAGAAATTAATATTTAATTATATTATCAAACTGACATTAAACTTATTTAAAATATTATAAGGGTATAAGTAAACGTTAAGACGTAAAAAGAACAATAATCGTCGGAAAGTTCTAAGTTCACCAGAATGGCCTGATGGTGAGCAATGGAACTCTTTCAAAATTTTCTATCGCAATGGCAAGACTTCGGACACTAACACCTTTCCTTTCCGCCACACGCATCCTCGACGAACTGAATACCCTTCACTTTCTGCCAAGTCTCTGCCCACAATTTCTTTTATTTCTACTAGTCTAGGATCTGAATCGGTGGCTTCAGCGATCTCTTCCCAGATTGCCCATGCTGGAATTGAAATTGTCTGTAACTCGCATGCGCCTGGATTATGTTCACTAGTGGTTACATCATTAGTGGAATTCCCTTGGTCACGGCGTGATAATGAATCAGATGTTGCATTCTCCTTTCCTGGTTTATAGACAATCTCATAATCGAACCACAGGAGTTTTGCTATCCATTTTTGCTGTTCCGGTGTAGTGACCCGTTGCTCAAGCAAACAACGCAAACTACGATGATCCGTAATAAATTTGCCGCCAAGAAGATAGGGCCGCCAACTTTGAACGGCTTCCAAAATAGCAAGCATTTCTCTCTCGTACGTCGACCATGCTCGTTTTGTCACGCTCAGACCCTTACTTAAATATGCAAGCGGTCGGCCATTTTGACTTAGTATAGTACCAATTCCTCCCCCAGAAGCATCTGTCTCGGTCATAAAGTCCCCGTTAAAATTTGGTAGTGTCAATATCGGTGTGCTAGCCATAGCTTGTTTCAAATTTTCAAAGGCTTGATCAGCCTTCTCATTCCACTCAACCGCTACCTCCTTTAATAAATCCGTTAAAGGCCTCACAATAGTACTATAATTATGCACAACGATAATACCCGGTAAATCCAAGGAATCCTCTAAGAGCTCGCACAGTGGCAGGTTTAGGCCACTCTACCATTGCTCTAATTTTGTCATCGTCGACTCGGACTCCTTCAATAGAAATCCAGTGGCCAAGGTACTCATCTTGTTTACGGCCAAAACAACATTTACTTGGTTTGACGTAGAAGTGCCCATCACGTAAAATTTTTAAAGTCACATGCAAAATGTTGTAGATGATCTGCCCACGATCGGTTGTAGACCAAAATATCGTCAAAAAAAACCAGAATAAAATGGCGCAAGTATGGTCGAAATATTTCATTCATTGTCGCTTGGAACGTAGATGGCGCATTGCACAACCCGAATGGCATAACCAAATATTCGTAATGCCCGTTGTGTGCTCGAAAATATGTCTTGTGTATGTCGTCTGGGTGAACACGAATTTGGTGATATCCAGCTCGTAGATCAAGCTTGCTAAAGTACTCAGCGCCATGCAATTCATCCACCGTCGGAATGGGAAAACGATCTTTAAGCGTAGCACTGTTCAAGGCCCTGTAATCTGTACAAAATCGCCACGACCCGTCTTTCTTTTTAACTAATAAAACTGGTTAGGAAAAGGGACTCGTGCTACGCCGAATCAACCCCGATTGCAGTAGTTCTTCCACTTGCCTTTCAATCTCATTTTTCTGAAAGTGCGCATAGCGGTACGGAGCAACGTTCACCACTTTGGTTTTGTCATAAAGTCGGATTCGGTGGTCGAAGATCCGGGCTGGTGGTAGTTCTTTGGGCAATTCTTGAATGTCGCGGAATTCTTCAAGTAATTTGCTTATTTCACTGCTCTCCTCCAACTCTCTTTAGCAATCTCGTAAGTCACCCCCGTCTCCCGCCACTACAAATAATTCACCGCCGGAAATCCAATCGGCTCGAATAGAATCTAAGTCGACCATGTCAATTTCTTTCTTTGCACGTCCTTGAATATGGAATTCTCGACCTCCCTCTGTAAAACTCAATGTCCTGGCCTTGTAGTCGTTTATCACTACTCCAATACTTTCAAGCCAAGATATACCTAGCACCACATCCAGACCACTTAATTGCAATGCGAATAATGTTGTCGTGAAATTATAGCCTTGCAATTTCATTTTGACCGACTCATACTTTTCCGCACACTCCAATCTTGCACCATTAGCCACCCGAACACCGATTGGTTTAATCTTTGTGGCTGAGAGTTGCATTTGTCGAGCCAAACTAGAGTTAATGATATTAAGGCTTGAGCCATTATCAATCAATACCTCCACACGCGACTCCCCGAGGGTGCCTGTTAGGCGCATCGTTCATCCGTCAACCTCGCCACTTATGGCGTTTAAAGAGATTTGTTGTTCATCTTCTAGAGTATCGTTATCATCGTCGGTCTTCTCATCCAACTCGATGAGTATATTTTGGGTTCGCTTGCATTGGTGTCCCTTAACGTACTTTTCGTCACATTAATAGCACATATTCTGATCACGCCTCCTTTGCGATTTCTCCCCAGACATACGTCGTGTTTCTCCCATGGGCGGGGCTCGTCACGATGCTCCCGAAGTAGGTATGGTCGATGGGGTTCTTCCAGCGACGCAATTAGTGTTCCCTATTCTCCGGCCGGAAAGTAACTGCTCATCTTTTCTTTTTGCCAATTTTATGGTTGTCTGGAGATCTCTAGGTTTAAAAAGTCGTACATCTGTGGCTATTTCTTCCTTTAACCCTGCCATGAAATCCCCTGTCAGGGCAGCTTCTGACCACTTCGGTAGACAGTTCATCAACTTCTCAAATTTCCCCATAAATTCACGAAAGCACACTTTTTGTCGCAGCCTACAAATCGACTCGTTGGGGTCCTCGTAATCCCCGTGGCCAAACCGTAGCAGCACTCCTTTTCTCGAAATGTCTCCACGATAATCGACGGTCACGATTATTTTTGAGTGTATATTTTACACTCAATGTATACTTTCTTACGATAATTTTTGTATACTTTTATTGATTAAATGGTGCTTAATGAGTGGTTTATTGTATTATAGGTACAACTTGACGATTTGGGAGTTCCAAGGATGAAACGAGCCAAAAAAGGTCAAAAAACGGGCAAAAACGGAAGAAAACAAAAATATGCTGACAATTGGCCCGCGCGGCCGCGCCAACTGCAGAAGTTGGGCAGAAGGTTTCGACGATTCTCGTGCAGCCGTGTGAAAATTACACTGATTTTCGGGCGGCCGCGCCAAAACACGCTGGAGACAATTTTGGACTTTTAATCACCCAAGGAAACCTAAATTCTTCTACCAAGTTGGGGCATCTATTTAAGGGCAAACCAAGCACGAATTAGAGGACTTTTGAACACAATCTTAGAGGAAGAGGAGCGAGAGAACGAAGAAACGAAAGACGGAGAATTGACAAATCTTCATCATAATTCTTCTTCCATCTATCTTTTCTTAATCTATTTCTTTTTATATTTTTGTGATGTTTTTCTTAGAGAACATGAGTAGCTAAGTTTTTAATCTAGGATTTTGTTGGAACCCTATGTGGGGATGGTGAACCCGTTTTCTTAAGATTATGCAATTATGATTTTATGATTATTTCTTCTACTTGTTATGATTGTTAGTGCATGAACCTGATCAATTTATGTGCTTTATCTGTGATTATTGGGATTGACTCGACAAAGCTATTTCGATAATTAGACGGTAAGTAAAAGAATCTTCGAGTAGTTTTCACCGGATGAGTGTGTCAATTGCATGTGGTGTCGTAGACATACAAATATCACCTTAGGTAGCCATTTACGAGACTTGTTAGTTAATGCTTTATTCATAATTGGTTTGCATAGACATATAGTGAACCGTTTATGAATAATAGACTCAGAATAAACGCGACATCGGGTTATGAGTAAATTAGTGTCTCGGGTTAATAATCATGAATCATATATTTCATAATTGAGGGGTTTTGGGTGATCAATTCTTGCATAGGGAGAAGATAAAATCCTTGGTCCGTTTTTATTGATATTTTCTCGTGTTTAATTGCTTTCATAATTAGTTTAATTATTTAGTTGATTAAATTTGACAACTTTGCGTAGGCTGGATAAAAATCATAATTGTTAGAATTTGGTACTTATGATTAGATAATTTGAGTATTCCCTGTAGGATCGACATCCGACTCTCACGAGTCCTCTTTTACTACTTGTTTGCGATACGTGCACTTGCGTGTTAGGTATTTAGCCCCAACAATTAGTCCGTTCGAACCATTGCCACCATTGATTTCCTTCCATATAGTACGAAGTGAGCCGTACCTTCCTCTCCCCATGAACTTCGTTAGCGCTAAAATATTGTTTGGCACGATTAAGCCATGTCCTTGGTTCTTCTCCCGTAAACCGCGGAAAATCCATATAAACGGAATTTTGTCGCTGTTTTTTTTCACCACGGTGAGACACCCTACTTTTCACTCAAGTACGTGATGCGCGGCGGTCATCACTCTTGTCATCGGAGGATCCATCTGACGACGGAGGTGATCGATTGCCTCGCCTACCCCACGGATTTAGGCGCGCCTCATTCCCCCTGCCAAGAAGATGTTGCATAGATGTGCGAATTTCTTGTACAGAATTTTCTAAACTCTCTAATCGTTCTTCATTTGTTCCCATAACTTGAGTTGCGTCGATATTATCTCTGCCTAGCCCTAATGAAGCGTTGATACGATCTCAACCTCAACCTCGCTCTGAATACCAATTGATACGATCTTAAGGTATCCTCTAATTCTTACTTACGCAAGAAGTCAGAAAAAGTAGTATTATTTGTGATAAAGAAAACCAAAGTACGTGTCTAACTATTTATACATTAAATTTGCTAGGAATCACACTTTGTGCATTGCTTTGGTTGAATGTTTTGTATTTTAAATTTGGAATTAATTTGTGCTAGATCATGCTATGTTCGGTTTTAAAACTCACCTTAGGAAATTTATGATACAAAGTGTTGAGTAGTGAGTGATTTGGGATATGATTTGGGTCTTCTTTGAACCGTTTGAGCCTTTCAAGCCGACCTTTTTATCGAAATTATCATTAGAACCTTGATTTGAGCCTCGGAGAAAAGGTGTTCTTTATTTTAGCCAAAGTGTATAAGGTAGAAAAGTGGAGATTTTAAAAAAATTAACCCTTGGAGTTCGGTCGAAAAATTTTATAAGGTCCTTCTTCTTCGAAAAAAAAAAAGAAAAATATATATGCTTCTATATATATAAAAAAAAGAGGGAAAAAAAGAGAGAAAAAAAAAGAGAAAAAGAAGAAAAGAAGAGACTAGAAGGGAGAAGTAAGGACTAGTTGTTGAATTGTTTTGAAAGCTCGATCCATTGTGTTAAGAGCAAAAGTGGAGACTTTTGAACTCTTAAGAATCGAGTTTCTTAAAGTCTTTAGAAGTGAATTCATTGTTTCAAACGCCTATCTTTCAAATTTTGGGATAATCACCTCAATTCAAGAAGAATAGCCACATATACACATATTTCCTACCTCGAACCAAATAGCCTAACAATTGAAAGCCAAAAAGCCCCAATGATCCCAATAGCTTAATGTTCGATATTAGTAGAGTAGAATATTTTGGTGAGTATTTGGAGTCAAACATATACATGTAAGCATAACTTTTTTTTTATCTTAAATTTACAAATATTGGATGCTTGAAGCAATTGCATGATTTGTGGTTTTTGGCTATTGTAAGTGACTAAGTGCTTTTGAATTTTGAGCTTGCGAATGCCTAAGAATTTTCATTATAATTACAAATTCTGAAAACGTGAAGTTGGTCATTAATCTATGTGATGAGATGCCGTAGTTGAGTTTTTTGCTTACGATTAGACTTTGCTTGAGGACAAGTAAAAGTTCAAGTTTGGGGGTGTGTTGAGTGTAGATACTACACTCAATACGTTTACTTTACGTGGATATTTTGTTTAGATTTAATTATATTTGTGCTTTAATTGATTGATTTTGTGTTTTATAGGTGAAAAACGAGAAGTAGGTGTCCATGAAGGAAAAAAGATCAAAAAGAAAGGAAAAAAGTTGCAAATAAGGAAACAAATCAAATTGAAAAAAGGAATCCCGCCACAGCTTTGACAGTGTTCACCATTTCGAGCATATCTCTCTCATACGAACTCCGAATTAGGTGATTTTGACGGCATTGGAAAGATAATTTCAAGGGCTACAATTCTTATGCACACAATATTCCAAAATTCGGACTCTAACATAGCACAAATCGACGAATAAATCTTGATGGGGGAAAGGGTTTTATCTATCCTACACCCGGTGAAGGTTACACCGGGTGATTTTTTACCGTTGATCTACACATACCAATGTGGGTGTGTGTGTGTGTTTGTGTGTATATGAATGGTAAAGATCTACCCGGTGTATTTCACCCGGTGTAGGATCTCAAAAGCCGGGGGAAAGTGGCGGAAATTGATTCCTATTAGGTTTCCACTACTTCCTTATCAAGAAAAACCTATAAAAGCAACAAGTCTCTACACCATAAGCACGGAATTTTACACCACAAAACGGGAAGAACGAAGATCAACGAAGACTCAAGCATAATTTTTCTTATTTCTTTTATTTTTATTTTGTTTATCATAAGAATTACGAGTAGCTAAGCTTTTAATCTAGGATTTTGTTGGAACCCTATGTGGGGATGGTGAACCCGTTTTCTTGAGATTATGCAATTATGATTTTATGATTATTTCTTCTACTTGTTATGATTGTTAGTGCATGAATCTGATCAATTTATGTGCTTTATCTGTGATTATTGGGATTGACTCGACAGAGCTATTTCGATAATTAGACGGTAAGTAAAAGAATCTTCGAGTAGTTTTCACCGGATGAGTGTGTCAATTGCATGTGGTGTCGTAGACATACAGATATCACCTTAGGTAGCCATTTACGAGACTTGTTATTTAATGTTTTATTCATAATTTGTTTGCATAGACATATAGTGAGCCGTTTATGAATAATAGACTCATAATACACGCGACAACGGGTTATGAGTAAATTAGTGTCTCGGGTTAATAATCATGAATCATGTATTTCATAATTGAGGGGTTTTGGGTGAGCAATTCTTGCATAGGGGGAAGATGAAATCCTAGGTCCGTTTTTACTTGATATTTTCTCGTGTTTATTTGCTTTCATAATTAGTTTAATTATTTAGTTGATTAAATTTCACAACTGTTAAGTGTATATTTTTACACTATATCGTATCTTTTTATTTGAGCTTTTGGTGTGTTTTAACGATAATTGGTGCTTAAAAAGTTGATTTATTGTATTTTAGGTATAAATTGAAGAATTGGAAAAGTATGGGGTCAAAACTGCAATTTTGGCAAAAATATGGGTCAAAAGTGAAAATATCAAAATTCTGAAGATTTAAAGCTGAGGCCACCGTCCCAGTTTTAGTTCAAATTGTGAGACCCCCGTCCGAGACTCCGAAGTTGCGCAGTAAAGGAATTTTAATTGCACAAGGAAACTGCCTTCTTCCCCAAGTTCTTCACCCTATATAAGACCAAGCCAAGCACACAATTAGGGATCTTTTTACGCAATTTCAAGAGCAACAAAGCAATAACGAAGACGAAGAATTCGAAGACTCCAAGCAAAGATTTATCGTCTATGATTTATTTTATTTGCATTTTTGCTTTAATCATGCGTAGCTAAATTACTTGTTTCTAGGATTTTATTTGGAACCCTATGTGGGATTTATGAACTCAATTCTATGATTTTATGCAAGTTTTAATTCCGGATTATTTCTTCTTCTTGTTTTATTAAGTTCATGAAACTGGCCACTTTATGCGTTTTTATGTTATTGTTAATCGCATGAATCGGAAGATCGGGTTAATAATTAGAACTGTGGTAGAAGAGCCTTTGTGGTATTAACATAGGAATATAGTTAATCTCTTAGGTAGCCATTATTGAGATTTGTGCTTAATGTTGTGTTCTAGAATTAATTGCATAGGAATATAGTAATTGAATCTAGAGGATTATAATCGTAATACACGCGGAAGCGAGTATATGATTATTTTAGCATCTCAGGTTAATAATCCGGGTTAATTGCTTGCATAATTGAAGGAATTGGGGAAGTAATAATCACATAGGGGGAAGAATAAAATCCCAGGCTTGCTTATCTTGATTAAATCTTCGTTTTAAATTGCTTTCTTGTTTTTGCTTGCCTTTTAATTTATTTTAATTTAGTTAGTTTTCTCTAAAGTCGACTGTGTAGGGTGGGCTTGATAATAATTGGTAGAATTTAGCGTCTAGGTTTAGATAATTAAATATTCCCTGTGGGTTCGATATCCGGACTTAATTGTCCACTATATTACTTGTACGATACGTGCACTTGCGTGTAGGTTTTCGGCCAACAAGTTTTTGGCGCCGTTGCCGGGGAATTATTTA
Organism: Erythranthe guttata; assembly: GCF_000504015.1. The sequence goes on along the minus strand of NW_012193337.1, from coordinate 192,585 downwards.
ATTATTTATTTTATTCTAGCTCTAGATTTGAACAATTTTCACGATTCACCCATTTAATTTTTGTTTTATTTTATTTTTTGTTTTAGGTATTGTGTATGCGTAGGAGACTCGATCTTGCTAGAGAACCGTTTGATCCCGAAATCGAACGTACCTTTCGAGCCGCTAGGAGACTTCAACGCGAAAACAATATAATGGAGGACGAAGAACGCAGGGCCGCGGTAATTTACTCGAGGCCAACGGAAACCAACTCCAAGACCCACCCCCTCAACTTCCAGCACAGCCAGCAGTTCGTCCACGAGCACTTCAAGATTACATAATCCCAACTCTAGACGGATTCCGCCCGAGCATCCAATATCCACCCATTGAGGCGCACAATTTTGAGATCAAGCAAGGCCTCTTGACGATGCTCCAAAATAACGGGTTATTTAGTGGATTGGCAGGTGAAGATCCCCATCTTCACATTGTCAATTTTCTCGATACCTGTAACTCTCATCGTCAAAATGGCGTTTCCCAAGAGGCGCTTCAATTAATTCTCTTCAAGCACTCCCTACAAGGAAGAGCTCACCAGTGGTTGATGTCCCAAGCCCCCCACTCTATCTCGTCGTGGCCTCAACTCCTCAACCTTTTCATGAAAGTTTATAGCTCACCCGAGAAGGACGAGAGAATCCGACAAGAAATTCATAATTTTGTCCAAGAGCAAGGCGAACAATCATATGAGGCATGGGAGAGATTAAAAACTCTTTTGCGGCAGTGTCCAACACATGGAGTCGAACAATGGCGGCAAATCCACATCTTTTACCAAGGGATTAACGAGAATGCACGAACGGTCTTAGATGCATCAACCGGGGGGAATTTTATGAGTCAATCGATACCGGATGCATTTATCATGTTAGATCAAATTGCTCAAAATCGGTTTGCCAAGTCAAGCGAGAGGACGGTTAGTGGAGCCAAGAAAGTTCCCGGAGTGTTGGAGTTAGATGCAATTACGGCTCTTCAAGCTCAAGTGACCCAAATTGCTCAACAAAATCAACTCCTTCTACAGCACATCAAAGCAAGTCCACCACAACAAGTTCATGAGAAGATTTGAAAAAGAAAATGAAAACATGAGCAAAAAAAATATAGGATTTTTAAGAAATAAGAAGGGACCAAATGGAAGAAAAGTAAAGAAATGAGTAGTGAGCGTTTTTAAGTTCCTGAGCAATTGGAGAAAGACAAATCTGCCCGTTTTCAAATCCCTTTGCCAAACACATTTCCAGCCAAAAAGTATCAGGGGTGCAAAGTGTCAAGAAATTTGTAATTGAACGATGGAAAGTACTATTTTTCCTAATTAAGGACGCAAAGTGCTAAACCTATGTAATTCACGGATGCACAGTGCAAATTATCCTATATCCTTGTGATTCATTTCAATTATGTAAGTTGGTAAGAAGTTGGTAATAAATTTATCCGTATTTACTAAGAATAAATGAACATCGACGCACTTATCACATTAAAAAAAGGAAATAGCCGAAAATTTGTTACCACTTACCATCGTACAAATTCACAAGTATATATGAAAAGGATGCGTATTAAACCCTCTTTCCATGTGTTTTATGAACTATTCCCTCGGTTCCGAATTAACCGTCCTTTTTAACTTTGGACAAGTATTAATAATTTCAATAAATGTTCTTGAATAAAAAACATAAGAAATACTAAAATAACTTTAATGATTTAATAATATGATAATAGGTAATACTTAGAATTGAATTACTAAAGTTAAAACAGAAAAAAAAAATTAATACAGTATTAATGATCTAAAGTGATAGACAATTTTGAACAAAATATTTTCAAAAATCGACATTTATTATAAAACATTGAACTATTAATAATCTAAAGTGACAGACAATTTTTAACAAAATATTTTTAAATAACGACATTTATTATGAAACATTGGAAACAGATGGCTTTTGAGATCCTACACCGAGTGAAATACATCGGGTAGATCTTTATCATTCATATACACACAAAAGTATGTGTAGATCAACGGTGTAAAATCACCCGGTGTAACCTTCACCGGGTGTAGGATAGATAAAACCTGGAACAGATAAATAATTACGAAACAAGGTACATAATAAATAATTCAGAGTGCTGAAGTAATGAAGACTGAGTTGTTGTCATCTTCTCTACTCACCATCATCTCAAGCTCCTTCACGAACACTTCCATGGCGTCCGCCGCCAAGAATACCGGAACCACTATTCCGTTCTCCCCCTTCTTATTTTTAAATGGTATGTAAAAACTCAAAACCCCAGGGATGGCTCCTACGCCGCCCTTCGCCGGACCTCCGTACACCGCCTTCCCCAACCCAAAGTCCACATCTCCGATTCCGGCGCGGGTCAAGTCGGAAACCACGAAACTCCGAACCACCGCGAAGTGGGGCCGCCCCCTGATCACCATCATATCCGCCAATGATCTCATGTACTCCTCCGTCACTTCGGACTTCGCCTTCCTTATGAGCTCCAGCGCGTACTCGAACGGGTTGGTTGAGAGATCTCCGGCGGTGGCGATGGCGACGGGGAGCGCGAAGGCGTTGCCGTAGTAGCCCTTCGGCAGCAGCCGGTTGAACCGGCTCCGGTAGTTGACGATGCAGAGCATCCGGACCTCCTCGTTGGGCTCCGGGGAGATGGCGATCGTGCGGCACCGCCAGAGGCAGGCGGTGAGGAGCTCGAAGGTTGAGCAGCGGCGGAGGTGCGGCGGGAGGCGGCCGCGGAGGGCGGAGATCTCCGCGGCGCCGAAGAAGAAGGAGCGGTGGACCATGTCGTCGAGTGGGATGATGGTTCCTTTGGTGTCCGGCACCTCGTCGTACTCGCGGTGCGTGCATGTCACGCGCGGCGGGGCGCGTGCGTTCAGGAGGTGCCTCTCCCAGACTGGTGGGGTCGACGGGGATTTGGCGCCGCGGGCGATTTCGCCGACGGCGGTCATGAACTGGAGGAGGCCGAAGGCGTCGCTCATTGTGTGGTTGAGGCGGACGGCGAAGATGAACCCGCCGCATCTCAAGCGCGTGGCCTGCAGACGACTTGGTCTTTAATTGTTGAAACATAAAAAACGGTTTTGAATTTTGATCATTGGATATCTTATTTTATTTTTTTAATCTAGTTATTATATTAATATAGTGCTTATATAATTTTAATATTAGCATAAGTATAACAATTGTATCAATATATTCCTAAAAAATAATCTTACCTTATAATTTTTTAATTAGTTCAATAATCCGCCGGTTCCGGGCCTATCCGGGCCGGTTCCGGGTCGGCCCGGAAATTTTGAATTTTTTTTTTTTTTTTGAAATATTTGATGAATAAGTAAATTAAAAAAAAAATACTTTTAAATAGATAAAGGAAAAGGAAATAAATGAAAAGTCAATTTAGAAGCACAAGTTTGAAATATTTGATGAATAAGTAAATAGGAAAAATTAGGGTGTGAGGGTATTTATAGGAAAAATTGGGGGGGTTGGAGGCAAAAAAAATTCCAAAAAAAACAAAATTGGGGTGTGAGGGTATTTATAGGAAAAATTGTGGGGGGGTGGAGGGGGGGGAATTCAAAAAAATTCAAAAAAAATATAAATAACGGCCGGTTCACCCGGGCCGCTTCGGGCCGGTTCACTAGCCGTTATTTGCTTTTTTTTTTGAATTTTTTTGAATTTTTTTTTTAAAATCCAGGTGAACCGCCAGGCCGGCCCGGCGGTTCACGGTTCACCAAATCTAAGAACCGGACCCGTCCCGGGTAGGACGGGCCGGTTCACGGTTCCGGGCTGGTTCACATGGTCAACGGGCCGGTTCGGGCCGGTTCCGGGCCCAAAACCGGCCCGTGGCCGTGTCTAAATGTAGATATCAATTTAATTTGCTCAAGTTATTATATTGCTTACTATAATGATTTAATTATTAAATCGATATATATATATATATTAACATAATAATTGTCCTATTTTGTCACTTCTCAAAAATATGCCAGCATAGTTATATAGCTTTCAATTTCATTTTCACCATGCAAATTGCAAATACTCCAAGATAAACCATAATTATATTATTAAATAAATAATTAATTGAACCAAAAATAAAATAATTATACACTAATTAATTAATTATATGTACCTGAATAAGCAATAGAGGGGTGTTAACAATTCCAGAAGAACCAGGTACATCATAAAGCAGCTCCTCAAGGCAGGGGAACGGCGGCTGAAGGTCATCGCCGAACTGCTGCAGCGACACGTCAGCATCCGCCTCGATGAACATAACCCCCTCGCCGGTGCACTCCACCACCAGCTTCCGGTCGGCAACTTCCCTCAGCCGACCGGCGAACGGGTAGTAGAAAACCAAGGCCTCGGATATGGCGGCACGGATGACATGGACGGGGTCCGCTTGGATGAAGGGAATATTCCGGTAGAATTGTATCACCGGAATTTGGAAACGGAGCCCCTCTTGATCGTCTATGTCGGAGAGTGATTTGAATTCGTGTGGCGTCGGCTTCGCCGGAGGGATTAGCTCCGGGTTTTGCCTCGTTACTTTGAATGTTAGAGCCGCCATTTTTTTTTGGATGAAATTGAAGTGTATTTAATTTGTAGAACTATATGGAGGATTGGTAGTTATATTTGTGTAGTGTGTGGTTTTTTGGTATGAGAAATTGATGGTATTTATAGAGGTGATGATAGGAAAATATGGACTAGATAAATTATTAATTATTAATAATAATAATAATAATTATTATTATTATTTTTGTTTTCTACCTAATTCTTGTTCGGGCAAAAAAAGTAGTCATTTGTCAAGAAATCACTAGTGATATTCATGTTTAAAATGTGTTAATTCTGAACGGATTTGCCTATAAATTCAATAAATTTGCATATACATTCAACGAATACTTTTTATGGATTTTAATTGGCGGATTTTGAAAATTTCTAATTTTATTGTCGCCTAAAATATATAAGATATAATAATACTGGGTTTATGAATTAGTGTAATTTTTCGAAAAATAGATTTTTTTGAAATGAAAATCGGATCGAAAATAAGAATTTTATATGTATTTCAATTTTAAAAGACATAGGAACAATCGAATGAAAAGTTGTTCCAAAATTGCACAATCTTCAATCGAAATAGGCGGAAATTATCTTTCTTTTATTCCAATATCTACCCCTGGATTTATGTGTTAGAAGAAAAAAGAAATATTTTACAAAAATAAATAAAATAATGGTAAAAAAAACTCCTGCTGCTTCTGATAAGATGTTTTAGGAGTTGATAAGTTCTTAGATCTTATTTTAAAGATTAAATTTTAAAGTATTTGAATATAAAGTTTATAACTTAGTAGTGTGAAATATTATACTTTTAATGTTTTATAGTAAATGAGTAAATAAAGCTTATATAAAATCTTTTAAACATCTTATATGCTCCTCAATTTTTTTAAAGAAGATGTTTGATTTTTTTTTTTTACCAAACATCTTTTAATAGCTTATAAGCTATTTAACATCTTATAAGATATTTTATAAACTTAACAAACATGCTCTAACTCTTTTAAGTCTTTAACTACCCTAGTTAAGGAATTCAAAATGACCAAGACCATACCAATTAAAAGGGCATCAACAACACAATTTTTTATTCAATATAAACTCTTGTTTAAATGATAACATAACAAAGAAAAGGGATATTAAATTGTAAGATAGTCTTAACTGAATAATAATAATAATAATAATAATAATAATAATAATAATAATAATAATAATAATAATAATAATAATAATAATAATAATAATAATAATTGTTAGAATCCTTTGGATTCTGACTTTGCAAGGAAACGTGTAAAGGGATTGTAGCACAAGTCTAGATATGCCGTGATATAAGAAAGGGAGTTTCCTTGTGTTTTAATTCCTTTTAATTTGTCATTAATTGATTTATATTAGGAATTATCTTTATACAAAGAGTTTTCTTATTTTACAACTTATTCTCCTACGTGAATAAGAATCCCTAACCTAATGGATTTTATTTCCTTGTGTTTTAATAGTTAAGGGAATTAGTTTTTAGATAAGGAATGAATAGTTGTATTTTCCTATACAACTCTTTTTAACGTGAATAAGAGATCTAATTAGATTTGTATTTTCTTGTGCAGGAAGAATTATGAACGTATAAAGAGGGCTTCAAGCATCGTTATCTGCATGCGTTTGATTGGAGAGAAAAAATATATTTTTCTGCTCTTAATTTCGCTGTTCCCGGAACGTCTTTGATCGAGAGAAATTTTTCACAGAAAATATTTTTCCTCTCGTTTTTATTGTTCCATCGTGATACGTGATTTTCATAGAAAATATACCGGCTTCAAGGCTTTGTGGTGAAGACACCAAGATTCAAGGAGTATCACAAGTTTGCTTCTTCTATACAAAAAGAAGATCGGTTCTTCGGGAGAGGGGCTTAAACAGATCTCGGGAGGAGATCGATCCGCCGACTGAGGGATTCAGCGTTGAAGGGAGTTCAACCGTGCGGAGCAAGGGACATGCTGCAAATTGAAGATTTATAATTCAGCGTAGTATACAAGAACGGCGTCAACAAAGAGGGAGTCTTTGTATTTTGATTAAGTCCTATTATTGTATTCGTAAAACTAAAAATTAGTAAATTTTATTTGCAGGTCCCCGTGGATGTAGGGTACAATTGTATCCGAACCACATTAAAATTTGTGTCTCGTTTATTTCTGTTTTTACAAACTGTTTCACGAACTGTTGCAACACTTCACGCAACAGTAACGAAAAACTGAATCTGACACAAATAATTTAATATCTGCACGAAATAAATTCTAATAATTGGCATCAAGAGCCTGTCACTAGATACACTTAGTGAGATTTTGGGATTTAATTATTTTTTTATTTTTTTGTGCAGACATGAATAATCATCGTGAAGGCGCATTCCTACCACCTCTCTTGGGTGAATTGAACTACTCTGATTGGAAAATAAGGATGAAGATGTTCATCAAATCTATCGATGAATGGGCCTGGCGCGCGATTCTAATTGGTTGGACACCTCCTACCTCAATGAATGAGTCACACGAGATCATTCAAACCCCAAAAGAGAAGTGGAGTGATGAAGAAGTACGAATCGCAGATTATAATTCCAAGGCAACCAATGCTATCTTGAGTTGTATCGATGAAGACCAATTCAAATTGATATCAATGTGCAAATCAGCAAAGGAGGCATGGGATGTTCTACAAGAGGCCTACGAAGGAACTACTCAGATAAACGAGTGCAAACAGACTGTCGCTGAAACTGTTGCAACAGTTGAACAGACTGTTAAGACAGAACTTAGGTATGATAAGTTACATTCAATATCCGATAAAATATTAACTCCGTTAAATCTTGCAGGTGATGATTGGGATTCAGAAAACAACAGCGATGATGACGTGTCATCCTTGGAAGAATTAAAGGAGTGCTATGAAAGGATGTACGAAAAATTTCTTCAGGTATGCGAGTCGAATAAATTCTTAGAAAAAGAGAAGCTTGTCCTAATTGAGGAAAACAAAGTATTGAAGGTAAGAATTTCTACTCTTGAACAAAATGTTATTTCTGCTAGTAGAGAAACAGATAGTTTGAAGGCCAAATTTCCTAAAACCCAAGATTCTATTTCAAAATTAAATACAGGTAGGGTAAATTTGAATGAAATTTTGAGAACAAATCAGCCGAACTATGGTCATCTAGGTGTAAGGGGTAATAAACTATCTGATGATGCTTTGAAACAGAAAGAAGATCCAATAGGAAAAATCAATTTTGTTAAACAATGCAGTGTTTCACAGACTGTTGCGACAGTTGCGCCAAAACAGTCATTTCAAAGAAAACGTTTTGTGCCTATTTGTCATTTTTGTCATGTTGCTGGTCATATACGACCCAGGTGTTTTAAGTACTTGAAAATGGTTAAAAGAATAATGGCCCGCTCACCACTTTCCGCCAAAATTGATCACACTTTTGTGTCGTCTCAAAAACCCAAGATAAAGGTTGATTTAGTGAATAAAACTCAACAAAAAATCTGGGTAAAGAAGTCTGATCTTAATTGTTTATCTGCCATTACTTCTTTAAACTCATGTGATGATAGTACTAACTGTTCCAACAGTTCTGGTGACAAAACTAGTTTGGGGAATAAAAAACTTGGTAATCTGAATTGTGATAATTTGTATGTGAAAAATAAGTTTATGAATCCAATTCAGCATTCGAGAACTAAGCTTACTGATATTTGTCATCTTTTCATAAGGGGCTTGGTCGAAAAGGGGGTTGTCTCAATTGATTATGCTGCAACGGAGAATGAATTAACTGATGCTTTTGCAAAAACCCTTGATGCACATAAATTTGATTCCTTGCGAAAATCGCTGGGAATTTATGTTGTTTAATCTGATGCAGTTGCATGAACTGTTGCAACTGTCTGTGTGTCCAGACTTGCAACTTTTAGAGGTAGGACACTTCATATGTTTTTGCATCTCATATAGGACCTGCATTAAGCATACTGCATATGATTGAGACATATGTGAATTTGATACTTCGTGTATTTCTAAATTTTGTGGGGTAGAACTTCACCAATTCCCAAAATGATTACTTAAAAGGCTCCAACTTATTTATTTCTCTGAATAGTCTTGTCATGGTTGGATGTTTTTATAGGGAAAAACTGCATCTTTTAATGAGTGAAAGCTACTCTTGAACTACTGTTACTAATATATATATCTACAACCATTTGGTCAGTGAATAGTTCGAAGCCTTTTTGAGTCGAGCCAGTAAATCACGTGGCCGAAAGCTCGCTACAAGGCTCAATTAGAAAGCCCAGGGGACTACACATTGCACGGCCAATATAAATTATATATATGGTCAGTGAATAGTTCGAAGCCTAGTTGAGTCGAGCCAGTAAACCACTTGACCGAACACTTACTACAAAGCTCAATTAGAAAGCCCAGGGGACTACACATTGCACGACCACCATAATCTCGTTCCTTTTAATTGCTCTGTTTTTCATGGGAAAAAGCTACCATTAGACGTGTGTGTACGCTACCTAATAAGAGCATCTTTGTGTTTGACTTGGGATTATTAAGTTTGTTGGTTGCATTGGCAGTCGGATTTTTGGGGATTGCGCTTATCGTGAATGTGAAGATAAATCCCATATGTTTTGTTTGTCCATGCAGTATCCTATTCACATATGTCTCTTCACTCATGTTTATTTTTCATGTTTACTTTTTGTACTGCATTAGGCATTATTTAAAAAAAAAAAAAAAAAAAAAAAAAAAAAAAAAAGAGAGAGAGACGGGATTTTTGTTTATGTGCCGGTTAAATTTTTAGTCACGCAGCGTGGATTTACCACTCTATTGGGC